>OZ026842.1:29200817-29800817 GCA_964023205.1 Lutraria lutraria | reverse complement strand
TCTCTACACACTGAACACACTGTCATTACTAGTTACTGGCAAAGTATGGTAAAACAATAATCCTTATACAACAAAATAGGTGTTTATTCCTGAAATTTACTCACACATAATTTTCTTTAAAAAAGATAAGCACCAACTAAAAATCACTAAATAATCATTTTTTGTTTGTTTATTTTTTGCTTGGGTTTAATTTAAAAACAACAACCAGTTATAATCGACTACTTTTCCATCTTTAACAGACGAGGAAGACCCAAGGTGTAAACCTGAGTAGAGCCAGCCACCTTCTGTTACCTCCGTTCACAGCCACATACATGTAGAATTTGCTCCCAGACGGGGCTCAAACTCACAGCAGTGAGGGGGCAGTGACAACATGACGAGGGAGGCCCCTCTGAATCATAAGTACAGTCAGAGAATTGTGAATAATTCTACATATAATGATATTCCCTGAATGCCACTTAGTGTTGAACAGTTGCATAAATATCTCAATAGTAAATGTATGATAAAATACTGAATAAAGCAAAATAAGCAATAATTATTCAAAGTAAACATAAAAGCAATGGGTTATCTAACACATAAACTACATCTATGATCTCTAAAATGTACTAGTGTACAAGTGTTTACCTTGAGTGATATGTTTTGTATCAAATTATGCACCAATTGATAAAAAAAGGAAAAAATATACAGACATGTATTTATAAATAATAGAAAGTTTGATGGCAATTTATCTATAAATATGTCTTCTTTCATCCGTGGAGAATAACAATAATCATTTATATCCACACATATGTTAACCACAAAATGTATGTATATACAGTTAGACTGTGACACAAATATAAAAAATATTGCAAAAAATATGAGGTATAAAAATTGTTTTACAAACTTTTCATATTAATATTTGTTCTTTGTATCAAAATTATCATGTATGACTAAATCTTCCAATTATATTGGTTACCAAGGAATATGTACATGTTTTAAATAACTACTTTTTTCACAGAAAATTTGTAATTGAGACTCAAATGAGATCTGTTGTGATCAGAAGTCACAATATCATTAATACTTGTATATATGTTAAAACTTAATTGATTCCTATGTAGGACATATATTAGGTTCTTAGTTCAAAACGTTTATAAAAGAATGGTGAAATGACGCTATTCAAGATAATACTTACACTCAAATAATATGTTGTCAATAAATGAACATCACAATAGAAGTCCAAGGAACAATTAAATAACAATGAAAATATCAATAACAGTCTATTTTCTTCATTAATGGCCCTATAATGCAATAATCTACAGCAAACGAAACAACGCAATATAATGCCCACAACCAACAATTAGAGTGACTTAAATAATTACAGGAAAGGTATGAATATATAGCTGCATATATACATGATATGATAATCAATAGTCTGTGACTCAATGTTCTATCAGTAAATTAATGCATACACACATTATATCTGAAAGTAATGTATGATTCAGACATGCAGTATTTTATTAAACAGTCTAAGCAGAATATTTACACTTTTGCTTAATGTCCTTTCTTAGCTTGGTACGTCAATAGTTTCTGTTTATTTTACAGCAAGGAAATGTTCCATTATATATTATGGTCAATTGTAAATTAAATACATGCACATTCTACAACCGGTTTGGCTTAATGAAGTTATCAAATCTCCGTGAACCTAAAAATAAATGCATACATTGACAGTGAAATCATACAATTTTGACAGTTTGATAAAATTATACTAATATAAGAAAATATCTTGCTTAACCTTGAAAAATATATGATTTCATCAATTGACCTACTCAGGCATGATGTGTATATATATATTATATATAATCAACACAGATTATGTATAAGGCACTCAATAACCTGATACTGTGTAATTATTACAAGATGGTAAAAAAGGTAAACAATAATTATTTTTAGTTTTACAAAAGATGAAGAGAACTATGTGCATGCAGCCACTTTCAAATAATCAATATAACTGTCATCTCAGCTATTTTGAGTTGGGTCAAAAGTTTGGCAAATCATTTTAAACAGAGAAACTTAAACTCAAAAATACATATATTATACTAAATATGCACAGCATAAAGAAGGAAAAAAAGATAGTAACAAGAAGGCGTGATGGCCCTGTATTTCTCACCAGAAAAAAAGACCAGTCCTTTATAGAAGAAAATTGTTCACCTTTTTGCTATAAATCCGCCTATATAAATCAAGTTTTTAATAAATTTAAAAGTTTTCCTTTTGGTTTCTATAGCAACCAGAGTTTTTAATGAAATTTAATTTTTTGAACAACTCTGGTAGAGGTCCACAAGACGATGCTACACACTAAATATCTAAGCTTTAGGCCCTGTGATTTTGGACAAGAAGATTTTTAAAGTTTTTCCTATTGGTTGCCAATAGCAACCAGAATTTTTAATGAAATTGAATTTTTTGGAAAACTTTGGTAGAGCTTCAAGCAAGGAGCATTCCTAATAAGTTTCATTGAAATTGGCCAACTTTGTAATAGGGAAATGTTATAGTTGACGCACTGACATACCCAACTTTCGCGGACATACTGATTAGGAAAATCGATAAAAAATTTACATTAAACAAAGAAGGGGGTTTTCACTATAATCGTCATAACTTTTATTCTATTTAAAATACGAAATTTGTACTCATCACAAAAGTTTAATTAATCTTTTATCTTTCTAATGGTGTATTTTTTATTATTTTGAATTAATTCTTTCTTCGACCCTTTTGTGTTTGAAAAAGACACCTATCGATTCCCTCTATATTCAATGTAAAAAGCGTAAAATTGGTAGATTTTTCAATAAAAATTTGATGTTTTCAGCATCATAACTTTTTTGGGGGAAATGTGATCTAATTTGTACTCATTGCATTCGTTTTGAAAATTTAATTTCTTTCACCGTGTAAAATATGAAAACAATCAAATAATATCTTCTTCGACCCTTTTGATGATTTTTAAAACTACCCCTTAGATTTTGTTAAGTTCAATTCGTCAGTCGTTCGGCAAAGCTCGGACATTTACGTACGTTTACGGAAACAACGATCATTTGGCGAAGATCATATCTGCTGATTAGGTATCTATGTATATACAGCCACAGCATGATATATTATACAGGGTAATAAACATTGGACGCGTTGAATCAAGTTTTAGGATAATTGAGGTTGAAGACCAAAACATATTACAACATGGATGAAAATATTAGAATATGTGAAATATTTTACTTTACTTCCGTATAAAAGCAAAATCGATATTTATAACCAAATTTGTTGATATTATAAAAAAATAACATAAATAAAAAAATGGTTTTCACTATTGTTAAAGTCCCATTAGCTGTTTTGGATGTTAAAATTGAAGTAGGTCTTATTTTACCTAGACAGATGTGAAACTGACTTTTACTTGCAATAAAAACGTTCCAATTTTTTTATCACAAAGTATATATAGAAATACAGCACAGTATTTTTTAATCATGTTACAAAAAATAAGAAAAGGCATCTGACAACTATTTTATGAGATTATGCCTAATGGAAGGCATAATGTAAATATTTTTACAGCTCAAGTAATATATATTTCTTATATTTTACGATTGTTCTAATGTTTTCATCTATTGTTCTAATTGACCTTAAATAGACGATGACATTTCATTAAATGAAATTTATTATTAATTCATTTTTGATAATATAATTATATGCTAAATATATCATTTTGGCATACGTCCACATGTCACTTATAAAAACATGTCATAAAATAATATAGATTACCTACTTTGTATATATCTATTTTTTCAATGATGTGTAAACAAAGGACGGATAATAAAATCATATTTTTGAGATCCCTTTATATGGTTGCTAACTTTACCTGATTATTGATTTTTTATACGCATCTCACATTGACTCACAAACAATTGGGCACGTCGAGTTATATTTGTTAGATATCATTTCAATCAAATTGCAGAAATTGATTGTACTGTTTATATACACCAGGGCCCGTATTCACAAACAAACTAAGATGAAAAATTATCTAAGAATCCCGAAATTATCTTAGTTTTCGCTAAGTTTTGCTAACTTTGTAAGATTTTTCTTAACTTTCGTCTTAGAGTGAAAAACATTCTTAGAAAATTCTTAGATCGACGATTTTTATCTTAAAAGTTTAGTCAAGGTACGAGGTGTCTTAACTTAGATAAAAACAAAACGAAATGGATGCTTCGTCGAACCAGAGACGTATAATACGTCTCTGGTCGAACTCATTATTTTTCTATATCTATGAAGATTCCGGATTTCTTGGATTATGAACTTTTAAACACTTTTCTGTCGTTAAACAATTTATGGTGACATTAGTAAAGACAGATATCAGTGATTAATGTGATTTTGATGTGATAAACATTTAGACAGATAAACATTGCTTTATATGAACACTTTTGGGTGTAAATATATTCAGACACTGTTTTGCTGTATTAATGTTTGATATGAACATGAAATCCAAGGACAACTGTATAATCTTAAATCTTTATTACCTTGTATAAATTTTGTTGTGAATGCCCATATTGTGATGTTTGTTCCAGCTGAAAGCACATGCATGCAAGTTTAGTATAACATCAATTATAACTTAATTATTCTTTTGTGCAGTGTGTTGAATAGAGTATAATACAGGTATAAGCTATTTTAAAACTACCAGTAAACATGCAATTGTATCAGGCCTTGGTAATATGAATTCAGTGAAGTAAATGATATCAGTAAACTTTAAAATAAAATGCATTAATTTTGTATGAATTTGAAATAAATGCTGCACAACTGAAAGATGTTTTTGTTATTAACCATTGATGTTCAGTTATGGATGAAACATTATACAGCCATGTTTCAGTAGTGAGAATAAATGTATTGTAAGCTAATGTGTTTATATGCAGAATAGAATCAAATTACTATTTGACTGTGCATACAATAACAAAATTATTACTAGGATTCTTGAATTTTGTCTTTTCATAATATTCGCATTTGCAAAATAATTTTACTGATGAAACAAATTAATGTCAATATCATACGTTTCTGTCCATTTTAACGACGTACATAGTAGTTGGGACATGCTCTTGAAATCCAAAAGTTATACAGTGAAATATCGATTTTTGGATCAATTAAGATAACATATTTTATCTGTTACGCGTGACTGACTTTATTACTTTATGACCCCTAATAAAGTCAGCATAACGCAAGCAAGGAGGATAACAATAGGTAGACTGTATATAAACCCCTAAATTGTAGTTGTTTCCCTTGAAAATTGATCAGATACTCGATAAGGCCATGTCCGCCAAAGTTGGACATGCGGACGGACGCACCCACAGAAGACCGACGACGGACAACACAAGATCACAATAGCTCACCTTGATCACTTTGTGCTCTAGTGAGCTAAAAATGATGTCAATACTATAAACTGTTAAAGAAAATTATCAGAATCAAAAGCAATTATTTAGAGATATTGTCTTAGTATCATAGTATCCTAGTAGGACCTAGGTTCACCGAATTAATAATTTTTTAATGATTTTGAGAATATAAATAAAACATCAAATTTCCATGTCACAGCTATCCATGAACATATAAGTTGAATAGTATGTTCTTTATCAATCATGTTATTCGTTCATTTGTTTTGTTCTTTCTTATTTGAGATCGAGTCTGGTAAGTACGATTTGTTGTTGTTGCAGTTGTTTCGCTTATAATCTCCATCTCACCTACAAACTCATTCTGAAATGTTATATTAACTTGAATTAGACATGGTATATATAACAAAAATTGATGCCCAATAACATAGTTACACTCTCACCCCAAAAAACATGAATTTACCTAAGAAACATGATTTAAATAAATCGACTCTGGACCGATTTTGATTTCAACTTTTTATATGCCCTGATTATTGATATATAAATCGTTCAACATAATCGACCTGGGTATATATAGCTATGAATAATAAATCACTTCCACCCAAAAATTTCCATGACTAAATGTATGTGTCACAAATACATATTTTTTATGATTTTATTTTTTAATTGGATGAATTTTCGGCTGAAACTTTCTTCGTCGGCTTTTTCAGATTCCATGAGTTCTTTCAGTACTTCAGATTTTGTTTAAGCAAAATGTTGACGCCTTACGACGCACGTCGGACACAGGGCCACCCTAATAGCTCACCTTGGCATCGGCTTTGTGCCAGGTGAGCTAAAATCATGCTTTCACAAATTCCATTCGTAGTGGACAAATACCATTTTCTGAAAATGTAAGTGAAATCAACTCTTACGATGATATGGCTAAAATGTACTCGTGTCTATTACTCCAAGAGGAATGTACAAAGAGATATGGAGTACTTTCGAGTATTATAAGCTACTTAAGCTGACCTAATTGGCAAATTAGATATATTAGCCACATACACGTAGATTGTAATTATACAACCAACTTCATTTTCAGAAAATACGTCGCTTGCCAGTGCCTTCCTCGGAAAAGTTATATGCGAACTAAAGTCACTATATGCCGAGAAAAGCGTGACCTTTATGCACTGTTGACCTTTATTCGTCATGGGATTATTTGGCCTAATTTATCAATTAATACATTGGAAGGCTGAGGTGATCATTTTAAATGGCTGAGTTTCAGTTTGCACAGGCATAACTGTATTTACTCATTCAATCCAAACTTCTATTCAGTTAGCACAACGTATAACCTATATATTATTCAGAAAACTTTTGTCAATTTTTTAGAAAAACAATAATAAGATCCGTGGTTTAGAACCTTTAGGGTTGGTACCGAAAATAAAATAGGGTTGGTCGGTTATGCTAAGTTCCCACTCTCACGATTCGCATCACGATTTAAATCGTGGTCTCAATCGTGGACCAATCGTGTTGGTCCTATCAGAACTTATTAGATCTTGAGGTCAGTCGTGACAATCATGTTAACGTTAATCGTAGAATTTTTGAACGGTTCAAAAAATGTCTACGATTAACACGATCAATTTCAATCGGGATTATTGCATCAGGTCGTCTGAAAACGCGACAGTCCGTATTGGATCGTTGAAGTTACAAAACGGGACAGATCGTATTCCATCGGGTTTCCAAATCGTGCTTGGTCATCATGTGTTATTATTAATTGTAAAAGTTGAAGAAACATTGATGTCCATACTCAATCGGGATCTTGATCCAGTCGTAGCTTAAATTTGAACAACTCTGGTAGAGGTCCACAAGACGATGCTACACACTAAATATCTAAGCTTTAGGCCCTGTGATTTTGGACAAGAAGATTTTTAAAGTTTTTCCTATTGGTTGCCAATAGCAACCAGAATTTTTAATGAAATTGAATTTTTTGGAAAACTTTGGTAGAGCTTCAAGCAAGGAGCATTCCTAATAAGTTTCATTGAAATTGGCCAACTTTGTAATAGGGAAATGTTATAGTTGACGCACTGACGGACGGACGCACCCACAGAAGACTGACGACGGACAACACAAGATCACTATAGCTCACCTTGATCACTTTGTGCTCTGGTGAGCTAAAAATGATGTCAATACTATAAACTGTTAAAGAAAATTATCAGAATCAAAAGCAATTATTTAGAGATATTGTCTTAGTATCATAGTATCCTAGTAGGACCTAGGTTACATGCCTAGTTGTTTGGATGGATAGATTTATACTCGGACATTTTCAGAGCAATCCTCTAGATGGTGCAGGACAGCGCCCGATCATAACAGGCTAATTTATTGGACTAACCCGCGCACATAAGACAGCCCTCGACATTGATACTATATAAACTGTTCGTCTGCGATAGCTCGTTATTTGTCACAAATTAGCATCGCATAGTATAAGGTGCATAATATAGCTGCATGTAAGCAATATGGATCTTAACAAATTGTGCATACTCGTTGTGGTGTTGTATCTGAGTGTTGTTGACTGTAATAAACTGAATAAACTGGAACGTGGTGTAAATATTCTGCGGAGTAAATTTTCCACTTTAGAACAAAAGCTGTACAATGACGAAATTGAATTGCGAACAGAAATTGAAAGTCTATGGGAGTCTTTTAATGCATCATCGAATGTAAACGACAATGTCTATGAGGGACATAACGAGACAACTTTGGGTGATAATACTCACCATGTACTAGACTTTGACAAAGCACTACGAGCAGTGGAAGAAAGAAGCAATTCTATGCTAAAGAGTTTCGCAGTAGAAAAAGCAATGGTCAGAGAAAAAATTGAAATATTTGAAAACGAATTTGCAGCCATGAAACAGCAACAAGAAAGCGCACTGTCTGACTTTAAAAACGCATCGAACGAACTGCTATCTGAATCAAACAATTCTCTTAGTGAAGCACTAGTTAATGCCAACAATGTTTTAGAACAGCAGGTAGCTAGTGTGAAACAGAAGCAGGACAACCTCTCCGTTGAGTTCAATGCAAGTATAAATGAACGATTTGCGGATTATAAGGAAGCTGTGAATGAACAGAATAACGTAACAACAACATTGTTAGAACAGTCTGTACAAGCTATGAAGGTTGAACACGATAATGATTTTGAATCACTACGAACGGAAGCATATCAAATGCTTGCCGGTTTCAAAGACACCGTATATAATTGGCAGGAAAGGGCAAACATTACGCAAGAAATCGCTGACAAAAAGGCCTACGAGTTTCAGACAATGATTGAGACAGTTAAAAAACTTTCTAACGAGTGTACACAAAGGACAAACCACCTACAGTCTTTTCTCACGAATTTTGTAGCCTATTCTCTGAGAGATTTGAATAAGTTTGGAAATTCATATTATAAATTTTCAACAACTGAAACTACTTGGTACAAAGCAGTGGAAGAATGTGAAAGCCTCGGGGCTCACCTTGTTGTAGTCGACAGTTTAGAAGAAAACGAATATCTAGCAAAGATGAATGAGGTATTCTGGCTCGGAGGATCTGACCTGAGAATTGAAGGTTATTGGGTTTGGCAACATAACAACAAACCATTATCTTTCGAACGATGGAACACAGGTGAACCAAACGGCGGGAGAGAAGAAAATTGTTTGCAAATCATAAAGAAAGAAGGAAGATGGAATGATGGTTCTTGCGCATATAACCATTATTATGTATGTGAATTCCAATTTGTTTAGAGACCACATCATAATAAAAGCGTACTCCGGTGTGTAGCATTCTTGAACTTAAAATATAAACAGTTAAAAAACGAACTCTGCTATGGTGAAAAAAAATAATATTAAGATGTATACAGAACAGTAAAACATTTAATTTTTCTCTAAGCCATCCGTCTTTTTTTCATTAATATGGATCCATTGTGAAATAGGGATTTATAATGTAATGAAGTTATTCTTCGGGTCTCCATGAAATCACCATAGCCGTGTTCTATAATTATGTACTGTAAATTATATCATTATTTGATAGGTAAATATATCGGGTTAAGCTTAAATAACTAAACTTTATGTTTATTATTGTAAAAAAAGTTCATACATTGTGGTAAAGTATTATTAATGTCTAAATGCTGGTCAATCTTGTAATATTATTAACTGTGAACACTTGCATATTTATATTTATACATGCATTAATAGTTTCAACACTGCTAAAACAGAACAAATTATTTGAAATGTGAAACTACAGTGTAAACTATTGTCTGTATTATTACCCAAGGCGTTGTATAAATGTTAATTTGTAATGTTTTTCTGTAAATTTACCATTTATATATTGCGCGATAAATATCGCGATACAGCATGAAATATTGTGATATATCGTGATACGCTTTTAAGGACCGATACCCAGCTCTATTTCCTGGATTATTTTCTTACCAGTACTTACTTACCTTTCCACTAGGAACCAGCAACTACTCCACATGTGGAGGAAAATCGACATAGTTGTCAAATTTTCTGGAAGGGTATGACCTGCCTTGAGCGGGATTCGAAATCCAGCGCACTAACCACTGGGCTATAGACGTGGCCCTCACGTGCATGGTATATAAAACTATGCATGCTTTTCAATGGACCTTGAACATAGCACCTGTCTTTTATCTATAATTACGCTTTCTGTCCAATTAAAGAAACAATTGAGAATTGTCGTTTATTGTCGTTTGTTTTCCGGTAAGTAAACTGACTCGTAACGTTGTTCTCTTTACCACTTGATGAGCCAACAAGATATGTTTTTGAAACATGTGTTTGAAACACAATGCCCCTCCGGGTGACCTTGACCTTTGACCCACTGACCTTAAAATGTACAGGTCCTGTAGAGATTGTAATGATGGACCAACATATGAAGTTTGGTGACTGTTGGTGGAAGCATTTGATTTTATAGGCAAGGTTAAAGTTTGGTACAAACCGACAGACAGACGGGCCAAAAACAATTTACTTCCGATCTATCGATACGGGGGCATAAAAACTCAAAATATTACTTATTAAAGATTACAATATTCATAAAAACTGATTTCAGATATTTATAGGAGAATACTAAGTCCTGATATATTTTACTTCAATCAATTTACATAACACGACAGAAACGATACAAAAATCATTTGTCGATGTTTAATTAATTACTTGTCAGACAGATGCTAAGACTCGCCATTTATCTGATACCAAATAAACGTCAGGATCAAATGAAGAAACGACGATAGTTTATATATGTATGTCAATTAGTTGATGTTAGATATTTCAATAAATTACCGTTAGGTTTGTCTTATTGACTTTTTTATTTAAGTGAGTCACGGGTATGTGCGCATGTGATTCTCTGTATGTATGTGTTATTTTTTGCCCCTTTTCAACAGTCAGAGTATGCTACCAATGATCCTGTATCAGAGAGGTTACAGTGATTTTAAGTCAGCGACCTTAAAAGGGCATACCCTACAACTTGGTGCATCTAGAATCAAGGCAAAATGATGATAAATTAGAAGCTTGTAAAGAAAAAATCCGACGAAGAAAGTTTCAGCCAAAAATTCATCCAATAGAAAATAAAATTTATTATTCATAGCTATGATTTTTGCGGCTAGTACCTAAACTAGTCATTTTATGACCCAAGTTCTTTTTGCAATTATCCATTATATATTGTTTTACATATACATCTTACACATTGTTACACTTTCACAGAATGTTTGTCAGTTGTAGGGTATGCCCCTTTAACCACTCGGATCAAGGAGACGCATTTATGTTATTTTGTAATAAATATGGAACGGCGCAATCTTAAACAAATAATTATATGTTCATGATAATGTACATGTAGTTATATATCAAAGAAACACATTAAACAGTAAATCGAAATTTCCATGGTCATTAAATTTAAATTATTTTTTCCCCGAAAATGATAATGTAATAAATGGAATGCACTACAATACATCTACAGAAATACTTGTGTACGTTCCGATACAGATAAATTACTCATTTTGTCTTTAAGACATTGACAAGATTGACAAGACAATAGTGATCCTGGATTGATTCTGTTCAAACACTAACCTCGTTGAAGAGCATTGGCCTTAAAAGCGCTAGACATAAGCCAAAACCAGCAAAGAGAACATACGTACCACCCCTCGTTGGAAATTAACAAATCCGAGGTTCGTTGGCCTAGCACTGTTCCATTTGAGTTCAGCGAAATATGATGAAGAAATTCAACGTGAGTCTATACAACTATATTAACAACAGTAATTTAAAATATATTTCTAGAGATCTATTATGTCTTTTATGACTAAGCAATAAAGACAATGTGTAGAATGTCATTTGTTTCAAACAAAGCAAGGGAAACATTTATTATGCATGATGAAATACATCTGTGAAACCTACATTTTTTGTTCAGTTTTGTTCACACATACCATTTGAATGTATAATTATTAGAATCAATAGGATGATGTATACCAAGATAACATGATATTAACGACCTCTCGTCGAAAACGGTTAACAATATTTTTACTTTTTTAATTTGTTAATGATTTTATCTTGGAATATCAAAACCGGGTTTCCAGTCCCAAAGGAAAGCTCATTATCCATATCTAATATTGTTCTGGTTGGTTTCCAAGGAGATATCATAATATTGACGTTTAAATATATTATGATTATTTTTTCGGCTTATCAGATGATTGAATTTTACCAGTTGACTGACATTATCTGTGATCGCATTGCATCAACTATTCTGTAAGCTTTTGAGAAATTCTAAAACAAAATAAAAATAATAAATAAATAAAGTTAGACTATTTTATTGTACAAAGGATAGACAGAGTTATCTAATTACCATTGTGCACACGTACAAACAGATTATTGAATTATTCATAATGTGAATTGCATATTATGTTTTGAAACGCTAACATCATAATGTGAATTGCATATTAAGTTTTGAAACGCTAGCATCAGAGCTTAAGAGGGTCGTGCTATTTGCTCAATGTCTCGTTTACAAAGAAATGAATGAAAAGGATTTAAGCCTTAGGAAACTCGTATGAAACATGTGTAAAATATGGTTACCATACAGACGAAATCAACTAAATATTACATAGCATGTATTTTATCTATCAATACGCCAAATTAACCTCCATTCAGAATATTGCAGAACGCAGGCGTTCATTATATGTCAATATTTAGTAATTAATATTCATTCAAAAAATAAAATATCATTTCGTCACAGATTTCATTAAAATACCAAAAACTAGTTTTATATAGAGTAATAATAGGGACAAGATATTCCTGCACCGCTATTTTTAGAAACTTTTACGGATTTTTCTACCCAGTTAATGATCAAAAACATTGTCCGGATAACGAAAAATACGAATTTCAGTCTATATTGAACGTCCCTTGTAGATCTATAATCGACCAATAAATGTTCAACAAAGACAGTATACCAGACTCCCGATTTTGTTATAGCTCTACGTTTAAATTGTAAACTTAGGGTATTTTGTCACGGCAATATAAATGCTGCGTAAATTTTCTAAATCGGTATTTTGATGTGTAGAAAATTAACTATAGCGAAATAGTTATTTCTTTATTGAGCATAATAGTATTATCATACTCGTAAAATATCGTTTTAATTTGTTAATAATTCTAGCCATTTAGTTGATTTTGTGTCGCACAATTGTCTGTGCATGGACAGTCTGGAGTTTAACCCAATTCAAAAGTTTTGAAATAAAACGATTAATAGAGCCTCAGTGATTTGTGAAAAAAATGAAGAGTTTCTTGTTACTAACTATGATCGTTGTCGCCATCAACAGAAATCAAGGTGAGTACTAGATTGTATTTTTGAAGTATTTATCTCCATGTTTGTAGAAATTAAAAGTTTCCAATTAAATATTAGTAATGTTTATACAGTTGAAACGCGATAGTTCAAAATGCCACGGGAACGTCCGAAAATTTTTAACTATCGCACGTTTCGAACTATCGCATCTTTTTATTTATGAGAAAGAAGTCTGAAATATTGTGATGACCCCACCCGTTACAGCGTGATTTCTACATGTTTTTGTTATATTTCTGCCCTGACCGAATTTTCCGCGGCTGAAAACGGTCAAAATCGGAACAAGCTGAATTGTTTACCGGAGACAAACTTTGCAAATGATAGCTAAACACACAAGGGAAATAAATCTTTCTTGTAAAGTTTATCTAAAAAACAATACGGTTCCGTACTTTTATATATTGTTATATTATATACTGTATATTGTTTAGAGACCCATTCGACAAGTATGGTCAATTCAGTGCCACCACAGAGAGGGAAGAGGTGATACCGGTGAACCGGAATTTTCCCAACTCCTATTTCAAATATTTTTACTTCATCATGAAAAGCACCAATTCATGCCTTACTCGTTTTCTGTGGTTTTCTAAACACAGTTCTCGACTCAGAAGTTGGGATAGGGGCACTGTTCAAAAAGCGTCCCTGAAATATCGGAAGTGCTATCACAAGACCACGGATGCAACCCTATTCTCAACATACATCACAGAAGTAAATGTATTATCATTAAAGTCCCATTAGCTTTTTGCTATAGAAAAATATATGCAAAACACAAACAATTGCTGATAATTATTATCCCAAGATAATTATTACCGACGAAACGAGCACTTTTTCTTCTAAAAACACTCAATTCACTGTGATTTTTGCTTTTGTAATATAAACTTGAAATATGTAGAGCGCGTGACGTCACTTTTGGACGTGTGCATAACTTGACTACGATAAAACACAGCTGTTCCATAAATAGTATTTATTTCAATGATATTGAAAAAAAATACGATCTTGGTTTTGGAAACATTTTTTGTTGCTATAAAGTATGCACGGGGGAAAATACACAGGATTGATCTGTTATAGAACAAATTGAAACTATTACGACCAATAAATTTATGTGTTTATGGGACTTGAAAAAAGTGAATCAACGTTTCGGGTTTTAAGACAGCTTTCAGTCATATGCCGAGGAAATTTTTCTTGTCCATGGTTCCTGAATTCTGGCCCAGTTCATATTATACAAACCAAGTATTGCCAAGTTTGGCAAGTAATCAGCGCGTTAGAAGACATATTGCCATAGTCGCGTTCACCGCGCAAACGGTTTTGACCCACGAATTCTGAAGTTGGTAGACCAAACGCTTTTGAGCTAGGTTGGCGGGTTTTATGTTGAAACATTGAGGAAAGTTTGGAAAATTCCGAAAATGCAGACAAAAAAGGGATCAATGGAATTAATACAGTCTTAACTTTAAAGTGGGCTAGGTGAGACAATGTTGTATTGAAAATCAATCTTTGTCATTTATTTTCAGCCGCTCTGATTTCAAGTAAATGGACCCGTAATACAGCACTTGATGGATATGAAGCTTACACGGGAACAAATGCGACAGCTCAAAGTATTGTCAAATGCGGTATAATGTGTCAGAGTTTATCGGGATGCCTGTCTTTTGTCTATAATTTCATTCAACTGACAAGCAATTGTCATCTCCTTAACAAGACGTTTACAAATAGTTCTGAGATGGTGTTATCAGGAGATACAACACATTACTTTACAAGAAGTAAGCACGTGATGATTTGTGATACACTGTTCTACTGATAGTTCTTATGTAAATTGTGTTGCACGTTATTATATGCTATACTGTCTTGCGGATATAATAACCAAAACTGTCAGATATGAATTTTTGCAACTACAGTACAACCTCTGTAGAGCAACACCCTGTGGGAGCTGCAAATGTTGGCCGTTCTTCAGAGGTTGTTGCTCTACAGAGGTTAAATTTATAGTAAATATCAACTTAGGGAAATTGTGAAGGTATTGTTATAGAGAGGTTGTTGCTCTACAGAGGTTAGATTTATAGTAAATATCAACTTAGGGAAATTGTGACGGTGTTGTTATAGAGTGGTTGTTGCTCTACAGAGGTTAAATTTATAGTAAATATCAACTTAGGGAAATTCTGAAGGTGTTGTTATAGAGAGGTTGTTGCTCTACAGAGGTTAAATTTATAGTAAATATCAACTTAGGGAAATTTTGAAGGTGTTGTTATAGAGAGGTTGTTGCTCTTCAGAGGTTAAATTTATAGTAAATATCAACTTAGGGAAATTTTGAAGGTATTGTTATAGAGAGGTTGTTGCTCTATAGAGGTTAAACTTATAGTAAATATCAACTTAGGGAAATTTTGAAGGTGTTGTTATAGAGTGGTTGTTGCTCTACAGAGGTTAAATTTATAGTAAATATCAACTTAGGGAAATTTTGAAGGTGTTGTTATAGAGAGGTTGTTGCTCTACAGAGGTTAAATTTATAGTAAATATCAACTCAGGGAAATTTTGAAGGTGTTATTATAGAGAGGTTGCTGCTCTACAGAGGGCCGCTCTGGAGAGGTTGTACTGTATATGTTGCAAAGAATCAATATTGGAAAGATGGACTGTATCCATCCTTAAACTTACGTTATATTTTTTAAACTGATCTTCGTTTTGATTTTAATAATTGATTAAGCACTTCTTTAAAAAATTGATAACATCAGTTCCATAACTGAAACGAAACATAAGAGTATTAATTGTTATAGTCTTCAAATGTACATATCGAGGGCTCAGCGCAACACTATCGTAACTTATTTCAATATGAGTTACGACACTCTTGCGTTGAACCCTCGATATGTAGATTTGATTCTGAAACAGTTGAACTTCATTTTCTGCTTTCAGGTTTTGGTGACTGCGATGAAGCCTTTGCGATGGGGTTTGTAAGTTCTGGAGTGTATAGCATCAATCTTGGTGGTGAACAAGTGGATGTTCGATGTGACATGTCTCCTGATACCGGAAGCTGGATAGTAATACAACGGCGAATGAATGCAAGCGACTTCTACAAAACTTGGATCGAGTACAAAAATGGATTTGGTGATTTAAACGGCAATTTTTGGATAGGGAATGAAATGATATGGGCGTTGACTCAAACTGGATCTTGGAAGTTGCGTGTTGAACTTACATGGAACCATACTGAGAGCGGATTTGCAGAGTACAGCACCTTTGCCATTGGTAATGAAACAGCAAACTATGTCCTTTCCATAGAAGGATATACCGGAAGTATAGGAGACGGTCTTACCCATCATAATGGGATGCCATTTTCAACTAACGACCGGGACAACGATTTTGATGTTGATAGGAGCTGTGCACAAGTTTTTCACGGAGCCTGGTGGTATAATGCATGCCACTCTAGTAATTTGAATGGTGATTATGGAAGTCAAGAATATGGTACCGGACTCGTTTGGAAAGAATGGAAAGGTTTCTCCGAATCCATGTCGACGGCAGAAATGAAGATAAAGAGAATCGCTTAGAAGTTCGCTTCTCATCAATGTGCATATATAACACAACTATATAACATATCGACAAAATTCATCATGTGACCCATAAGTGGTAAATAGAGAGTTTCCCAGCCACTATATATGTGTACATCACTTGCATACATCTCTAGATAAACAATTGATGCTGACTAGTAATTATAGCAGGGCTCCAGATAAATATTTGGGCAAGGCGTAAAATACTCCTTGTATTCTTTAGCAGGGTGTATTTTACGCCTTAATTTTTTTGCGGGGTATTTCAATTTTTTTAAGAGTAGTGACAATCATGGAACCACTCTATTTAAAGGGTATATTCACTTATAAACACAAAAACACATAAATGTCTTACCTTTTAAATGTACTTTACTGTATTGTATTCTTCTATATCTAATGTATGAACTTGTTTTGCATCCAGTGAAGCAGTGAAGAATGTACATGTAGCTTATATACAATACCTTTGCCTTATTCAATATGTTCAGTTAAATCACTATAGTCACAGATTCTACTTTTAATTTGATAGTTACTCATTTTAATCGAGTAAAACGAGTACCCGGGATTTTAAGTGCGTATCGATACGCTCTAGAAATATTTTTATGCGTATTTCGGGAAAACTAATGCGTATTTACGCATATACGTCCCTTACCTGGAGCCCTGTTATAGTGTTTTATTGTTGTGTTCCTAATTGTAAAGCTTCAGGATTTTCAACCCATGGATAAATTTAATTAATTATAGGCTCTACCAGAGACATTGGTAAAAATAGTAAACACCATAGGAACTCGAAGTCCGGAATCGTTTTTTTTTCGGCAATTTATCGATACGGGGGCATAAAAACCAGACCATTCCAGTTAGGTAACCGTGATGGTTTTAATGTACAAAAAATGTATTATACTTGAACAAGGTCTTGGTGACACAATTCATTACCAGGCTATCTTGGGATCTTATAAGGAAATATCAAAATACAATATTCACAGGATATGTACACTTTGCATGTATTTTAGTCTCATCAGATCAAATGCTTTAGTTGACTAATGTATCAAATTAATGTAACTTTGATTTGGATTGCTAACACTATCGTATTCGTGTAATTGGGATTGGTTGACCAATGTGTATAAAATTATGTAATTTTGAATGGTTGACAAATGCATTGACGTGATCTTAATTGGCTGACGTATTTATAGAAATAGATACATTGTATGTGGTGATATTTCCAGAACAGCAAAGATTCGACTTGGTGAAATGACTGTGTTTGGTGACGGATCAAGGGTTGTTCAGAAGCTGATGAATGCATGAATGCTGAAGGCCATGCGAGCTAAAGATTATCATGTCTCGCTCTCCAACTAAGTATGCGTTGCTCGTCACACTCATTCTGACAGATGAGCATAATCTTATTTGTACAGTAGTGCTGATTGACAGTTTGCCCGTCTGGTACTATCATTATTCTATTATCTATAGTCATAAGTTTACCCTTAAAGACATTGAACCAGGAATGCGAGGCATGTGACTTATGGACCAGAAAGTCCCCTAATTCCACAGTAGGGGGTAATAAAACAGACAGGGTCATTGATAGACTAGCACCTGTTTACATAATCTGTTACTCTATCCTAAAAAACAAAAGCAATTTAGTCATAAACTTATTATCACTGTAAATCAATAAAAAAATGTACCCCACTTTTTGACTAGGTGTCAAGTCTACAGACCGTGACCAGACTGGTTTTATCTGATTAGGGGCAATAAAACAATTAAAAGATTAGACCACATGTGGATTTTGGGGGGGGGGGGGGTCACTTATATAGTAGCTGTTCAATGTCTTTAAGGAAATAACATAAGTGGTTGCAAAGTAAGGCCATCCTAAAAAATTGTTTGTGTTCAACAAAAAAGCCACTATCCAACTTTTTGGTCTTGATTTGGTTTTGATTATTTTTTACAAATAAAAAATAGCATTCTGACATGTACTTTGTGATCAATATAAAAATTGAACTGTAAAAAAATGTTCTACCTACGGTGGTACCTGCAGAGAATTCTCTGGGTAAGGTTACAGCAAACAAATCTTTTTTTAATGACAGCCTTAGGTATACATATAATTGCTGCAAATCACACATAGCTTGTATGTATGTATGTAATGTCGGAACAGAACTAGGCTGAATTCTATATGACTATATTTCAGAATCTTTACATTCAAATTGATAAAGATTTGTCTTGCAAATGTCATAGATTCTTCGAGTGACTACAGAATGACGGTATATATTGAATAAATGTGCATATGTATATGAATAATTTACGTGTTAGGCTATCCTATTCAACACTTTCTGTTGAAAAATGCTCATTGACATGTACATTTCGAAAGAGTCCATGCTTTACCGGGAAAAAACGATTGAAACTGCGCAAAATGGCAATTTCATTAATTCTTTTCCTCAGCCGTGAACGTCATCCATATTTTTTCATTATCTGTCGTTCACGTCATCCTCTCAAAATCTCCTCGGCGGTAAACGTCATCATTTTTGCGCATACCAGGGTCTCTTTGGAAGGGTCAAACATCGGTTTAAGAGCATGGACAGAGTTGTAACTTTACAGAATTGTTCATAGATGATATTTCGTTAGATCTGTGAGGTTAAATAGTTCAAAACTATCGCAAACTGTTTAATTTCGGGCAATAAATGTGAGATTTGAGCATTATTTTCTGCGTGTCGTGTATAAACAGGCGCTATCAGCTTTATTCCGCAAAGATAGCATGCGAGACTGTTTGAATAGTTCATTTCAACCTTCGTGGTCATTCACATATCCTTAGATCCAAAAGAAAGCTCGAATTCGAGAATTACTGGTAAGAAATATAACACCACTACTCACCCGTCATCGGTGTTTACCTCTGTTGGGTAGTCATCACTCTGTAGGGCATTCATCCGGTTATACCGTGTGCTTTATATTGTGATAACTTAAACACTTTCCAACCTAGGTTGATAAAATATTGTATGTCAGCAGGTACGTAAATAGAAGGTAATACTGAGATGAGTATATGTTTATACTTAACCATGGGTATTCATTGTCTAGACATGAAGTTCCAAATTCTAATATTGCTCCGATCTGTCATTTTCAAGGCCTTACAGGTAAAGGACTTATGTGTTGCGAGCAACACAGTTTTAAATGTTCCTGTGACAGATCTGCATTGCATTCGAAATACAATGAGGTATCTCATCGTTAATGCTTAATTAGTGTAATTATATATCATGTTTCCATGTTCAAAGGCATCATGATGGTGAGATTGAGGACAGTGCACAACCTGCATAATAAGGTAAAAATATCACCATCAGCTGCTAGCCCAACCCAAACCAGACCACGGAGCATGTACATATGTACTACAAATCGTAAAAGGCACGACCAGGAGAGAGCTACAACCTGGCCAACTGAGACGGCACATCATCCGAAACTACATGTTGATGTGTACGGCATCAGGCGGACAATAAGTTATTTAAGTTAATCCTTGCGACGACTGGCCTGACCATGAAACAGTGAACGAGAAGAAGAAGCACAATATCTTAGATAAAAGAGTTTGAAAAACGTGATAATGAGTGTGAAACTGAACAAAGCGACTACATGTATGTCATTTTCTTTCTATATTCCTGTTTTACTACAACTAAATATTGCCAAAACATGTCTAGCTATCTACTATGTGTTAAATGTTTGGGTCAGCCATCCACAAAACGACATTTGTAATGATGTTCAATCAATTCATTACGTTTCATGTAAACGCTATAAATTTATGTATTGTTAAGATACGCCCCTTCTCAATTCTTTCGTAACGGACCTTGCATTTTGTTAGAGATAAAACTAAGTTCCTTATCTTCACTTCATATATCTCTAAAGTCTAAAGTAGTATTATCATTAGACAGAATAAATAAGACATTTTTTATTAAAAGTTTCAATGATGGTGACTCTGGTGTTGGTTTTGATAGCAGCTAGTCTTCAAGTTGGAATAATATCGTGTTATGATCAGGTCGGTGGACCGGGAGTTGATTATTTCAAACTCTTGCACCGCCTAGAAGAGTTTGAAAAAAGCGACAATGAGAGAGAAACAGAGCGTCAGTTATGGAAACAACAGATGGACGATATGAAGTCTACAATCGCAATCGTGCTAGCTGAAAATAACGAGTTAAAACGAGATATTTACATGCTTAATGACAGAGTGGCTGCAGTGGAAAGTGAAAATGAAAAGATTAAACATGAACTAAAATCGAAGCATCCTGAAGACAGTCACATTGAATTGAATGTAAAGGATGGAAACATCATAGAGCAAAATGTCAAACTTAATTCAAAGATTAGCAAAATAGTTGGAGGACTAAATACGTCGTTTGGAAATACCGTCGACAGACATTCAAAGAACAATGTTGCGCGGAATACGGGGAAAGGTAAGAATAAGATATCAGTTGTTCTTGTTATTTGCATATTGTGCTTCTTTTAAAGATGTAAATATCGAATTTTTTATCGACATCTGTTTGGTGATAAAATTACAATTGCAAAATCCTTAATGACTGAGTCTTATTGTATGTAGTCAGATTGTTACCAAATATTTTTTTTTAAAAATAGATTCATGTAAATGCATGTACTAGTAAAAAAAGTACGGATTCTTATTATCTAAATAGGAATAAATGTAAATGCCAAGTTGGTTATATAGCATACACTAGTAATTAACTGATCAATTATGTAAGCGATCATGATCATAATATTCAAAATTTGTGTGAACTAAATTCTTATCATGTTATTTTAAAATGTCAGAACAAGTACAACGCATACAGAGAGCAGATAATGAACTTGGAGTGGCCTTTTATGCGACATTATTAAAACATCTACAACACGCCGGTGCGAACCAAATCATCGCCTTCGATCATATCTACACAAATGTTGGAAACGCCTACAACGATCATGCTGGTGATTTCCGCGCACCTGTTGCTGGAACATACGTATTCTCTACAACACTGATGGCGTATGGAACTCACACAACACATTACTACTTTGCAAGAAATGGTTCAAATGTTGGCAATATTTACGTTCGTGGACAAGAATCTCCTAACGCATCAACTTCAGCAACCATAGTACTACGACTTAATACAGGTGACGACGTGTCTCTACGGAATGTTGACTCTGACGAGTCTTTACACTCATATAGTATGTTCTCTGGATTCTTGTTACAGCAAGACTTTTCTACTGTGCCCGGAACTGTTGTCGGTAAACGTTAACCATTGATGATTTTGAAATCCGTTGGAATAAAACGACAAACTATATATCTGTTGTTCTTTAGACATTTCATTTTATAGTTGTTCATTTAGTTCTAACTTTGTTTTAGATAAAAAAAAGCGACCACATGCAATCACACGTTCATTAAAGAACCCACAACCTCATACCTTATTCACCAACACGGAAATCCTTATATGGATAGATATGGAACGTATAAAAGAAGAGACAGTTCTAACGGAAATTGTCGAAGTATTAAGGTTTTTTTATAATAACTAGGAACTACATGTACAGTTAAACCAGTGCTTGCAGTCATCATGTGAATAAAGGCTATTCTTTGAAAAACCACGCTGTCAATGATTATTGTGAACAAACAGACATCCGAACATGTAAGGCAACTCGTCAATAACATCAAATTTGGCTTTCCAAAATGTGACTTTTGTTCACAGGTTTTACTTAACATTCGTAAGAGTTTTTCAATGAGCTTCTGGTGTCGTGAAAACAACAGATAAACGACAAAATAAAACTTTTTTTTCAGGCTGAAAATAAGTGATCAATGTTGTTCATCTAATATTGGTTAATGCAACTTTTCAAAACATTTATGTGTAACATTACGTTCCATACAAAATTTTTATAATAATGCAATGTTTATTGATAACACAATTTATTAGAACATATCGGATAGAGATTGGGCATGGTGTGTGTTGCGTCTAAAATGACTAGGATCCAATATACTGGTCCGCAAAAGACGTCTCATCATAAAAGTGCGATAACTTAGTACATACAAACGATATGTAGGCCACATTTTGCATACCATAGTATTTCTTCTTCTGTAACCTAATGAAACTCAGTCCTTCATGTTTGCTTAAGTCATGGCTCAATGCACCTTTTGCCTGTGCGCCCCGTGCGCTTACCCCACGCGGTAATGTCGGTCAAACTTTGATTTACAACCAAGTAGTCAAAACAATTTTTGGAAAATATCAATTTTCAAATGCCAAGGCTAAATAACGAAGAAAGGGCAAGAATTTTGGGCATGCTTAAAGGTCCTTCTCAAGAACACTTGACAAGACGCTTTAACATTTCAAGATCGACAATAATACGTCTTGCTCGACGGGTAAATGCAACAGGGAGCTTGTCTGATAAACTAAAATCCGGTGCACTCCGTGTGACGTCTGTATGACAGGACAATTTCATCCGTCAACGTCACCTGCGAAACCGTTTCGTCACGGTGCAATCCACAACGTCGTTGGTAATAGGAAATCCCAGAAGGAATGTATTTCAGTCGCAATACGGTAAGGAGCGTGAAATACTGGAATTGTGCAGGCGGCCGTACCGCGGTGTAGTGATGACGGACCGTCATCGTCGGGATGTCGGCAATGGGGTCAAAACAATATCGGAAGACGCTGGCGTAATGTTGTCTTTAGTGATGAATCCCTATTTAATGTTTGCCATGTTTCAGCAACGCCCTGGCCTTATAATTCAACATGACAATATGCACGCCCCCGTACGGCCAGATTTACCAGAAACTCTCATGGCCAATAATATTGACATTTTATCATGGCCTGCTAACTCTCCCGATTTTAGCCAAACTGACAACATTTGGGGCGTCCTTTGGCGTCGTTTACGTCGACGTAACCCACAGCCGCAAAAAGTCCAAGAATTGACAAATGCTTTTCGTGACGAGTGGGCTCGGATTCCACACTACCCTAACGTAATCTGTGTGGATCATGACCGGCGACTGCAGACAGTGATAGCAAGTCAGAGAGGCCTAACCCGGTACTGGCGGATTGTAGGGTTGAAGTTTGATACTAGTGTTAAATCCGTGTAATGTCTAGTTACACTCAGATGACAAGTGATATGTGTAGAACTATTCCCAATCTTTATTTTTTAATCACAAAAACATGCATTCCGTATATAGTTAATCAAATAGGGGCCTACAAAGGGGGATGAGGCGTTTCTCATGGACGTCAATAAAAAAACAATTTTTGACTAATTTACCTACCACTAGTTACCGTTTTGTTTCTACTGCAAGTCGGTTTAGTAAAAATGTAACCTTGAACCCTTGTCAGTCCTAGATTCTATTCAGATAATTTAAAATCTCCTATCTTTGTCAAAACATTTTTGCTACAGCTTAAAGGTATAAGGTTATGCAGTCTTTATTGTTCATAATGGTGGCAATCTGCGAGGAACTGTGTTCTGTGATGTTGAGCACGAACATTCGAAACTGATCTCACGATTGCAAGAATTAGAAAAACGCGACACCAGCAGAGAAGACGAACGAAATTGGTTGATACAAACAATAGACACGATTGAATGATGCTGAAGCTGAAAACGAACAGTTAAAGAATGAAGTTGTTAATCTCAGAGATACAATCGATAATGTTCAAGGCGAAAACAAATATTTGAAATTCATGCTTAATGACCGGAGAAATGGAAACATGCTTCACAACCAAGTTGATTCGCCGTCAGCACATCAAACAGAAGAGAATAAAAGCGTGAACTTCAAAAGCAGTATTAAACCTGGAAATTTTCTCAAAATGCCTGGAAGAGTGTTACAACGAAGTTAACGAAGTTCCATTCCTTTGAGAAAAAGCGATACAAATGAGAGAGTAGGTGAAGGTAAACGAATTTGCTAACTAATCTGTAAGTAAATAATTGTTTTAGATGTACATGTTAAATCATTAAATTGAACACATGTGCTTGGCATTGTACCACAATGATTTTGAAACAGATGAAAAGTGAAGTGGACCTGGTGTATTAAGTCGCCAGTGCAAATCTAATTCGGTGTCAGTTTGACGTCATGAGCCATCTTCTGTTATAAGACCTAATGACATTACTAAAATCTGATAATTAAATATTATGGAAAACACTCATTGTTTCAATGTTTGTCTAGTACGTGTTTGGTTCGCATGTGATATGATGAAAAAATGTCGTTTGGAATAAAACGATGGTTGGTGTGCATGTACGGATCATTCGAACGGTGATCTAGATCTAGTTTAAGGCATACTGGCCTGAAAACCTTATGTTTGTTAGTACATTGTATATTTTTATATTTCTACATATTGTAATTACAAAATTCGTCACGAAGAAACATCTGATTCACAGGGTCTCAGTCTATCTTCCGCACAACAGTCCTGGGACGGAGGTTATACAACTGGAGATTCCGTGTCCAGGCTCAAATCTCTTGTTATGTCTTTCAATGTTTAAAAGTTAATGATTGTAAAAAACATGTAAAATATCACTAACTGTTAATTCAGTTAGTAAAGTCTGTCTTGGTATGTCTTCAAACTTCCAAGTCTTTTCAAACAAAATATTTTTAGAATACAAGTAGAACTGAAGTTTGAGCTCCGAGTTTTCTTAAGTTTGATAACCTTGGGGCCAGTACTTAATCCTTAGCCTATCCGTGCTATAGAACAAGTTCTATATTAGAATAATAATAATAAGAATGCCAAAACTAGAATTACTTCACAATCTCTTCTTCTAACCAGTCCAATATGTATGTGATAAGCTATGTAGTGTAGTGTTTAATGTACATGTGTGACTTATATTTCAGGAAACAATGTGCAATGCTTTAAGCGGTTTGAAAATGAACATAGTGTAGCATTCTACGCATCATTAACAAATCATCTGAAACATGTCGGCACTGACCAAAACATTGCCTTTGACAAGGCAGTAACAAATGTGGGCAAAGCATACAACATTCATTCTGGTGATTGTCGTTCTCCCGTACCTAGCACTTATTCATTCTCTACCACAGTCAGGGCTCATGGCGCAAATCAAACACATTACTACATATCAAAGAATGGTGTTAGTGTAGGTACACTTGCAGTCATGGGCAACCATGTTCCATATTCTTCTACATCACGAACAGCAGTCTTAAAGCTGAATACAAATGATATTGTATCAGTACGCAATGTGGATTCTGACGCATCTTTAAATGGTAATTATTATAGTGTATTCTCTGGCTTCCTCCTGCATGAAGATTACACTACTACATTTCCACCTAGTACAGTCATCGGATAAAAGATATAAACTGTTGTATATGTGATAACATTCTTGTTGAAATTTTCATAAATGTATGTATCACTTATAAATACGCATTAGAGTACAACCTCTCCAGAGCAGCCTTCTCTTGAACGACAACCTCCCTTTAATAACCGCATATTTTTCCCACTGCACAATTTAACTATTAATTTACCCTCTCTAGAGCAACAACCTCTCAACAACAACATAATTGTGCATCTCCAAAAAGGTGTTGCTTTGAAGAGGTTGCACTGTAGTTCCAAAATTGAATATAATTGTTCTAAAAAACACAATGAATGATAACCACGAAGGGTGCATAATAAACAAGACTTGTTATATATTATGCTTCAAAAAGCATTTAATTAATGATACAGAACAGGAAGCAGTTAAATAGCACTTGTCACAGGCCAAAGTAATAAAATAATACATTTTGTATAGGAATAAAGAATCCTTCAAGCAAAGATAAACAAAAAACAGATTCTTCCAGTAAACAGCTGAGAAACAATATTATGAGCCAAAAAAATCACACAAAATTCAAAAACTTGAAAACATTCCATATACATCACATGTTTGTTTACCATTTCAATGAATAACAATTAAAACCATCCCAGCTATGGAAACTTGTTCTTATCTTTATGCTATTGTGTCACAACCTCTATACTCACAAGCACTGGTTGCATGTATAATCTGTGCTTATCAATGATATCTTTATTTTGAATAGCTTTCTAATCTCTAGACACATAGAGCAAATAAAAAATAAAATAATCCAATAATTACTGCCATATTTGGTCAATGACCTAAAAGGCCATCGAGTAATTACTTATTTAATTATAATAATACTAACACAAGTTCTTAAAAATTAAAGAAAAGGAAAAAATAATACCTTACTTAGACGTTTTGTATACAAAAATGAAAAAAAATACATAATAAATTATTTATTACATGTCTTGTCATGATTTTACATAATATATAACAATGAAAAATCAAAATATTCTTGAATTCTTTACACACACAAAATTGGATTACAAATTCCAAATGAAATTCTCCTGTTTCTTCCCTGCTAGGTCAAATTACATGGAAAATTTTAAAACACAAACTACACCTTGTTATGCATTTCATGATACATGTATTGTGAAAACTAAAATTCTGCAATATTACAGAAAGATTGACCAAAGTCATAATAAACTCCTGCCAACATATTATTCTAATATCAATAAGTAAAAATACATATGCACTAAACAAAGCTAATTTTTTAACACCAACTTTATGATAAGCAAGCTTACAATACACACAATGAAAGTTTAACATCCCAGTATGATAATTGGTTTTAAATATATATGTACATATGATTTTACACACGTAAGGCCAACCCTAAAACAATATTGGTTTTCAGTTATGCAATCCAAGATTTTAGGCATATTTTGGAATGGTTGTATGCTTGTACAATTAAAAATGAAAAGAACATAAAAATATTTTGACAAAAATTGCTTAATAAATTTTGGATCAGTGGAGTTTTGAACTGCAAACCAACAGTTTTTAAAGATGGCCTAATTCAGACATATTGAAATGTTTACATGTTAAAATGATGCCCTGAGAGCTTTACTCTGCAAAGAAAAAAATAACACAACACTATGATCCACCACAAAAATAAATTTCCTTCATTGAACACACTGTCATTGCTAGTTACTGGCAAAGTATGGTAAAACAATAATACTTATACAACAAAATGGGTGCTTATTCCTGAAATTTACTCACACATAATTTTCTTTAAAAACAAAAAAACTGAAATTCACTGAATAATCTTTTTTTTGTTTGTTTATTTTATGCTGGGGTTTAATTTAAAAACAACAACCAGTTTCATTCGACTACTTTTCCATCTTTAACAGACGAGGAAGACCCAAGGTGTAAACCTGGGTAGATCCAGCGACCTGCTGATACCTCATTTGACAGCCGACGCATGTAAAATTAGCTCCAAGTCAGGGTTCAAACTCACAGCGGTGAGAGGTCAGTGATTACTAGTCAGAGACCGTAACTACATGTAAGGCAGGCCCCTATGAATCATAAGTACAGTCAGAGAATTGTGAATATTTTTACATATAATGATTTTCCCTGAATTCCACTTAGTGTTGAACAGTTGCATAAATATCTCAATAGTAAATGTATGATAAAATACTGAATAAAGCAAAATAAGCAATAATTATTCAAAGTAAACATAAAAGCAATGGGTTATCTAACACATAAACTACATCTATGATCTCTAAAATGTACTAGTGTACAAGTGTTTACCTTGAGTGATATGTTTTGTATCAAATTATGCACCAATTGATAAAAAAAAGGAAAAAATATACAGACATGTATTTATAAATAATAGAAAGTTTGATGGCAATTTATCTATAAATATGTCTTCTTTCATCCGTGGAGAATAACAATAATCATTAATATCCACACATATGTTAACCACAAAATGTATGTATATACAGTTAGACTGTGACACAAATATAAAAAATATTGCAAAAAATATGAGGTATAAAAATTGTTTTACAAACTTTTCATATTAATATTTGTTCTTTGTATCAAAATTATCATGTATGACTAAATCTTCCAATTATATTGGTTACCAAGGAATATGTACATTATTTATATAACTACTTTTTTCACAGAATATTTGTAATTGAGACTCAAATGAGATCTGTTGTGATCAGAAGTCACAATATCATTAATACTTGTATATATGTTAAAACTTAATTGATTCCTATGTAGGACATATATTAGGTTCTTAGTTCAAAACGTTTATAAAAGAATGGTGAAATGACGCTATTCAAGATAATACTTACACTCAAATAATATGTTGTCAATAAATGAACATCACAATAGAAGTCCAAGGAACAATTAAATAACAATGAAAATATCAATAACAGTCTATTTTCGGAATTAATGGCCCTATAATGCAATAATCTACAGCAAACGAAACAACGCAATATAATGCCCACAACCAACAATTAGAGTATCTTAAATAATTACAGGAAAGGTATGAATATATAGCTGCATATATACATGATATGATAATCAATAGTCTGTGACTCAATCTTCTATCAGTAAATTAATGCATACACACATTATATCTGAAAGTAATGTATGATTCAGACATGCAGTATTTTATTAAACAGTCTAAGCAGAATATTTACACTTTTCCTTAATGTGCTTTCTTAGCTTGGTACGTCAATAGTTTCTGTTTATTTTACAGCAAGGAAATGTTCCATTATATGAGGTCAATTGTAAATTAAATACATGCACATTCTACAACCGGTTTGGCTTAATGAAGTTATAAAATCTCCTTGAACCTAAAAATAAATGCATACATTGACAGTGAAATCATACAATTTTGACAGTTTGATAAAATTATACTAATATAAGAAAATATCTTGCTTAACCTTGAAAAATATATGATTTCATCAATTGACCTACTCAGGCATGATGTGTATATATATATATATTTTATATAATCAACACAGATTATGTATAAGGCACTTAATAACCTGATACTGTGTAATTATTACAAGATGGTAAAAAAGGTAAACAATAATTATTTTTAGTTTTACAAAAGATGAAGAGAACTATGTGCATGCAGCCACTTTCAAATAATCAATGTAACTGTCATCTCAGCTATTTTGAGTTGGGTCAAAAGTTTGGCAAATCATTTTAAACAGAGAAACTTAAACTCAAAAATACATATATTATACTAAATATGCACAGCATAAAGAAGGAAAAAAAGATAGTAACAAGAAGGCGTGATGGCCCTGTATTTCTCACCAGAAAAAAAGACCAGTCCTTTATAGAAGAAAATTGTTCACCTTTTTGCTATATATCCGCCTATATAAATCAAGTTTTTAATAAATTTAAAAGTTTTCCTTTTGGTTTCTATAGCAACCAGAGTTTTTAATGAAATTTAATTTTTTGAACAATTCTGGTAGAGGTCCACAAGACGATGCTACACACTAAATATCTAAGCTTTAGGCCCTGTGATTTTGGACAAGAAGATTTTTAAAATATTTCCTATTGGTTGCCAATAGCAACCAGAATTTTTAATGAAATTGAATTTTTTGGAAAACTTTGGTAGAGCTTCAAGCAAGGAGCATTCCTAATAAGTTTCATTGAAATTGGCCAACTTTGTAATAGGGAAATGTTATAGTTGACGCACTGACGGACGGACGCACCCACAGAAGACCGACGACGGACAACACAAGATCACAATAGCTCACCTTGATCACTTTGTGCTCTAGTGAGCTAAAAATGATGTCAATACTATAAACTGTTAAAGAAAATTATCAGAATCAAAAGCAATTATTTAGAGATATTGTCTTAGTTTCATAGTATCCTAGTAGGACCTAGGTTCACCGAATTAATAATTTTTTAATGATTTTGAGAATATAAATAAAACATCAAATTTCCATGTCACAGCTATCCATGAACATATAAGTTGAATAGTATGTTCTTTATCAATCATGTTATTCATTCATTTGTTTTGTTCTTTCTTATTTGAGATCGCGTCTGGTAAGTACGATTTGTTGTTGTTGTTGTTTCGCTTATAATCTCCATCTCACCTACAAACTCATTCTGAAATGTTATATTAACTTGAATTAGACATGGTATATATAACAAAAATTGATGCACAATAACATAGTTACACTCTCACCCCAAAAAACATGAATTTACCTAAGAAACATGATTTAAATAAATCGACTCTGGACCGATTTTGATTTCAACTTTTTATATGCCCTGATTATTGATATATAAATCGTTCAACATAATCGACCTGGGTATATATAGCTATGAATAATAAATCACTTCCACCCAAAAATTTCCATGACTAAATGTATGTGTTACAAATACATGTTTTTTATGATTTTATTTTTTAATTGGATGAATTTTCGGCTGAAACTTTCTTCGTCGGCTTTTTCAGATTCCATGAGTTCTTTCAGTACTTCAGATTTTGTTTAAGCAAAATGTTGACGCCTTACGACGCACGTCGGACACAGGGCCACCCTAATAGCTCACCTAGGCATCGGCTTTGTGCCAGGTGAGCTAAAATCATGCTTTCACAAATTCCATTCGTAGTGGACCAATACCATTTTCTGAAAATGTAAGTGAAATCAACTCTTACGATGATATGGCTAAAATGTACTCGTGTCTATTACTCCAAGAGGAATGTACAAAGAGATCTGGAGTACTTTCGAGTATTATAAGCTACTTAAGCTGACCTAATTGGCAAATTAGATATATTAGCCACATACACGTAGATTGTAATTATACAACCAACTTCATTTTCAGAAAATACGTCGCTTGCCAGTGCCTTCCTCGGAAAAGTTATATGCGAACTAAAGTCACTATATGCCGAGAAAAGCGTGACCTTTATGCACTGTTGACCTTTATTCGTCATGGGATTATTTGGCCTAATTTATCAATTAATACATTGGAAGGCTGAGGTGATCATTTTAAATGGCTGAGTTTCAGTTTGCACAGGCATAACTGTATTTACTCATTCAATCCAAACTTCTATTCAGTTAGCACAACGTATAACCTATATATTATTCAGAAAACTTTTGTCAATTTTTTAGGAAAACAATAATAAGATCCGTGGTTTAGAACCTTTAGGGTTGGTACCGAAAATAAAATAGGGTTGGTCGGTTATGCTAAGTTCCCACTCTCACGATTCGCATCACGATTTAAATCGTGGTCTCAATCGTGGACCAATCGTGTTGGTCCTATCAGAACTTATTAGATCTTGAGGTCAGTCGTGACAATCATGTTAACGTTAATCGTAGAATTTTTGAACGGTTCAAAAAATGTCTACGATTAACACGATCAATTTCAATCGGGATTATTGCATCAGGTCGTCTGAAAACGCGACAGTCCGTATTGGATCGTTGAAGTTACAAAACGGGACAGATCGTATTCCATCGGGTTTCCAAATCGTGCTTGGTCATCATGTGTTATTATTAATTGTAAAAGTTGAAGAAACATTGATGTCCATACTCAATCGGGATCTTGATCCAGTCGTAGCTTAAATCGTGATCACCAACGATTCTGATCGGATAGACAATCGTATCATATCGTTACGGAGCGCATCACTTCGTGATGAACATATTGGAACGTATCTACACGTACCGTACCAGATCGTCCCAATTCGGGAATCCCGATCGTGATGATCGTGTCACGTGGACTCTATCAAAACAATCCTATCGAAACGTATGTGACCGCATCTGAACGGGAAACCAAACCGTAACAGATCGTGATCCATGAAGTTGTCAAGTTGTGACCGAATCGCATCGTAGCGCAACAAATCGTATCTGAATGTATCAACTCGCATTAGCTCGTATCCAAACCTGTAATCAAAGATCAAATACGAATGACCAAGCGTGGCGTTTGTAGCAGATCGCAAGACAGTGGGAACCTAGCATTAAGCATAAACACGACTATCATTTTTCTGGCTCGAAGTATTTTTGATGTCGGTTAGTTTTCTCCACTGCTCGATCTCACATCAGTGTTACATTTGTAAATGTACGTATATCCAAATGGCGTATCATACTTTCTGACATGAAGCGAACATTATATGTGGTCTGCTATATATATGTACATGTACCACTATGTGTACACAGCGATCACACCTTGAACATACAAGGGGGACACTGCCCCCTTATGAAAATATGTCTGTGTTTTTCACTTATAAATACTAGAATAAACTCCATGTCGACCCCCCCCCCCCCCCAAAAAAAATACTGAGAACGTTTTCCTACCTGTGTCATTTAAAGACCGCTTCAATGTTAAGATCATATGATTTTAACGATCACTTCTTTTGACCGGTTTTTAAAATAACCCTTCCCCGTATTTCAGTTTGATAATAACCCCACTGACGTCTAATGCAGGCGTACAACTAATTGCGTTTTTTGTACAAAAAAAAATGCGATCTAATTCATCGAAATTGAGTGCAAAGGCAAATTATAAAATATTAAGCGTTTCTGGAAAACGTACATGTGTTTTTCACGTATTTACATGTTGTCAGTCATAACAAACGCTCATGAATGTGACAGAATCTCAAAGTTCAAGTGGCCTTACGAAAATTAGACCAGAACACTTTAGGTGTACGAGTACACATCAGATCCTCGAAAGTGAAAGCTTTTTAATGTAGACCTTACATTTTCCAAAAACCGCGACAATACGCATAAAATATTCATCATAAGAGGGTTTGTCAAAATCTGTCGAAATGTTCAAAACTTAAATCGGCTAATGTGACATTTTAGAAAAATTGAACAATTTTAATTTTTCAACACTTAATCCTTGTGGAATAAAATGATGGCTATATTACTCTGCGTCCATGCGAAGTATACACTGAATCAAAGTAACACGCACGTGCACAAACATATTATCCAATTTGACCAAACGTCCGAGTTAGTAAGACTGGTACGTTTCATTAGGTCTTATATCTCTCATAGACCTCGGGTACTCAGGATTGGTTAATAAGATTTTACCTCCGATATTCTGCGTATCTAGTTAGGCGAATTTTCTCAGAACGAACTATCCACTAACTAAGTTGTAGATTCAGTAAGATTTCGTAGGGTTATAACTCGCGCGAACTGTTTAGATACAAAATGTACCTGATAACGTTGGTACATATTTATTTTTTCTGTTAGTATTTTGGATTGGCCTCTATCAATTTCACACTTTATGCCCTGGACTTGCCTTACATGCCTAGTTGTTTGGATGGATAGATTTATACTCGGACATTTTCAGAGCAATCCTCTAGATGGTGCAGGACAGCGCCCGATCATAACAGGCTAATTTATTGGACTAACCCGCGCACATAAGACAGCCCTCGACATTGATACTATATAAACTGTTCGTCTGCGATAGCTCGTTATTTGTCACAAATTAGCATCGCATAGTATAAGGTGCATAGTATAGCTGCATGTAAGCAATATGGATCTTAACAAATTGTGCATACTCGTTGTGGTGTTGTATCTGAGTGTTGTTGACTGTAATAAACTGAATAAACTGTAACGTGGTGTAAATATTCTGCGGAGTAAATTTTCCACTTTAGAACAAAAGCTGTACAATGACGAAATTGAATTGCGAACAGAAATTGAAAGTCTATGGGAGTCTTTTAATGCATCATCGAATGTAAACGACAATGTCTATGAGGGACATAACGAGACAACTTTGGGTGATAATACTCACCATGTACTAGACTTTGACAAAGCACTACGAGCAGTGGAAGAAAGAAGCAATTCTATGCTAAAGAGTTTCGCAGTAGAAAAAGCAATGGTCAGAGAAAAAATTGAAATATTTGAAAACGAATTTGCAGCCATGAAACAGCAACAAGAAAGCGCACTGTCTGACTTTAAAAACGCATCGAACGAACTGCTATCTGAATCAAACAATTCTCTTAGTGAAGCACTAGTTAATGCCAACAATGTTTTAGAACAGCAGGTAGCTAGTGTGAAACAGAAGCAGGACAACCTCTCCGTTGAGTTCAATGCAAGTATAAATGAACGATTTGCGGATTATAAGGAAGCTGTGAATGAACAGAATAACGTAACAACAACATTGTTAGAACAGTCTGTACAAGCTATGAAGGTTGAACACGATAATGATTTTGAATCACTACGAACGGAAGCATATCAAATGCTTGCCGGTTTCAAAGACACCGTATATAATTGGCAGGAAAGGGCAAACATTACGCAAGAAATCGCTGACAAAAAGGCCTACGAGTTTCAGACAATGATTGAGACAGTTAAAAAACTTTCTGACGAGTGTACACAAAGGATAAACCACCTACAGTCTTTTCTCACGAATTTTGTAGCCTATTCTCTGAGAGATTTGAATAAGTTTGGAAATTCATATTATAAATTTTCAACAACTGAAACTACTTGGTACAAAGCAGTGGAAGAATGTGAAAGCCTCGGGGCTCACCTTGTTGTAGTCGACAGTTTAGAAGAAAACGAATATCTAGCAAAGATGAATGAGGTATTCTGGCTCGGAGGATCTGACCTGAGAATTGAAGGTTATTGGGTTTGGCAACATAACAACAAACCATTATCTTTCGAACGATGGAACACAGGTGAACCAAACGGCGGGAGAGAAGAAAATTGTTTGCAAATCATAAAGAAAGAAGGAAGATGGAATGATGGTTCTTGCGCATATAACCATTATTATGTATGTGAATTCCAATTTGTTTAGAGACCACATCATAATAAAAGCGTACTCCGGTGTGTAGCATTCTTGAACTTAAAATATAAACAGTTAAAAAACGTTTATAAATAACGAACTCTGCTATGGTGAAAAAAATGAATATTAAGATGTATACAGAACAGTAAAACATTTAATTTTTCTCTAAGCCATCCGTCTTTTTTTCATTATTATGGATCCATTGTGAAATAGGGATTTATAATGTAATGAAGTTATTCTTCGGGTCTCCATGAAATCACCATAGCCGTGTTCTATAATTATGTACTGTAAATTATATCATTATTTGATAGGTAAATATATCGGGTTAAGCTTAAATAACTAAACTTTATGTTTATTATTGTAAAAAAAGTTCATACATTGTGGTAATATGTTATTTATGTCTAAATGCTGGTCAATCTTGTAATATTATTAACTGTGAACACATACATATTTATATTTATACATGCATTAATAGTTTCAACACTGCTAAAACAGAACAAATTATTTGAAATGTGAAACTACAGTGTAAACTATTGTCTGTATTATTACCCAAGGCGTTGTATAAATGTTAATTTGTAATGTTTTTCTGTAAATTTACCATTTATATATTGCGCGATAAATATCGCGATACAGCATGAAATATTGTGATATATCGTGATACGCTTTTAAGGACCGATACCCAGCTCTATTTCCTGGATTATTTTCTTACCAGTACTTACTTACCTTTCCACTAGGAACCAGCAACTACTCCACATGTGGAGGAAAATCGACATAGTTGTCAAATTTTCTGGAAGGGTATGACCTGCCTTGAGCGGGATTCGAAATCCAGCGCACTAACCACTGAGCTATAGACGTGGCCCTCACGTGCATGGTATATAAAACTATGCATGCTTTTCAATGGACCTTGAACATAGCACCTGTCTTTTATCTATAATTACGCTTTCACAATTGAGAATTGTCGTTTATTGTCGTTTGTTTTCCGGTAAGTAAACTGACTCGTAACGTTGTTCTCTTTACCACTTGATGAGCCAACAAGATATGTTTTTGAAATATGTGTTTGAAACACAATGCCCCTCCGGGTGACCTTGACCTTTGACCCACTGACCTTAAAATGTACAGGTCCTGTAGAGATTGTAATGATGGACCAACATATGAAGTTTGGTGACTGTTGGTGGAAGCATTTGATTTTATAGGCAAGGTTAAAGTTTGGTACAAACCGACAGACAGACGGGCCAAAAACAATTTACTTCCGATCTATCGATACGGGGGCATACAAACTCAAAATATTACTTATTAAAGATTACAATATTCATAAAAACTGATTTCAGATATTTATAGGAGAATACTAAGTCCTGATATATTTTACTTCAATCAATTTACATAACACGACAGAAACGATACAAAAATCATTTGTCGATGTTTAATTAATTACTTGTCAGACAGATGCTAAGACTCGCCATTTATCTGATACCAAATAAACGTCAGGATCAAATGAAGAAACGACGATAGTTTATTTATGTATGTCAATTAGTTGATGTTAGATATTTCAATAAATTACTGTTAGGTTTATCTTATTGACTTTTTTATTTAAGTGAGTCACGGGTATGTGCGCATGTGATTCTCTGTATGTATGTGTTACTTTTTGCCCCTTTTCAACAGTCAGAGTCTGCTACCAATGATCCTGTATCAGAGAGGTTACAGTGATTTTAAGTCAGCGACCTTAAAAGGGCATACCCTACAACTTGGTGCATCTAGAATCAAGGCAAAATGATGATAAATTAGAAGCTTGTAAAGAAAAAATCCGACGAAGAAAGTTTCAGCCAAAAATTCATCCAATAGAAAATAAAATTTATTATTCATAGCTATGATTTTTGCGGCTAGTACCTAAACTAGTCATTTTATGACCCAAGTTCTTTTTGCAATTATCCATTATATATTGTTTTACATATACATCTTACACATTTTTACACTTTCACAGAATGTTTGTCAGTTGTAGGGTATGCCCCTTTAACCACTCGGATCAAGGAGACGCATTTATGTTATTTTGTAATAAATATGGAACGGCGCAATCTTAAACAAATAATTATATGTTCATGATAATGTACATGTAGTTATATATCAAAGAAACACATTAAACAGTAAATCGAAATTTCCATGGTCATTAAATTTAAATTATTTTTTTCCCGAAAATGATAATGTAATAAATGAAATGCACTACAATACATCTACAGAAATACTTGTGTACGTTCCGATACAGATAAATTACTCATTTTGTCTTTAAGACATTGACAAGATTAACAAGACAATAGTGATCCTGGATTGATTCTGTTCAAACACTAACCTCGTTGAAGAGCATTGGCCTTAAAAGCGCTAGACATAAGCCAAAACCAGCAAAGAGAACATACGTACCACCCCTCGTTGGAAATTAACAAATCCGAGGTTCGTTGGCCTAGCACTGTTCCATTTGAGTTCAGCGAAATATGATGAAGAAATTCAACGTGAGTCTATACAACTATATTAACAACAGTAATTTAAAATATATTTCTAGAGATCTATTATGTCTTTTATGACTAAGCAATAAAGACAATGTGTAGAATGTCATTTGTTTCAAACAAAGCAAGGGAAACATTTATTATGCATGATGAAATACATCTGTGAAACCTACATTTTTTGTTCAGTTTTGTTCACACATACCATTTGAATGTATAATTATTAGAATAAATAGGATGATGTATACCAAGATAACATGATATTAACGACCTCTCGTCGAAAACGGTTAACAATATTTTTACTTTTTTAATTTGTTAATGGTTTTATCTTGGAATATCAAAACCGGGTTTCCAGTCCCAAAGGAAAGCTCATTATCCATATCTAATATTGTTCTGGTTTCCAAGGAGATATCATAATATTGACGTTTAAATATATTATGATTATTTTTTTCGGCTTATCAGATGATTGAATTTTACCAGTTGACTGACATTATCTGTGATCGCATTGCATCAACTATTCTGTAAGCTTTTGAGAAATTCTAAAACAAAATAAAAATAATAAATAAATAAAGTTAGACTATTTTATTGTACAAAGGATAGACAGAGTTATCTAATTACCATTGTGCACACGTACAAACAGATTATTGAATTATTCATAATGTGAATTGCATATTATGTTTTGAAACGCTAACATCATAATGTGAATTGCATATTAAGTTTTGAAACGCTAGCATCGGAGCTTAAGAGGGTCGTGCTATTGGCTCAATGTCTCGTTTACAAAGAAATGAATGAAAAGGATTTAAGCCTTAGGAAACTCGTATGAAACATGTGTAAAATATGGTTACCATACAGACGAAATCAACTAAATATTACATAGCATGTATTTTATCTATCAATACGCCAAATTAACCTCCATTCAGAATATTGCAGAACGCAGGCGTTCATTATATGTCAATATTTAGTAATTAATATTCATTCAAAAAATAAAATATCATTTCGTCACAGATTTCATTAAAATACCAAAAACTAGTTTTATATAGAGTAATAATAGGGACAAGATATTCCTGCACCGCTATTTTTAGAAACTTTTACGGATATTTCTACCCAGTTAATGATCAAAAACATTGTCCGGATAACGAAAAATACGAATTTCAGTCCATATTGAACGTCCCTTGTAGATCTATAATCGACCAATAAATGTTCAACAAAGACAGTATACCAGACTCCCGATTTTGTTATAGCTCTACGTTTAAATTGTAAACTTAGGGTATTTTGTCACGGCAATATAAATGCTGCGTAAATTTTCTAAATCGGTATTTTGATGTGTAGAAAATTAACTATAGCGAAATAGTTATTTCTTTATTGAGCATAATAGTATTATCATACTCGTAAAATATCGTTTTAATTTGTTAATAATTCTAGCCATTTAGTTGATTTTGTGTCGCACAATTGTCTGTGCATGGACAGTCTGGAGTTTAACCCAATTCAAAAGTTTTGAAATAAAACGATTGATAGAGCCTCAGTGATTTGTGAAAAAATGAAGAGTTTCTTGTTACTAACTATGATCGTTGTCGCCATCAACAGAAATCAAGGTGAGTACTAGATTGTATTTTTGAAGTATTTATCTCCATGTTTGTAGAAATTAAAAGTTTCCAATTAAATATTAGTAATGTTTATACAGTTGAAACGCGATAGTTCAAAATGCCACGGGAACGTCCGAAAATTTTTAACTATCGCACGTTTCGAACTATCGCATCTTTTTTTTATGAGAAAGAAGTCTGAAATATTGTGATGACCCCACCCGTTACAGCGTGATTTCTACATGTTTTTGTTATATTTCTGCCCTGGCCGAATTTTCCGCGGCTGAAAACGGTCAAAATCGGAACACGCTGAATTGTTTACCGGAGACAAACTTTGCAAATGATAGCTAAACACACAAGGGAAATAAATCTTTCTTGTAAAGTTTAACTAAACAACAATACGGTTCCGTACTTTTATATATTGTTATATTATATAATGTATATTGTTTAGAGACCCATTCGACAAGCATGGTCAATTCAGTGCCACCACAGAGAGAGAGGGAAGAGGTGATACCGGTGAACCGGAATTTTCCCAACTCCTATTTCAAATAGTTTTACTTCATCATGAAAAGCACCAATTCATGCCTTACTCGTTTTCTGTGGTTTTCTAAACACAGTTCTCGACTCAGAAGTTGGGATAGGGGCACTGTTCAAAAAGCGTCCCTGAAATATCGGAAGTGCTATCACAAGACCACGGATGCAACCCTATTCTCAACATACATCACAGAAGTAAATGTATTATCATTAAAGTCCCATTAGCTTTTTGCTATAGAAAAATATATGCAAAACACAAACAATTGCTGATAATTATTATCCCAAGATAATTATTACCGACGAAACTAGCACTTTTTCTTCTAAAAACACTCAATTCACTGTGATTTTGTAATATAAACTTGAAATATGTAGAGCGCGTGACGTCACTTTTGGACGTGTGCATAACTTGACTACGATAAAACACAGCTGTTCTATAAATAGTATTTATTTCAATGATATTGAAAAAAAATACGATCTTGGTTTTGGAAACATTTTTTGTTGCTATAAAGTATGCACGGGGGAAAATACACAGGATTGATCTGTTATAGAACAAATTGAAACTATTACGACCAATACATTTATGTGTTTATGGGACTTGAAAAAAGTGAATTAACGTTTCGGGTTTTAAGACAGCTTTCAGTCATATGCCGAGGAAAATTTTTCTTGTCCATGGTTCCTGAATTCTGGCCCAGTTCATATTATACAAACCAAGTATTGCCAAGTTTGACAAGTAATCAGCGCGTTAGAAGACATATTGCCATAGTCGCGTTCACCGCGCAAACGGTTTTGACCCACGAATTCTGAAGTTGGTAGACCAAACGCTTTTGAGCTAGGATGGCGGGTTTTATGTTGAAACATTGAGGAAAGTTTGGAAAATTCCGAAAATGCAGACCAAAAAGGGATCAATGGAATTAATACAGTCTTAACTTTAAAGTGGGCTACGTGAGACAATGTTGTATTGAAAATCAATCTTTGTCATTTATTTTCAGCCGCTCTGATTTCAAGTAAATGGACCCGTAATACAGCACTTGATGGATATGAAGCTTACACGGGAACAAATGCGACAGCTCAAAGTATTGTCAAATGCGGTATAATGTGTCAGAGTTTATCGGGATGCCTGTCTTTTGTCTATAATTTCATTCAACTGACAAGCAATTGTCATCTCCTTAACAAGACGTTTACAAATAGTTCTGAGATGGTGTTATCAGGAGATACAACACATTACTTTACAAGAAGTAAGCACGTGATGATTTGTGATACACTGTTCTACTGATAGTTCTTATGTAAATTGTGTTGCACGTTATTATATGCTATACTGTCTTGCGCATATAATAACCAAAACTGTCAGATATGAATTTTTGCAACTACAGTACAACCTCTGTAGAGCAACACCCTGTGGGAGCTGCAAATGTTGGCCGTTCTTCAGAGGTTGTTGCTCTACAGAGGTTAAATTTATAGTAAATATCAACTTAGGGAAATTGTGAAGGTATTGTTATAGAGAGGTTGTTGCTCTACAGAGGTTAAATTTATAGTAAATATCAACTTAGGGAAATTGTGAAGGTGTTGTTATAGAGAGGTTGTTGCTCTACGGAGGTTAAATTTATAGTAAATATCAACTTAGGGAAATTTTGAAGGTGTTCTTATAGAGAGGTTGTTGCTCTACTGAGGTTAAATTTATAGTAAATATCAACTCAGGGAAATTTTGAAGGTGTTATTATAGAGAGGTTGCTGCTCTACAGAGGGCCGCTCTGGAGAGGTTGTACTGTATATGTTGCAAAGAATCAATATTGGAAAGATGGACTGTATCCATCCTTAAACTTACGTTATATTTTTTAAACTGATCTTCGTTTTGATTTTAATAATTGATTAAGCACTTCTTTAAAAAATTGATAACATCAGTTCCATAACTGAAACGAAACATAAGAGTATTAATTGTTATAGTCTTCAAATGTACATATCGAGGGCTCAGCGCAACACTATCGTAACTTATTTCAATATGAGTTACGACACTCTTGCGTTGAACCCTCGATATGTAGATTTGATTCTGAAACAGTTGAACTTCATTTTCTGCTTTCAGGTTTTGGTGACTGCGATGAAGCCTTTGCGATGGGGTTTGTAAGTTCTGGAGTGTATAGCATCAATCTTGGTGGTGAACAAGTGGATGTTCGATGTGACATGTCTCCTGATACCGGAAGCTGGATAGTAATACAACGGCGAATGAATGCAAGCGACTTCTACAAAACTTGGATCGAGTACAAAAATGGATTTGGTGATTTAAACGGCAATTTTTGGATAGGGAATGAAATGATATGGGCGTTGACTCAAACTGGATCTTGGAAGTTGCGTGTTGAACTTACATGGAACCATACTGAGAGCGGATTCGCAGAGTACAGCACCTTTGCCATTGGTAATGAAACAGCAAACTATGTCCTTTCCATAGAAGGATATACCGGAAGTATAGGAGACGGTCTTACCCATCATAATGGGATGCCATTTTCAACTAACGACCGGGACAACGATTTTGATGTTGATAAGAGCTGTGCACAAGTTTTTCACGGAGCCTGGTGGTATAATGCATGCCACTCTAGTAATTTGAATGGTGATTATGGAAGTCAAGAATATGGTACCGGACTCGTTTGGAAAGAATGGAAAGGTTTCTCCGAATCCATGTCGACGGCAGAAATGAAGATAAAGAGAATCGCTTAGAAGTTCGCTTCTCATCAATGTGTACATATAACACAACTATATAACATATCGACAAAATTCATCATGTGACCCATAAGTGGTAAATAGAGAGTTTCCCAGCCACTATATATGTGTACATCACTTGCATACATCTCTAGATAAACAATTGATGCTGACTAGTAATTATAGCTGGGCTCCAGATAAATATTTGGGCAAGGCGTAAAATACTCCTTGTATTCTTTAGCAGGGTGTATTTTACGCCTTAATTTTTTTGCGGGGTATTTCAATTTTTTTAAGAGTAGTGACAATCATGGAACCACTCTATTTAAAGGGTCTATTCACTTATAAACACAAAAACACATAAATGTCTTACCTTTTAAATGTACTTTACTGTATTGTATTCTTCTATATCTAATTTATGAACTTGTTTTGCATCCAGTGAAGCAGTGAAGAATGTACATGTAGCTTATATACAATACCTTTGCCTTATTCAATATGTTCAGTTAAATCACTATAGTCACAGATTCTACTTTTAATTTGATAGTTACTCATTTTAATCGAGTAAAACGAGTACCCGGGATTTTAAGTGCGTATCGATACGCTCTAGAAATATTTTTATGCGTATTTCGGGAAAACTAATGCGTATTTACGCATATACGTCCCTTACCTGGAGCCCTGTTATAGTGTTTTATTGTTGTGTTCCTAATTGTAAAGCTTCAGGATTTTCAACCCATGGATAAATTTAATTAATTATAGGCTCTACCAGAGACATTGGTAAAAATAGTAAACACCATAGGAACTCGAAGTCCGGAATCGTTTTTTTTTCGGCAATTTATCGATACGGGGGCATAAAAACCAGACCATTCCAGTTAAGTAACCGTGATGGTTTTAATGTACAAAAAATGTATTATACTTGAACAAGGTCTTGGTGACACAATTCATTACCAGGCTATCTTGGGATCTTATAAGGAAATATCAAAATACAATATTCACAGGATATGTACACTTTGCATGTATTTTAGTCTCATCAGATCAAATGCTTTAGTTGACTAATGTATCAAATTAATGTAACTTTGATTTGGATTGCTAACACTATCGTATTCGTGTAATTGGGATTGGTTGACCAATGTGTATAAAATTATGTAATTTTGAATGGTTGACAAATGCATTGACGTGATCTTAATTGGCTGACGTATTTATAGAAATAGATACATTGTATGTGGTGATATTTCCAGAACAGCAAAGATTCGACTTGGTGAAATGACTGTGTTTGGTGACGGATCAAGGGTTGTTCAGAAGCTGATGAATGCATGAATGCTGAAGGCCATGCGAGCTAAAGATTATCATGTCTCGCTCTCCAACTAAGTATGCGTTGCTCGTCACACTCATTCTGACAGATGAGCATAATCTTATTTGTACAGTAGTGCTGATTGACAGTTTGCCCGTCTGGTACTATCATTATTCTATTATCTATAGTCATAAGTTTACCCTTAAAGACATTGAACCAGGAATGCGAGGCATGTGACTTATGGACCAGAAAGTCCCCTAATTCCACAGTAGGGGGTAATAAAACAGACAGGGTCATTGATAGACTAGCACCTGTTTACATTATCTGTTACTCTATCCTAAAAAACAAAAGCAATTTAGTCATAAACTTATTATCACTGTAAATCAATAAAAAAAATGTACCCCACTTTTTGACTAGGTGTCAAGTCTACAGACCGTGACCAGACTGGTTTTATCTGATTTGGGGCAATAAAACAATTAAAAGATTAGACCACATGTGGATTTTTTTTTGGGGGGGGGGTCACTTATATAGTAGCTGTTCAATGTCTTTAAGGAAATAACATAGGTGGTTGCAAAGTAAGGCCATCCTAAAAAATTGTTTGTGTTCAACAAAAAAGCCACTATCCAACTTTTTGGTCTTGATTTGGTTTTGATTATTTTTTACAAATAAAAAATAGCATTCTGACATGTACTTTGTGATCAATATAAAAATTGAACTGTAAAAAAAATGTTCTACCTACGGTAGTACCTGCAGAGAATTCTCTGGGTAAGGTTACAGCAAACAAATCTTTTTTTAATGACAGCCTTAGGTATACATATAATTGCTGCAAATCACACATAGCTTGTATGTATGTATGTAATGTCGGAACAGAACTAGGCTGAATTCTATATGACCAGATTTCAGAATCTTTACATTCAAATTGATAAAGATTTGTCTTGCAAATGTCATAGATTCTTCGAGTGACTACAGTAACTAGAATGACGGTATATATTGAATAAATGTGCATATGTATATGAATAATATACGTGTTAGGCTATCCTATTCAACACTTTCTGTTGAAAAATGCTCATTGACATGTACATTTCGAAAGAGTCCATGCTTTACCGGGAAAAAACGATTGAAACTGCGCAAAATGGCAATTTCATTAATTCTTTTCCTCAGCCGTGAACGTCATCCATATTTTTTCATTATCTGTCGTTCACGTCATCCTCTCAAAATCTCCTCGGCGGTAAACGTCATCATTTTTGCGCATACCAGGGTCTCTTTGGAAGGGTCAAACATCGGGTTAAGAGCATGGACAGAGTTGTAACTTTACAGAATTGTTCATAGATGATATTTCGTTAGATCTGTGAGGTTAAATAGTTCAAAACTATCGCAAACTGTTTAATTTCGGGCAATAAATGTGAGATTTGAGCATTATTTTCTGCGTGTCGTGTATAAACAGGCGCTATCAGCTTTATTCCGCAAAGATAGCATGCGAGACTGTTTGAATAGTTCATTTCAACCTTCGTGGTCATTCACATATCCTTAGATCCAAAAGAAAGCTCGAATTCGAGAATTACTGGTAAGAAATATAACACCACTACTCACCCGTCATCGGTGTTTACCTCTGTTGGGTAGTCATCACTCTGTAGGGCATTCATCCGGTCATGTTTCAATGTTCAAAGGCATCATGATGGTGAGATTGAGGACAGTGCACAACCTGCATAATAAGGTAAAAATATCACCATCAGCTGCTAGCCCAAGCCCAACCAGACCACGGAGCATGTACATATGTACTACAAATCGTAAAAGGCACGACCAGGAGAGAGCTACAACCTGGCCATCTGAGACGCACATCATCCGAAACTACATGTTGATGTGTACGGCATCAGGCGGACCATAAGTTATTTAAGTTAATCCTTGCGACGACTGGCCTGACCATGAAACAGTGAACGAGAAGAAGAAGCACAATATCTTAGATAAAAGAGTTTGAAAAACGTGATAATGAGTGGGAAACTGAACAAAGCGACTACATGTATGTCATTTTCTTTCTATATTCCTGTTTTACTACAACTAAATATTGCCAAAACATGTCTAGCTATCTACTATGTGTTAAATGTTTGGGTCAGCCATCCACAAAACGACATTTGTAATGATGTTCAATCAATTCATTACGTTTCATGTAAACGCTATAAATTTATGTATTGTTAAGATACGCCCCTTCTCAATTCTTTCGTAACGGACCTTGCATTTTGTTAGAGATAAAACTAAGTTCCTTATCTTGACGTCATATATCGTCTATAGTAGTAGTATCATTAGACAGAATAAATAAGACATTTGTTATTAAAAGTTTCAATGATGGTGACTCTGGTGTTGATTTTGATAGCAGCTAGTCTTCAAGTTGGAATAATATCGTGTTTTGATCAGGTCGGTGGACCGGGAGTTGATTATTTCAAACTCTTGCACCGCCTAGAAGAGTTTGAAAAAAGCGACAATGAGAGAGAAACAGAGCGTCAGTTATGGAAACAACAGATGGACGATATGAAGTCTACAATCGCAATCGTGCTAGCTGAAAATAACGAGTTAAAACGAGAAATTTACATGCTTAATGACAGAGTGGCTGCAGTGGAAAGTGAAAATGAAAAGATTAAACATGAACTAAAATCGAAGCATCCTGAAGACAGTCACATTGAATTGAATGTAAAGGATGGAAACATCATAGAGCAAAATGTCAAACTTAATTCAAAGATTAGCAAAATAGATGGAGGACTAAATACGTCGTTTGGAAATACCGTCGACAGACATTCAAAAAACAATGTTGCGCGGAATACGGGGAAAGGTAAGAATAAGATATCAGTTGTTCTTGTTATTTGCATATTGTGCTTCTTTTAAAGATGTAAATATCGAATTTTTTATCGACATCTGTTTGGTGATAAAATTACAATTGCAAAATCCTTAATGACTGAGTCTTATTGTATGTAGTCAGATTGTTACCAAATATTTTTAAAAAATAGATTCATGTTAATGCATGTACTAGTAAAAAATGTACGGATTCTTATTATCTAAATAGGAATAAATGTAAATGCCAAGTTGGTTATATAGCATACACTAGTAATTAACTGATCAATTATGTAAGCGATCATGATCATAATATTCAAAATTTGTGTGAACTAAATTCTTATCATGTTATTTTAAAATGTCAGAACAAGTACAACGCATACAGAGAGCAGATAATGAACTTGGAGTGGCCTTTTATGCGACATTATTAAAACATCTACAACACGCCGGTGCGAACCAGATCATCGCCTTCGATCATATCTACACAAATGTTGGAAACGCCTACAACGATCATGCTGGTGATTTCCGCGCACCTGTTGCTGGAACATACGTATTCTCTACAACACTGATGGCATATGGATCTCACAAAACACATTACTACTTTGCAAGAAATGGTTCAAATGTTGGCAATATTTACGTTCGTGGACAAGAATCTCCTAACGCATCAACTTCAGCAACCATAGTACTACGTCTTAATGCAGGTGACGACGTGTCTCTACGGAATGTTGACTCTGACGAGTCTTTACACTCATATAGTATGTTCTCTGGATTCTTGTTACAGCAAGACTTTTCTACAGTGCCCGGAACTGTTGTCGGTAAACATTAACCATTGATGATTTTGAAATCCGTTGGAATAAAACGACAAACTATATATCTGTTGTTCTTTAGACATTTCATTTTATAGTTGTTCATTTAGTTCTAACTTTGTTTTAGATAAAAAAGCGACATCATGCAATCACACGTTCATTAAAGAACCCACAACCTCATACCTTATTCACCAACACGGAAATCCTTATATGGATAGATATGGAACGTATAAAAGAAGAGACAGTTCTAACTGAAATTGTCGAAGTATTAAGGGTTTTTTATAATAACTAGGAACTACATGTACAGTTAAACCAGTGCTTGCAGTCATCATGTGAATAACATGTAAGGCAACTTGTCAATAACATCAAATTTGGCTTTCCAAAATGTGACTTTTGTTCACAGGTTTTACTTAACATACGTAAGAGTTTTTAATGAGCTTCTGGCGTCGTGAAAACAACAGATAAACGACAAAATAAAACTTTTTTTTCAGGCTGAAAATAAGTGATCAATGTTGTTCATATAATATTTGATTAATGCAACTTTTCAAAACATGTATGTGTAACATTACGTTCCATACAAAACTATTATAATAATGCAATGTTTATTGATAACACAATTTATTAGAACATTTTGGATTATAAAAGTGGAGAAGAGATTGGGCATGGTGTGTGTTGCGTCTAAAATGACTAGGATCCAATATACTGGTCCACAAAAGACGTCTCATCATAAAAGTGCGATAACTTAGTAGATACAAACGATATGTAGGCCACATTTTGCGTACCATAGTATTTCTTCTTCTGTAACCTAATGAAACTCAGTCCTTCATGTTTGCTTAAACCATGGCTCAATGCACCTTTTGTCTGTGCGCCCCGTGCGCTTTCCCCACGCGGTAATGTCGGTCAAACTTACACATGTGTATACATTAATTGATTTACAACCAAGTAGTCAAAACAATTTTTGGAAAATATCAATTTTCAAATGCCAAGGCTAAATAACGAAGAAAGGGCAAGAATTTTGGGCATGCTTAAAGGTCCTTCTCAAGAACACTTGGCAAGACGCTTTAACGTTTCAAGATCGACAATAATACGTCTTGTTCGACGGGTAAATGCACCGGGAGCTTGTCTGATAAACTAACATCCGGTGCACTCCGTATGACGTCTGTATGACAGGACAATTTCATCCGTCAACGTCACCTGCGAAACCGTTTCGTCACGGTGCAATCCAAAACGTCGTTGGTAATAGGAAATCCCAGAAGGAATGTATTTCAGTCGCAATACGGTAAGGAGCGTGAAATACTGATATTGTGCAGGCGGCCGTACCGCGGTGTAGTGATGACGGAGCGTCATCGTCGGGATGTCGGCAATGGGGTCAAAACAATATGGGAAGACGTTGGCGTAATGTTGTCTTTAGTGATGAATCCCTATTTAATGTTTGCCATGTTTCAGCAACGCCCTGGCCTTATAATTCAACATGACAATATGCACGCCCCCGTACGGCCAGATTTACCAGAAACTCTCATGGCCAATAATATTGACATTTTATCATGGCCTGCTAACTCTCCCGATTGTAGCCAAACTGACAATATTTGGGGCGTCCTTTGGCGTCGTTTACGTGGACGTAACCCACAGCCGCAAAAAGTCCAAGAATTGACAAATGCTCTTCGTGACGAGTGGGCTCGGATTCCACACTACCCTAACGTAATCTGTGTGGATCCATGACCGGTGACTGCAGACGGTGATAGCAAGTCAGAGAGGCCTAACCCGGTACTGGCGGATTGTAGGGTTGAAGTTTGATACTAGTGTTAAATCCGTGTAATGTCTAGTTACAGTCAGATGACAAGTGATATGTGTAGAACTATTCCCAATCTCTATTTTTTTAATCACAAAAACATGCATTCCGTATATAGTTAATCAAATAGGGCCCTACAAAGGGGGATGAGGCGTTTCTCATGGACGTCAATAAAAAACAAGTTTTGCCTAATTTACCTACCACTATTTACCGTTTTGTTTCTACTGCAAGTCGGTTTAGTAAAAATGTAACCTTGAACCCTTATCAGTCCTAGATTCCATTGCTCAGATAATTTTAAATCTCCTATCATTATCAAAACATTTTTGCTACAGCTTAAAGGTATAATGTTATGCAGTCTTTATTGTTCATAATTGTGGCAATCTGCGAGGAACTGTGTTCTGTGATGGTGGGCACGAACATTCGAAACTGATCTCGCGATTGGAAGAATTAGAAAAACGCGACACCAGCAGAGAAGACGAACGAAAATGGTTGATACGAAAAATAGACACGATTGAAGCACGATGTTGAAGCTGAAAACGAACAGTTAAAGAACGATGTTGTTAATCTCAGAGATACAATCGATAATGTTCAAGGCGAAAACAAATATTTGAAATTCATGCTTTATGACGGGAGAAATGGAAACATGCTTCACGACCAAGTTGATTCGCCGTCAGCACATCAGACAGAAGAGAATAAAAGCGTGAACTTCCAAAGCAGTATTAAACCTGGAAATTTTCTCAAAATGCCTGGAAGAGTGTTACAACGAAGTTAACGAAGTTCCATTCCTTTGAGAAAAAGCGATACAAATGAGAGAGTAGGTGAAGGTAAACAAATTTGCTAACTAATCTGTAAGTAAATAATTGTTTTAGATGTACATGTTAAATCATTAAATTGAACACATGTGCTTGGCATTGTACCACAATGATTTTGAAACAGATGAAAAGTGAAGTGGACCTGGTGTATTAAGTCGCCAGTGCAAATCTAATTCGGTGTCAGTTTGACGTCATGAGCCATCTTCTGTTATAAGACCTAATGACATTACTAAAATCTGAAAATTAAATATTATGGAAAACACTCATTGTTTCAATGTTTGTCTAGTACGTGTTTGGTTCGCATGTGATATGATGAAAAATGTCGTTTGGAATAAAACGATGGTTGGTGTGCATGTACGGATCATTCGAACGGTGATCTAGATCTAGTTTAAGACACACCGGCCTGAAAACCTTATGTTTGTTAGTACATTGTATATTTTTATATTTATACATATTTTACATATTATAATTACAAAATTCGTCACGAAGAAACATGTGATTCACAGGGTCTCAGTCTATCTTCCGCACAACAGTCCTGGAGATCCGTGTCCAGGCTCAAATCTCTTGTTATGTCTTTCAATGTTTAAAAGTTAATGATTGTAAAAAAACATTTAAAATATCACTAAGTCTTAATTCAGTTGGTAAAGTCTGTCTTGGTATGTCTTCAAACTAACTTCCAAGTCTTTTCAAACAAAATATTTTTAGAATACAAGTAGAACTGAAGTTTGAGCTCCGAGTTTTCTTAAGTTTGATAACCTCGGGGCCAGTACTTAGCCTATCTGTGCTATAGAACAAGTCATAATAAGAATGCCAAAACTAGAATTACTTCATAATCTCTTCTTCTAACCAGTCCAATATGTATGTGATAAGCAATGTAGTGTAGTGTTTAATGTACATGTGTGACTTATATTTCAGGAAACAATGTGCAATGCTTTCAGTGGTTTGAAAATGAACATAGTGTAGCATTCTACACATCATTAACAAATCATCTGAAACATGTCGGCACTGACCAAAACATTGTCTTTGACAAGGCAGTAATAAATGAGGGCAATGCATACAACGTTCATTCTGGTGATTTTCGTTCTCCCGTGCCTATCACTTATTCATTCTCTACCACAGTCAGGGCTCATGGCGCAAATCTAACACATTACTACATATCAAAGAATGGTGTTAGTGTAGGTAAACTTGCAGTCATGGGCAACCATGTTCCATATTCTTCTACATCACGAACAGCAGTCTTAAAGCTGAATACAAATGATATTGTATCAGTACGCAATGTGGATTCTGACACATCTTTAAATGGTAATTATTATAGTGTATTCTCTGGCTTCCTCCTGCATGAAGATTACACTTCTACATTTCCACCTAGTACAGTCATCGGATAAAAGATATAAACTGTTGTATATGTGATAACATTCTTGTTGAAGTTTTCATAAATGTATGTATCACTTATAAATACACATTACAGTACAACCTCTCCAGAGCAGCCTTCTCTTGAACGACAACCTCCCTTTAACAACCGCATATTTTTCCCACTGCACAATTTAACTATTAATTTACCCTCTCTAGAGCAACAACCTCTCAACAACAACATTATTTTGCATCTCCAAAAAGGTGTTGCTTTGAAGAGGTTGCACTGTAGTTCCAAAATTGAATATAATTGTTGTAAAAAACACAATGAATGATAACCACGAAGGGTGCATAATAAACAAAACTTGTTATATATTATGCTTCAAAAAGCATTTAATTAATGATACAGAACAGGAAGCAGTTAAATAGCACTTGTCACAGGTCAAAGTAATAAAATAATACATTTTGTATAGGAACATAGAATCCTTCAAGCAAATATATAACAAAAAACAGATTCTCCAGTAAACAGCTGAGAAACAATATTATGAGCCAAAAAAATCACACAAAATTTAAAAACTTGAAAACATTCCATATACATCACAACATGTTTGTTTACCATTTCAATGAATAACAATTAAAACCATCCCAGCTATGGAAACTTGTTCTTATCTTTATACTATTGTGTCACAAACTCTATACTCACAAGCACTGGTTGCATGTAGAATCTGTGCTTATCAATGATATCTTTATTTTGAATAGCTTTCTAATCTCTAGACACATAGAGCAAATAAAAAATAAAATAATCCAATAATTACTGCCATATTTGGTCAATGACCTAAAAGGCCATCGAGTAATTACTTATTTAATTATAATAATACTAACACAAGTTCTTAAAAATTAAAGAAAAGGAAAAAATAATACCTTACTTAGACGTTTTGTATACAAAAATGAAAAAAAATACATAATAAATTATTTATTACATGTCTTGTCATGATTTTACATAATATATAACAATGAAAAATCAAAATATTCTTGAATTCTTTACACACACAAAATTGGATTACAAATTCCAAATGAAATTCTCCTGTTTCTTCCCTGCTAGGTCAAATTACATGGAAAATTTTAAAACACAAACTACACCTTGTTATGCATTTCATGATACATGTATTGTGAAAACTAAAATTCTGCAATATTACAGAAAGATTTAATAAAGTCATAATAAACTCCTGCCAACATATTATTCTAATATCAATAAGTAAAAATAAATATGCACTAAACAAAGCTAATTTTTTAACACCAACTTTATGATAAGCAAGCTTACAATACACACAATGAAAGTTTAACATCCCAGTATGATAATTGGTTTTAAATATATATGTACATATGATTTTACACACGTAAGGCCAACCTAAAACAATATTGGTTTTCAGTTATGCAATCCAAGATTTTAGGCATATTTTGGAATAGTTGTATGCTTGTACAATTAAAAATGAAAAGAACATAAAAATATTTTGACAAAAATTGCTTAATAAATTTTGGATCAGTGGAGTTTTGAACTGCAAACCAACAGTTTTTAAAGATGGCCTAATTCAGACATATTGAAATGTTTACATGTTCAAATGATGCCCTGAGAGCTTTACTCTGCAAAGAAAAAAATAACACAACACTATGATCCACCACAAAAATAAATTCCCTACACACTGAACACACTGCCATTGCTAGTTACTGGCAAAGTATGGTAAAACAATAATACTTATACAACAAAATGGGTGTTTATTCCTGAAATCTACTCACACATAATTTTCTTTAAAAACAAAAAAACTGAAAATCACTGAATAATCTTTTTTTTGTTTGTTTATTTTATGCTGGGGTTTAATTTAAAAACAACAACCAGTTTCATTCGACTACTTTTCCATCTTTAACAGACGAGGAAGACCCAAGGTGTAAACCTGGGTAGATCCAGCGACCTGCTGATACCTCATTTGACAGCCGACGCATGTAAAATTAGCTCCAAGTCAGGGTTCGAACTCACAGCGGTAAGAGGTCAGTGATTACTAGTCAGAGACCATAACTACATGTAAGGCAGGCCCCTATGAATCATAAGTACAGTCAGAGAATTGTGAAAATTTTTACATATAATGATTTTCCCTGAATTCCACTTAGTGTTGAACAGTTGCATAAATATCTCAATAGTAAATGTATGATAAAATACTGAATAAAGCAAAATAAGCAATAATTATTCAAAGTAAACATAAAAGCAATGGGTTATCTACCACATAAACTACATCTATGATCTCTAAAATGTACTAGTGTACAAGTGTTTACCTTGAGTGATATGTTTTGTATCAAATTATGCACCAATTGATAAAAAAAGGAAAAAATATACAGACATGTATTTATAAATAATAGAAAGTTTGATGGCAATTTATCTATAAATATGTCTTCTTTCATCCGTGGAGAATAACAATAATCATTAATATCCACACATATGTTAACCACAAAATGTATGTATATACAGTTAGACTGTGACACAAATATAAAAAATATTGCAAAAAATATGAGGTATAAAAATTGTTTTACAAACTTTTCATATTAATATTTGTTCTTTGTATCAAAATTATCATGTATGACTAAATCTTCCAATTATATTGGTTACCAAGGAATATGTACATGTTTTAAATAACTACTTTTTTCACAGAAAATTTGTAACTGAGACTCAAATGAGATCTGTTGTGATCATAAGTCACAATATCATTAATACTTGTATATATGTTAAAACTTAATTGATTCCTAGGTAGGACATATATTAGGTTCTTTGTCCAAAATGTTTATAAAGGAATGGTGAAATGACGCTATTCAAGATAATACTTACACTCAAATAATATGTTGTCAATAAATGAACATTACAACAGAAGTCCAAGGAACAATTAAATAACAATGAAAATATCAACAACAAGTCTATTTTCAGAATTAACGGCCCTATAATGCAAATAATCTACAGCAAACGAAACAATGCAATATAATGCCCACAACCAACAATTAGAGTGACTTAAATAATTACAGGAAAGGTATGAATATATAGCTGCATATATACATGATTTGATAATCAATAGTCTGTGAATTAATGCATACACACATTATATCTGAAAGTAATGTATGATTCAGACATGCAGTATTTAATTAAACAGTCTAAGCTGAATTTAATTACACTTTTGCTTAATGTGTTTTCTTAGCTTCGTACCACAGTCAATAGTTTCTGTTTATTTTACAGCAAGGAAATGTTCTATTATATATTATGGTCAATTGTAAATTAAATACATGCACATTCTACAACCTATTTGGCTTAATGAAGTTTACTTATTGAATCTCCTTGAACCTAAAAATAAATGCATGCATTGACAGTGAAATCATGCAATTTTGACTGTTTAATAAAATTATGCTATAGTAATGTAAGAAAATATTTTGCTTGACCATGAAAAATATATGATTTCATCAATTGACCTACTCAGGCATGATGTGTATATATATATATTATATATAATCAACACAGATTATGTATAAGGCACTTAATAACCTGATACTGTGTAATTATTACAAGATGGTAAAAAAGGTTAACAATAATTATCTTTAGTTTTACAAAAGATAAAGAGAACTATGTACATGCAGCCACTTTCAAATAATCAATGTAACTGTCACCTCAGCTATTTTGAGTTGGGTCAATAGTTTGGCAAATCATTTTAAACAGAGAAACTTAAACTCAAAAATACATAATTATATTATACTAAATATGCACAGCATAAAGAAGGAAAAAAAGATAGTAACAAGAAGGCGTGATGGCCCTGTATTGCTCACCAGAAAAAAAGACCAGTCCTTTATAGAAGAAAATTGTTCACCTTTTTGCTATATATCAGCCTATATAAATCAAGTTTTTTATAAATTTAAAAGTTTTCCTTTTGGTTTCCATAGCAACCAGAGTTTTTAATGAAATTTAATTTTTTGAACAACTCTGGTAGAGGTCCACAAGACGATGCTACACACTAAATATCTAAGTTTTAGGCCCTGTGATTTTGGACAAGAAGATTTTTAAAGTTTTTCCTATTGGTTGCCAATAGCAACCAGAATTTTTAATGAAATTGAATTTTTTGGAAAACTTTGGTAGAGCTCCAAGCAAGGAGCATTCCTAATAAGTTTCATTGAAATTGGCCAACTTTGTAATAGGGAAATGTTATAGTTGACGCACTGACGGACGGACGAACCCACAGAAGACCGACGACGGACAACACAAGATCACTATAGCTCACCTTGATCACTTTGTGCTCTAGTGAGCTAAAAATGATGTCAATACTATAAACTGTTACAGAAAATTATCAGAATCAAAAGCAATTATTTAGAGATATTGTCTTAGTATCATAGTATCCTAGTAGGACCTAGGTTCACCGAATTAATAATTTTTTAATGATTTTGAGAATATAAATAAAACATCAAATTTTCATGTCACGGCTATCCATGAACATATAAGTTGAATAGTATGTTCTTTATCATTCAATTTTTTTTTTGTTCTTTCTTGTTTGAGATCGAGTCTGGTAAGTACGATTTGTTGTTGTTGTTGTTGTTTCGCTTATAATCTCCATCTCACCAACAAACTCATTCTGAAACGTTATATTAACTTGAATTAGACATGGTATATATAACAAAAATTGATGCACAATAATACAGTTACACTCTCACCCCAAAAAAACATGAAATTACCTAAGAAACATGATTTAAATAAATCAAATAAACTTAAAATTACAGAGATTAGAATTAAAGAAAGAATTATTATGTCTAGTTACATTCAAAGCAACAACACATTAAAACACAACAAAAATGAATTTTGATTATCCATAAAAAAACAATGAACAGGCAAATACAATGTATGTTATATTTGGCAAACTACTACACTTAAATATTACCTTCATAGCCAGCCATGATTGGACGAGTAATGCAACAGGGAAGATGACCCAGAGCATGTTAAAGAATACAAGATACACCCAGAGAAACAAGAAGTTATCAGTGTTCAGATACTTGCTGCCTGTCAACCATTCTGGACAGAATGTCATCCAACCTGAAATATGTTACATCATTTACATATTATGTACAACTTACTACAACATAATTAAACATTTCACAAGAAACAATACAAATTCATGTGCAATGACAGCAATTTTTTTCCTTCTTAATCTTGAGATGGGCCTGGTAAACATATCCATTCCCAATAGCACTTAGGCTTCAATTTTACCATATCTAAATGGAGAAATTCCCATTGAACGTTTAAAATAAGAATTTCAAAATAGGACAAAAAATGACAAAGTTACGGCCATTTCTGACAAGAAGAATAGTGTACTTGTGCAAAGAAACAAGAGAATTTCATTTATTTGGCATTGTCTATTGATATGATTTGCCAATAGCCTAGTTGTCATGACTTAAAAATTCCCAATCTGACCAGATTCGGATCCATTCCCAAAGAGGTGAAAAAATCACAGAATGACTTACGCATTCAACATTGTACAGGCTCACAAACCATTAAAAGGGCATGCCCTGGAACCAAAGTGTCTCAAATTGCAATCAAATTGGTATCCTTTACACATTTCAAGATTAACAAACCTGAGGATTTCGGACTCGGGAAGTATTTAACATTTTCACAACTCGACCTTTTCGGGATCAGTCAAAACCAAAAACATCACGGAAAAAATGTCAGCTCACGGTGAAATGGTAAGTATTGCGCATGTTATATTATTTATGCAACATAAAGTTTATCTATCGATCAATTGTAAATATCATTGTTTTGCTGCTTTGAAAGGCAGCGCGCACGCTCAGTCAAATTCTCAGACAAATCAGAAACATCGTTGTCGTCAATAAAATTGACATACAAATACAGACACGCGTGTTATAGAGTCATTTTGGAACGTACATTTTTCTTTGACTATTCGGTAATAATTGGTTTTACAAGTGATAAATGCATTTTTAGTGTATGACAACCAAGACACAGCAGTTCAAAGGCATGCCCCTTTAAAGATATCAAAATGAATTATACAACTTGCATACATCATTACATGTAGGTAGACATAACTCATGAAAACCACAGAGTATAGTCACCAAACAGTCACTGAAAGACAATACGGTAACAAGCCTAGAGTCCAATTGCAAACAGATGTCAGTTATCAGCCCTTTTTTACTGTTTTAGGGAACAGGTATCAGGTCTCTTTGATGGGGGAAATTCGCATCATGAAACACTAAATTTGGGATTTTTTTTCTATGTGGAATTTTTTTCTCTCAGTGGGGAAAAATATATACTTTTTTACTAAGGGAATGGGGGAGAATGACGGACCCAAAAATGGCACAAAAAAGGCCTGGTTATCTTAATGCAGTAGAAAAAAACTCACCACCATAAAGTTCACATACACAGAGGGAGATCTGTAAGAAATGTCTGTAATAACGATGATGGATCACAGCATGGATGAGTACTATAGCAAATATTTCCACAATGGAAACGGTTAGTATTTCCAGGGATACAATAGTAGGATCTGAGATGCCCCAACGTCTGTCTGCTTTTGCATATTCCTTCCCTAAACATAAGGAAATGCATATATAGTTTTAAGTCAAGTAACTTATGATATTTTTGGGGCGATTTTATAAGTTATTTAACATCACTAATGACTATTGGTAGTAAATACCTAATTCTACTACTGTTCTATGAGAGAATAAGAAGAATAAGTTAAACATTGTAAAATTGTAGTATTACATTTTTTCCCAATTTTGATTAAAACACTGCGAAAATTCCCAATCCCATGGGTATGGGTCATATTCCAAAAATACAAAAAAAAACTTGGATTAAAATAATAAAGACTTCAGCCAAAAAATGTGAAACCAAATACAGACAAAATAATGTGATTTTTCATTAAATTAACATTCAATATTCCATGAAATTAATTGCATACTCACATGTCTGAGCAGTAAAATGATCACTATCATCAACAGTACTGACCAAAGATATCACTACAAATGGAAGTTCCTAAAAGAGAAAAAAAATGAGAAAATGGAGACTGTAAATGACTGAATTACAATTCTTTGCCGTAGGATAATTGCAATGGGATAAATTTGCAAACAGAACATGTGTAACTAACTATCTGAAGCAAAACCTCTCTGAAAAGGACATAAAATCCCAGTTATTTGAAGGATACAAATGAGTTTGTTGTAACTGACTGCATTAAGTTTAGAACCTTTGTTAATTATAGGAAGACCTGTCTCCGTGGTAGAGTGGTTAAGGTCACTGACTTGAAATCATTGTAACCTCTCACTGAAAGAGGGTCGCCGGTTCGAGCCCAGGTACCAACCATGTCCCTTTATGTGAGCAAGTAGGCAGTTGCTTACCAAAGATGGAAATCTTGTACTGGTTCTTCCCAGGAACGATGCTAAGGTGAACTTTCCGCCTCATATGACTCGGATCGACTGTTGAAAAGGGGCGTAAAACCCAATCAACCAAACATAATTATAAGAATAGAATATAATTATCATGTATGTATGGTGTTCTGTAACCAGTTATCTGTGAGGAAATCCTGTACTAACTGACAACTTTCCCACATGATGTAAAAAAAGACATTGGATGAAACGTCACCAATTGCATAAAATAGAAAAACAAGTACCTTGTTGGGGTTCAAGCATAAGGCCTCTCTGACTACAATACTACACTACAGTGACAGAGATAACCAGGCAGATTTACTAAAGTAAGAAAGTATGGAAGAAATTCTATGTAATACTGTACTTACTAAGGCAGCATGTATAATGACATCATACACCAGCCACACAACCACAAAATAATCCACTTTAGACAATCTCTTCTTGTAGATAGTAGCAACAACAATAGCAATTACCAGAAAGGCAACAGTGGCCAACAATGAGTAGATAGCCACAGGAGTAAGAACAGGATTCTCTTCTTTGGTGGAATTGTACATCTTGAAAATCTGAATAACAGTGCATGTCGGTTAATCTCACAAAAAAAATATCAAAGATCTGAAACTGATTTTTAAAAAAAATGTAGACCTATTAACGTCAAATCAAACCTAGACTAGAACTGAAGTAACAAAATATGAAACTGTATACTTATATATGCAAACACATACTGGGCTTTTTTTTCCTTCTATAACAGGGGCCATAAACAGGCGTCTTCCCCTCAGGAAAAGTCTCTAAAATCATGCAGTTTTCCCCTAAAATTCAATTCACATCAAGTTTTTTCACCCCATTTTGCAAAAAATATGCATTATTTTCCCCCAAATTTAAAGAAAAGCCCCCTTCCCCTACCTGTGAAAAAAAGCCCTGAGTCATAAATACACATGTACATACTGCCACTGGTATGTCTAGCCTTACTTATGCAACTTTCTGGTTAATATACTAAAAGTTAAGTAGGTGTGTATTAATTTACATTGTATGAAACTTCTTGCAACCCTACCAATTTCCCATGCCCAACTGCCAGAGTTTTCCAGTATATTTAAGTTCATAAACACCCTATTACAGCTGTCGGAAATAGTCGAGTATGACAATGGATTGTGGGATTCTCAGACTCTTGATATCGTTTCAGCTATATTTTATTATTTACATTTGTAGCAGTTGCTTTTCTACTTATATATAGAACTTTATTTACATCGATTGCAGAGCAAGTACTTACAACTTATAATAACTACTCTCGATGACTGCTTCCTGGATTCGGACCAGTACACATGCCTAAAGAAGGGACTTTGAAGGTTCCAGTCAAATTCCCTGGGGCCTGTTTGCAACAAACATATTGAGAACCCTGCCTTTGCACTGTAGATAAAATATCAGCTCAAAATTCCAACCAGACCATCAGTCTGTTGATCAGTCATGTTTTACCGGATCTGCAGCAATTCGCGACTTTCCAGTTAAGCGCCCCCTAGCGGTACACCGCTGTATGGGAAAACAAAATGGCAGCGTATGGGGTCATATTCTTATCATTACATGTGCTTGACATATTTTTCTTGTTTGTAGTTTACGGCGATTGATAGACATTGATATAATAACCGTTAGTCTCTGAAATGATGTTGTATTTAAATAGATTACGCATCCAATTTTCTTTCAATTAAATATTGACCCATTTGTCTGTCCGTTGTAACCATATTTTATGTACGTATTAGTAATATATACGGGCATTTGAAGTTAGAATGTCTGTCAGCATGTTTATGCATTTGTATATATACATCAAAAGTACACGCTTTCCGGTAAATAATTAATTTACATGTATATTATATGTTATCAAAAACTTGTTGAATGTGATGATTGAATAAATATTTTGACAAAACTTTGACTTGTTTATGAGATTTAACTATTGTTTCCACTTAAGCAAAAAGTGGAATCCATGCAGTCTTATGTCCATATATAATACAATTTTTAATCATATACTATACAAAAATTACAACTATATGCCTCCAAGTTTTATATTAGGTGGTGTCATCATCGTGTATACATACATATTATTAATACATGTTTCCAAAAAAACATATCCATTCTGATCGCGATCGATAAGATGATATAATATTATAATCAAATGTATAGCTCTCAATACCTCTCCTACTGTAAATACATTCTTATTGATATATATGGTTTTGAATGCATCAATAAACAACGTTTTACAGCATATCAAATGTAACAGCTGAAACAGATTCAATAAAACAGTACATATGGTTAATTATTAACTTTATAAGGTGAGTATATTTTCATTGTGATAATTATCATTAAGTCACAAAATAATTGTCAAAAGCTATAAGTGGAATAAATAAGCATTCACGTAAAAACAGTTGTTAATTTCTAATAATAATTTATATTTTCAGCGTAACGCAAACAAATCGCTTCTTTACTATTTACGTTTTAATAAAACGTTTATCAGATCATAACCGAAATTATTACTATAAATGTTTTGTTCAAATGATAAAAGCAAATTCAAACAGACATTACAGTACAGGCCTGATGTCAATTTAATTCACATCTTCGTATGTGAATAAAATCTGTGATAAATATACAGCTTATCGATTTGAAGTTATCACAATATCTGGTACTAATTAATGTGATCCCAGTCACAATTTAAACCAAGTAGTTATACAAGTGATAAAGTAATAAACAGTATCGCCCTTTGTGCGGTATCTAGATATATATACATTAAGCTGTTTTATCAGACCCCTTATCAGTTTTATGGTGTCTGACACAGTTGGATACCAATATACTTCCTGTCAGTATAAACAGCATAAGTATGTGTTGTCTTTGTTATATTTTTAAACAAGATCCAAACTGGGTTCATGTAAGCACCATATATAGTGACAGAAATATGTGTGCGTACGTTTATAAACAACATTTTTTTCCATATTGAATATAACAGAACAGAATTATAATTTTACAAACATGTCATGATTATTTAATAGGCTAGCTTATAATTAGTTTATAAAGTAAGTATGCTTTCATTGTGATTAAAGAAGTAAATAACAAAATAATTGTCAGTCAGAAACCATCATAAGTAGAAAAAATAAGCATTCTCGTACAAACAGCTGAACATTCATTTATAATATATATTTATACTTTCAGTTTGACACCACAAATCAATATAGCGTAAAACTAATCCTACGTACTATATGTCGCATTCTACATATACTCTTGAAATAATTATATACTCGTACATGTATTTTGTAAGGTAGCATAAAGACACATTTATACAAGATGGTATTCATCTTCAATATCATTTCACAATAGAACAAATTTGACAAATCTTTTCATTACTTATGTTTCAATAAAAAGTTTATTAGTACGCGAGTTCAAACAGACATTACATTACCGGCCGGTAATTAATTTGAAGTGTATATTCGCACCCACGTTTGTGACTATAAAAACTGTGACAAATATACAGTTTATCGACTTCATGTTACCACAATCAGAGACTAATTAATGTGATCCCAGCCACAATTTTAACCAATTATAAAAATAATAAACAGTATCGCTCTTTGTGCACTATCTAGATATACATCAAGCTGACATAAGACCCCCTATCAGTTTTATGATGTCCGACACAGTGGGAGACCAATATACTTCCTGCCAATAAGCGTTATAAAAGCCTGACATTTTATATTTAAATGAACGCCTTTATATTGCCTTTTTCATATTTTTGTATTACTAAACAGGATCCAAACTGGGGTCATGTAAGCAAAAGATGGTGACGGCAAATACTAATTGAAAGACACCATATAACATTATAAAAGATCCGAGATATATGTGTGCACATAGTAGGACATGCCTAGATCTTTTAATATAATTATAACATTAATTTTAGCACATCATTACAACGGACTTGTATATGTTTTACTGACGATTATCTACCTAAACATATTTTCTGAAATATACCAGACTTAAAAAAAAGGATTTTCTTTTATAATTCTAAGTTTTTTTTATATCTGAGAAGAATATTGTAATAGATTTACGCACAAGCTATATATGAATTTTTATTCATATTTGTCTGTGTCTCTACATAAAGGGGACATATATAAAGACTATATATGTAACGATATGCATATACATCTAAAGCTTTGTATATACAGTATACTAACTTAATATAATATTATAAATTTATAGCCTAGCTATATTTAACAGTTTTCAACTTTAGGTCATCCATTTTACACATTTAACATATGGGTTTAAAAAGGCTTAAACCCGTATCCACGTCGATCTAAACTATAAAAGTATGAACAAATGTTTATACATGTATTTCTATAACAAACTGAAAAATAGTCAAGACAGTAATGACCCGGGGAGTATTTCACCAGTTTTAAAACGTATACATTTGGTCAAGGACTTATATACATACGTATGTATATAAGTCCTTGATTTGGTCATTTGTTTTACAAAATGTTTTTGAAGTGTGGATAAAAAAGAGTGCACTTTTAACTATAAGTTAATCGTATTGTTTTATATAAACTCGCAGCTGAGAGCATTTCTACAGGATCATGCACTTTTAACTATAAGTTAATCGTATTGTTTTATATAAACTCGCAGCTGAGAGCATTTCTACAGGATCATTCATTATAGACCCTGATTTCTATAAGCAAATATAATCATGTCTATAGTTTGATGTAGTTTAGTCTATATAAAACTATCTGATGTAATATATTATCTATGTGTAGATGTGCGATTTAAATAATACATGCATATAAGCATGACATTTGTGGCACATATAAGAAATGACGGTTCATTTCGTAGATGTTTTTGTAGAAAATAACTCTCAGTAGATGATAAAATATATCCACTTCCCACTGCTTTCCGCATGACCCCATACGCTGCCATTTTGTTTCACCATATAGCGGTGTACCGCTAGGGGGCGCTTAACTGGAAATCGGCGAATTTACTATTATTTACTTTAGGCAAAGTCCAGCAGACTCCATCTTTGGACTAGCAGCTATATTCAAAGACTACACCTGCTAGTCCAAAGATGGAGTCCGCATAACTTGTTGCAGATCCGGTAAAAACTGACAGATTAACAGATCAAAAGGTAAACTTTATCATGAAATTAGGTATCGTATCCAAAATAAGGTTCGAATTGTATTGAGTACGAATGCGGTAACAATAATAACATGCACAGCAAGTAGATCAAATGAAACGAGATTAAAGACCAAGTTTAAATGCATTTACAATTTATGATCCGCTGTATAGTAAGCCTGCCAACGTTATTCGAATTGCACTGCGCAGAACAAATTACTTGTTAATTGCTCAGGACTGATTTCTCGAGACGTACGGACGGCAGTTTGCTAACTCGCATTAACGCATCAGACACGATATTGTTAATCCTACTTTTTTCATCGTTATTTTTGCTAGATAAACACTAAATATCAAATAACGATAGAATAAGGTAAATAAAGACTTGGTCTGAAGTCATAAAAATATACGAAAATTTGGCCTGATTTGAAATACTAACTCTGAATAATTACAACAGTTGTTAGCTCAATTTTTATTGGCTATTTCTTTCATCCCGAATAAATGTATTTTTTCTGTAATTATAAACGCATTTGTTATATACGCCAAACATGAATTACAGGACATTCCGTATAATATAATGCTTATAAAATTATCATACATTTCGTAACAAGAGCTTTCAATCAAATTTACTGCCTATATTTCTTCTTCTACGCGGGAACATTATAGACCAATCAAATTCGAGTTTTCATACGTTCTTAGTCTCACTGACAGCTAGTCCGACATTTTGGAAAAGGAAATCGTGGTTTCTCGAAAAAACATATTCATTTTATTGTCTAACCAAGTCCAAGATGACGACAGAAATCGCGCTCAAAGAAAGAACTCATCTGTACAAAAACAAAGGAAAAGATGCTGATGTAAGATTACTTCTCTATATTTATAAGTACAGCTTCCTCAATCTTGTTTGTCTGACCTCGTGATTTTCACGATTTTTTCATTGAAACCGAAACTTTCGGAAAATAAATCATATTCTTATTTTGGTGTGGTGCTTTTGATCATTATGTCTAATCGATCTTTATGTTAAATGCCAAATGATATCCTAATCTGGTTTGATGAATGACCCATAGAAAATGTATAATAAATATTTACTCAGTATAATTCTAGTATAGATCTGCAGTAATTCTAATTTCTACCTATCTCTAAATACTGCTTAAGCCCCTTTTGGGTGAACTAGCAGGTTTACATCAGTGTAGACTTAAGTGATTAAAGACAGTGAAAGGAGACTTCACTATTAAAAAACTGTCGTCAAGATATCTTGACATTGATATTGAATTTATCTATTTCTCTGTTTTGTCTAATGTAGTTAAAACTTTTACCTTAATTTTCTGTTTTAAGTAAAAAAATTCTGTCTAAATTAAAAGTTACAGCCATACTTCATTTTGATGTTAAACCTATTTCTGCAAATCTCTTCAGAATTGGAGGACTTTGTGAGTTGTTTAAGTTAGCTGGGTGTAATCATAATTCATGCAGACCTGTTGTCCTGGAAAGTAAAGTTCTGGAGTGGTGATGGTGTTCTTACTATCTTAAGCTTCAACCTAGAAGTTAGCTGTTATTATATTGTCAAATTATAATTTTGGTATCAAGAGTGCTTGTAATAAGTTTATAAATTCCATTTTAGGAAATGCGAAGACGAAGGACGGAGGTTACTGTTGAACTGAGAAAGGTAATGAACCAGTGATTTTTTCCCCTATATAAGTGGTACCGGAAAACGGACCCATTCACAATTGCAAACGGCCCTTTCACAATCTAGAAACTAGGTCCGACGGACCCTTTCACAATTGGATAAATTTTTCACAATTCGTGTTAAAATTCACAATTTTACATCGTATGATTGTTTATCGTTTTGAAATAAAGCGTACCACAATAACATTGTCCATATAATGTGCGCATGCACAGAGTTCTTACGCACTAAGTTTGCATCATACTTACGGTTCACTTATGTGTAAATCTTAGTGTGAATCGATGTCAACGTGACCTGGTATGGGGACGAAAGGTCAAGCATCTAAGATGTTTTTTTACCTTAAATAACAGATGCCGAATATCAGCATCATTCCCAAGCAAAATAGGCTAGTTTTTTCCTCATTTAGAAGCCAAAAATTCCCCACGAAAATCATTCTTCCCCTATTCTTAAAGATGAAAAATTTGCCAGAAAAGGTTACAATTTGTGAATAAACCCTTCAATGTCCGATGATGAGTGCAATTTTCTGAAAATGCTGTATCTAACATTTGTTATTTTAGATTGATTTTCCGAAAATAGCTTTGTTTACCATTGAAAACGAAAGTGGGTCAATTTTACAAATCAGTCATATCTTTAATTGACCATGTCAATGTATGTTGTTTGTTCGTTTGTACCTATCAACACCAATTTTAATTGCCCAAAGCTGTGATTGATAATGCAGATGACAAATTCTATCAAGTTCTTCCTTTCTACATTGTCAATGGTATTGAATAAAGTTTAGTTTGTACGTCCGAGTCGTATTTTCCGAAAATTGCTATATACTTTACTGGATATTGAATCATATGTTTTGATAGTATTTATGGAATATCTACTACAATATCATGTTGCATAAAGCATTATCACCGATAAAATATCAAGGAACCGTTAATTTTCAAGAACGGTCGTTACATTTATATGTCCACGAAGTATACTAATTTCGGACAACAAATTGGTGGCTAGGATGTCATCTAATGAATATTTCATGTAAACCTGTTCGAATTGTGGTATCTTATCCTTAAAGGCCCCATCCCCAACCACCCAAAAAAAAAACCTGATCTTTAAGATTACGTAAATTAAAATCATGTCACGCAATTCAACTTATTATTAGGCCAAAGGATGTCAAATGATCGATTTTAGGTTGATTTTAATACATGTTCTTATTTTCACAATTATGGGGGGAAAATTTACAATTTTTGGGAAAATGACGCTAATTTTTCACAATTTTGGCGGTACCAGACCCTTCACAAAATCCTGAAAAAAATCACTGAACAAATACTATTTGCCGAATTATGACTGTTAGTGTATCAGGAGTTGGTTTTGGCAGTTCTTTAATTTTGATTAGTGTCCTAATTTAAGTGAACAATTTTGAATTGTTTGGTATTTTCAAGTATTTAACCTATAAACAGTTAAGTACCATAGCTATTTCAAGGTACTTCATTAGTCATCCGAAACACTTGGATGAGCTAAAGAGACTTGAATTACTTGTATAAGATTTCACTTCACATCTTTCAGAACAAAAGAGAAGAACATGTTTTGAAAAGACGCAATGTCCCATTAGCTGCTGATAGTACAGACAGTGATGAATTTGAGAGACCTTCATGTCAGTCTTTACAAGATATTGTTCAAAATGCATATAGTGCAGAGCCGGCTGTTCAGTTGTCAGCTGTGCAGGCTGCTAGGTTAGTATGCATAGCACAATTATTAAGGTTCTTTTATTTTCTCATTTAAATTTTACAAGCTGAGATTCTCAGTTATTTTTATAGATCTGATACTGTAAACATAGATGTTGTTTTATTTTTTACTGATTTTTTTAAACTTTAGTTAGTAAGAAATGAAATATTTACTAAATATTAAAAAAATTGTAACTGGCCTAAAGGTTTTTCACATCATTAGCAGTCTTTGAATTAATTTTTTGTGACAGGTTGCCTGACTATATATTTTATGAAGGAAATTCTCTAAAGAGGTTGTCCCCCAATAGACTTACAGAAGGAAAAAATCCTTCTGGGCAGGGGGCAATCCACCAATTCGAAGACTGCATTAGCAATAGCATAGTATTTTGTAAAGTGTGAAATGAGAACATTTTGTTGTAGTTATTTATGTAAATTGTAATGCCTTTCAGGAAGCTGTTGTCTAGTGATCGTAACCCTCCAATTGATGATTTGATTGCTTCTGGCATTCTTCCAATTTTGGTTGATTGTTTGACTAAAGATGACGAGTGAGTTATTATACAATTTGCCTTGAATTAAAGAAAATGTTTTAAAGACGTAACTGCATAAATCATAAGTTAAATTTTTTCTCAGTTGTATTAAACGAAGAAATGTCTAATCTGAATTATAAAGTAGATGGGAGTGTTAGTGTGTGTGTTTGCTGCTTAATTTGAGACCTAAGAGTTAATTTCTTAGAAAGGACAGAATCATATCTTTTTACATGTTAACTGCTCAGTGATTGTTTATCCCCATAATCATGGTTTGTGTTTGCATTTGAACGGTGTTTTTATGTATACAGCACAAGATGTTGACTTCTTTGTTAACTCTTGTCTGTTTTTAGTTTCTTGTGGAAAATAAGTTTACTGAAATTTTCAATCCCAATATTGACAGTTGTAAAATGAAAGATCATTGCTATTGATCTGAACTTTAAACAATTAACAAATTATTTATTATTAGATTTATTATTTCACCATCTTTTTATGGAATGAAATGAGTTTGATGTTGGTTTCAATATTTCCATGATAAGCATTGGTATGATAAACCTCTGCAGTGTTTTCTTGTTGACGCTCATGTACTATCATATATAGGTAAGATAAAGTAGATACAATTGTAGTAAGGTTCAAGTCTTATTTCTAAACTGTCTATGATTACAGTGACCCTACCAGGCCATCATTACAGTTTGAAGCAGCATGGGCTTTAACTAATATAGCATCTGGAACGTCAGCACAAACTCGAGCAGTCGTTGAAGCAGGTAAATGTTATAACTCAATATTGCTTAATAAATGTTAACAGATGTTTTAGCTCAGGAATGATGTTTTAGCTCAGGAATTCCACATAACTGATATAAAACCATGAACGACATGAATAATTCTATGGTTTATTGGGTAAAGTTTTTGTTAGAATGTTGAATGTGAAAAAAAATTACCAATGTGAACTTAAGTAATTATATTGAACATTCATTATCTTAAGATAGTTATTGATGTAAAACGATTTTAGATTCCTTATTAATGCATGTTTTTACCTTACAGGAGCTGTGCCTCATTTTCTGAGATTGTTGAATTCCGAACAGCAGAATGTTTGTGAGCAGGCTGTGTGGGCATTAGGAAATATTATTGGTAAGACATAAATATACTTTGTTTTACGTATTAAACTTTACACTGAAATAACTATTTGACCAAGCTGTATAAGAAATAGACAACAATTTCATCCTTTTACTTTTGATCAGATTTATTGAAAACAATTTCATCAGACAATTGTATAAAAATTAAAATGGAAGTTCACACAGAGTCACAATGCTTTTGCTATTAATTCTTTTGTTAATTAATTGAAGTTAAAACTTACTTATTTCAACATGCTTAAATATTTCTAGGTGATGGTCCACAATGCAGAGACTTTGTGATTGGTCTGGGTGCTGTCAAGCCTCTTCTGTCATTTATCAATCCAAATATACCCTTACCATTCTTACGTAATGTTGCCTGGGTAATTGTAAACTTGTGTAGAAATAAGGAGCCACCACCGCCAGTTGATACCATACAGGAAATCCTTCCTGCTCTAGGAACTCTTATTCATCATTCAGATATTAATGTAAGTTTTCTTGTATACAGTCAAACATGTGGTAGCGGCCACACCAAATAAGGCCACCCAGCGAACAAAGGCCAATCTGTTACCATAATTGAATATTTAGAACAAAATTACCTCAGAATAAAAACCACCTGTCAATAAAGGCCACATTTGGTCCTTTCCAAGGACTGTAAATTTATCTCATTGTCATAATTTTGTGTTATTTTTATATAAAAAGTATTGTCTTCAGTTTTGCTGATTTCGAAGAACTTCAAATATTTGTTGAAAGGACTACAACAGCAAGAAATTCAATTTCTGATATCATATACTGCAACCGTTCTGGATCAACCTAAGATTCACATCCCTGTAAATAAAGTGGTAGATGCATGTACTGAAAAGCATGTAGCTGCATGCATTCACTTGATGTACCATTTTGTAAATAATTTATTCCTTTTATATAATTGTAGATATTGGTTGACACTGTATGGGCATTGTCCTATTTAACTGACAGTGGTAATGAACAAATACAGATGGTGATAGATTCTGGTGTCGTTCCTTACCTAGTGCCCCTTCTTAGTCACTCTGATGTTAAAGTTCAGGTAAATACTGATTTTTATGAAATTTAGACTGTTTATTAAGGTTTTGCATTATGATAAGCTATACATGGTTGGACTCTGGTGTTTTGCTGTTGGATTGTAAAAGTTGTAAAACTTATTTTAGCCTTTTTTTGGCCATATGTGGTATCCGCCATCTAGGGTTATATTAGGAAAAGGGCAAGATGCTTGGCACTCACGGGAAAAAGGGGGAAAATTACACAATAGAGGTAAATTTGGTGAAGATTTATAATGTATATAGGGGAAATATAGCTTATTTTCTGAGGTGAAAACACTGACTGTAAGTGTCACCTTATTAGTAAAGAGCCCCCGCAACTGCCATCTGAATCTGAATATTTATGTTTGCTAAAATTAAGTGTTGCACATAAAACAAATATTTTCAGTTTTCGTATATTCTGTGTGAACAACTTTCTAGATTGTATTTTATTACCAATGTTCACTAAATGTAAAATTCAGTATACCTCTCAACAAATGTTTGTGTTTTTATTGTAGACTGCTGCACTCCGTGCTGTTGGTAACATTGTAACTGGTACTGATGATCAGACACAAGTTGTTCTTAGTTGTGATGCTCTATCTCATTTCCCTTCACTACTCACTCATTCCAAAGAAAAAATCAACAAGGTTTGTGAAAAGTATCATGTTTTCATTGTCCTGAGATAGTTTATGCTTAGGTTTTTCTTTGAGATTTGATATAGATACAGAAGATTTATGGTGTTAATGTGTGTGTTTATGTCAATAAACTGTGAATCTAGAGTCAGGGAGGCCCTGTAACTTGCTCATGTGAGTGATATTAAAGTGCATTTAAGAACTCCCCAACTTATTGATGAGGAATCTATGATAAAAATCTGGGAGCAACTGGACTATGGTTTCACTGTTTTCATATGTATCTGTGCTGTTTCTCCTAACTTTGCATCAATTGAGTGAATATTTTGATCTGAAATCCCCATAGCTGTTCAATGAGTCATTTACAAGCAGTCTGTGAATTTAGGATTTGAAACTACTTGTCTGAATCACCAAAAGTGAATAGTTTTCTTTTATAGTATTATACTCTATACATAATTACCGCAAAAGTTACTTGTTCGAATCAATAATTACTTGTCCCGGACGACCAGACAAGTGCTAATTTCCCAGACTGAACAAGTAATCAGAACATTTGATTTTAAAAGGAAAACTCGACTTGTTTATTTCAGGAAGCCGTCTGGTTCTTGTCAAATATCACAGCAGGCAATATGACGCAAGTACAGGCAGTGATAGATGCTGGACTTATACCTATGATTATTCATCATTTGTCAAAGGTGATTATTTTGTTTCATATTTTCTTTGTATTCTGATAATTGTCATCACATAATCATTTTTTATTGGATCTTTGGTATTTTCTCATATGTAATTAATGTTTAAGTTGCATTCAGGTTCCATTTGACAATGCGCAAATTTTTTTTTTTAATTTATTGTAGTTTTGTTTGACGTTAAACTAATTTTTACCTTAAGATCATTAAACCAAAAAATAAATCCTGCTCGTCTCATTTCTGTTTTATTCATTCTAAAAGATCTACAAAAATGTTCAAGTAGATGATTATACCAGGCAAGCTGTTAGTCTTGTTGAAGTCCTATTTTACCTGGTTCTATTTTTAGGGTGATTTCCAAACACAGAAGGAAGCAGCCTGGGCTATCAGTAATCTAACAATTAGTGGTAAAAAGGACCAGGTAAGTAAGGTGCACATTTTCCCCATATATTCCTTGTCTTTCCCTTGCTCTAGCTGGTTTGTTGGTAACGTTTGCTTATACAGGGGTGGCAGTATTCCGGATATATCTGCAATTACAGATTTATCTGTCCTGAAAGAGCTATGGTTTCTTAGCAAAATGAATTTTTTTTATGAAAATATCTCATGAAATGGCAAAGTTATGGTCAATTTGATCTGCTCTGAAGGATTTTCTTTAATTCAGACTGAGTTGAATATGGAAATAATGTGGTTGAAGGCCTCTTGTTTGGCAAAAATGGTCCACCGCATATGATTTTCATGATTTTTAATTTGGCTCTATTGGCACCCCTGTTATTTCGCTTAATATCATAACTGGCCTCGATGTTATAAAACATTTTATCGGTCTCCGAACTCAAATCTCATGTGTTGTCTTTCAATGTTTCTAAGTTAATTATGGTCAGACAGTAATGATACTATTGATGTATAAATTGACTTGGGTATGTATTAATCAGCTCTGTCTTTTTAACCATAATTCTTTGAGAATGGAATTGAGATTTGAGCTGGAAGTCTGATCTCAAGTTTTATAACCTAGAGCCTGTACTTGCTCTTTTAAAATGCATCAAGAAAGTTGTGATATTTGTTTTTGAAAAATTAAAGCTTAGCACGATACCACCATTTTTAAGTTGCATGAGAATGTCATTTTATGTAAATTATAGTGATGCAATGATATACCGGTATATTGCAATACAGCGTTGGGCCGATAAGAACCACAATACGACATCCATGTGCCACGATATTTTCTTTGATAATTGAACACATAATCCACTGAAATAAAAGAATTCTGACTCAATTTTTAAAGTTATTTTTTTTAACCGTCAAAGACCGATTCTTGTCTCAGAATGACAAATTATTGATTATTTGCAATTTTCCAATAAACCTGTAATGGCTGATAGTTTATCTTAAGTTATATAATATTGTATATACACTGTATAAAAAACAACAAAGGGCCATTAGTTATCTTTAGTTTTTCATTACTTCACTGTATTGCAATATCGGTGCACCCCTACTAAATTGTGATATGCATGTACTCAGAAGGTTGAAGAAAATGTTCAGAATAATTTTAAAAAATAAATAACTAGTAATGAAAGAAATACAAAAAAAGATATTTTCATCTTATTTTTATAGTCTTTATGTTAGTGATACAGGGGAGTCAAATTTCCAGACAAATCCAGAATTTCGGATTTATCTGTCCTGAAAGAGCTATGTTTTCTGAGCAAAAGTTATTTTATGAAAGTATCTCAAGAAATGGCAAAGTTATTGTGAAGGATTTTCTTTGATACAAATTGAGATAAATATGGAAACAGTGTGATTGAAGGCCCCTCTTTTGGCAAAAGTGGTCAACCGCTTATAATTATCAGGATTTTCAATTTGGTTCTATTGACACCCCTGGCTATAATGAATTTGGTGTTTATTACCAACCAACTTGTTGCGTTTAATGTTCGGGGTGCAGTGTTAAGTCTCAATATCTTAATCCAGCTAATACTAGCAGGCACCCTAAGGCAAATACATGCATTATCTTTGCTAGTTAATTATTATTTTTTATGATTAATGTTTAAAATTTGGTATATTTAAGATGAACTTAGAGACTTCCAAAAAGATATCCTCAAAGGTATTAGCTTGATCATTACCCAGTCATCTAGGGGTAACTTCACTTACCCCTATATCTGCCTTTTTGCTCAATTCTAGTGAAAGATTGCAGTTTTTGTGAATTGACCAATTTAAACAAATTCTCTTCCTGATTCTGTCTAAAATCTTAGGGATGGTTAATAAGCTAGAAAATTTAGTGTTGTTTCGACTAATTCATGTTTAGGAAATTATGTTCTGAAAATGGTTGAGTCTAATATTATCAGTGACTGAGTGAGTTGTATGTACAACTTGGTGTGATGTTTCTCAATGGAAACAAAACAAAACAGATTTTTTTCACATTCTGTAAAACTTCAAACAAATATGAAAACATAGATTGTACTTAAAACAAGTTTTTCTATCAATGTATCGTTACACATGGATTAACAAAAAATTGAAACATCTATCATCACCTTGTAATGTTCTGTTTAACAGTCTTGCTTTTGTCATTCTTTAATTTCTTTTAGGAATCATTTTGATATAAATTACTGCATTGTATTTGATTAAAGAGTGCTTGCTTAACATTTGCACAGCTAACCCTTTATTTTATGTTGCAATTTGTGTTTGTACGACGCTTCCTTATTTCTAAACACACATTGACTGTTTGTTGTATCGCACACAAGAAAAATCTACATCAAGTATCCCAGATATTTTAGCACCAGCTTGATTATCTTGTTAGTTTGGACTATACATATCAAATCAAATTGTTTTCGTCTGATGTTTATAAATAGAAGTATAGCTGATACAAAAGAATATTTCAATTTACATCAATGAATGTCCTTGTATAGTGTTGAGAATACTGTTTAAAGTACAATATGTTAATGCATAAAAAATTAATTAAGATCAAAATATGATAATCTTTTGTTCAAGTTTTTGTGACTGATGACATTCCCTAGTAACCAAAATAAGTTATTAAGTGTATGATATATGCTTGTATTCCATTGTGTTGTGTGCTGAAGTCTGTGATGTAGTAGTAAGGTATTATATCCATAATACTGCACATATCATACATATCTGCTCATTGCTAATAAGAATGATAATATTATGAAAACAGCATTGAAAAATTACCATTATTTCTTTGATAGTTATCCTAGATACTCCAATTTGTTTATGACACATAAATTTTGTAAGAGTTACTGCCCTTGTTGAAAAGTAGAAAGTATCAATTTCCGTGAAGTACGACACGGTGACCTACATTTTTTTTATTGAATATGGTTGGTATTGTGCTTTTGCATCTTTTTACCGTGGGTTTTCATTGAAATGCATCTTTTTCTGTAGTCACAAAAAGTCGGCTACTCCCGTAGTTTTTAATGCAAATTTAAAGTGACAATAACTCAAAGGAGTGTCATCATTTCTGAAAAATCTCACGATAAATCATTTTCTATCATGGAAACCTATAAAAAAATAAAAATAAAAGAATCTGTCCACTCCCTTTTGAAACACTAATTTTGAAAAATTATGGCTATATATATATATATGAGTTTAACTACATAGAGTTAATAAATAAATTTAAATTAGTTTTCCAATATGCCTTGTATTTCATTGTAGTTGCTTATTAAGACATCCAAACAAAATTTGAATTTTATATCTTATAAATATGAACAGATGAAAAGGCTAAATGTTTGTAGAACTTTTGTGTTAAACCTGTTATATATGACATGTTTTATTATACTTTATTTCAGGTCGACTATGTTGTACAGACTGGTGTAATTCCACCTTTCTGCTCATTGCTTGGTGTTAAGGATACCCAAGTTGTGAATGTGGTATTAGATGGTATCAACAATATTCTAAAGATGGCAGGCGATGATGCCGATTCTATCTGTACAATGATAGAAGAATGTGGAGGTAGGATTTTTATATTTTCTTTATATTAAGAACTTCCTTTAAGGCCAGGTAAAAAAAACAGTATTTCATTAACCTGGCTTTTTATGCCAACTCTAAGGTTTCTTAGTGGAAGATTTTTTTGTACCAAAAAAGTATGAAGAGTTTAAGCAAAGAAAAATTTTGTGATGGTGACTGACCTGGACATATTTTTCGTTAAGTAATGGAAAACATGAATGTTTCTAGCTTCATGTTTTAGATTTGGTATTGAAATTAATACCACAGGTGTTGGAATTATTATTATTCATTTTGAGAATGTCTTGCTTACAAAGATAAATGTTTAGCATTTGTTCGTTTTGAAATAACTTGTCTGCTTAGCTCAAATGGTAGAGCGTTAGGTTGTTAAACAAAACAGTAATGGGGATGCGACCCCTAGGTGTGCAAGGCACTCCTTTTCTTGATAAGTTGGTTGAAGACATATAAAGCTGTTAACTGTTCACCACTGATGGCTAGGTTATCACTATTAAGGTTATGTGTGTGTGTTTTTATAATTTTGAAATTGTGGCATGGATAAAGGTATTATCTTTTATATTTTAATTATTCATTGTTTATATATATGTATAATGTTTGTTTTTCAGGACTAGACAAAATAGAAAACTTGCAAAATCATGAAAATGAAGAAATCTACAATTTAGCGTACCAAATTATAGATCACTATTTCTCAGCAGATGTAAGATATTTATTTAAAACTAAACCTTCTTGTTTATATTAGATAATTGGTTTTATGTTGTGTTTTAAATAATTGGTACTATTGTAAATATAAAGTGCTGTATCATGATGTCTTATTCTTTAAATACTGAAACTGTGGTAAAATATTTTATCTAATTCCACATACACTGTCTGAAAGTTTCAATAGGAAGAGCATTAGTTATTTGAACCTGAAATTTCTGGCTTTGAGCCCTGTGCTCAGCACATGAACATTATGATAGCTTGGTTGAAGACAGTTATAAGGCCTTCAATTTCAAACTCTGATTCCAGTGATTTGTGTGGAGAAGTAAGCATTTACCTGTAAATATCAATGCATGTACATGTACAAGATCCAAGAACATTGGTTAAAATTTCACTGTCAATACATTGTTCCCACATCTACAATATTTACCTCCCTTCTTTTGAATTTGCGGCCATCTTTAAAGTCAAATTTCTTATGTGTTTAATAGAAAAACAACAACAAAAAAGTAGTTATTAAACAACTCAATTTACAAAATATAACTTAATCATGAAGTTGGAAAAACCATAAGCACATTAGGTTTAAGAAAATGTAGTTGTCGCATATGAATATCCTTTATTTAGAATTATCAAAAAAATATAAATAAAAAATATCAATGCTTGTCAAATTAGCGTTTCAAGATGGCCGCAGATTCAAAACAAGGGAGGTAAATATTGTAGATGTGGGAATTATGTATATATGACAATATGTTGAAAAAATGCCTAAAACCTGAAAAATAACAATTATTTAACTCATTTGATTGAATTCCAGGTTGAAGAAGATCTGTCCTTAATGCCTGAAGCAGGAACAGATGGCTATCAGTTCGACCCTTCAGCTGCTATACCAAAAGAAGGATTTAACTTCTGACTAGGGGATAATGTAGTTGAGGAAGTTGAAGTAGCTTGTGAACCAGTCATTCATTCTACTGCAGCATGTGATAAACAGGTGACACAGTCAGTTCTGTTGGCAATGGAAAATAATTCTAATCTGCTTAGCATAAAAGACGACAACTGTAGTAATGCATCTACTTGTGGCTCAGAACGTTCAGCCTTTCAGTTGACTAGTTGTAGCTCATCTGAAGCCAGATCCAGTAGCCTCGACATTAATCAAATAATGGATGAAAATGATAATATAGAGAGATCATCATCGTCTGGTGAAGTACACCTCTGGGGTGAAATGGCTAGAGACGAATCTACTGATAGTCATCATGTTAGTACTGATAGAAATTCACAGGAAGTTGATAATTTGGAATCAGATTCTTTGGATCATGCTTACATTAGAAGAAATTTCTCCAATGACCCTGATTTAATGACATGGTACTGTCTCGGAACTTGTTGAAAAATGATTCTGATTCTTCGGAATGCTGGTCATGTCGGTGAAAGAAGTCCCATTTCCCCCTGTAGCTCTCCTACATACAAATATCTTACACATATAAATGATTTATTCTCAGTCATACAAAGATGCAGTAGGTAAATTGTTTGTGCTAAGTACGATACCTTCTAAAAATCTGTATTATACAATTACTCTTAAGGATTTTGGAACGATGCCTTATTAATATTTGTTTATTAGGTCTTTAAAAGATGTGCTTGCTTTTTGAAGCTGTAATGCTTTATCATTAAAAGCCACAAAGAATTAATTATTTAATCACAATAATTTCAGGTAACTAAGAGCAGAATTTTTTCTATTCTGCATTTAAAAAGTGAAAAAAAGTGTAACTACTATGAGTCGGCAAATTTTATTCAAATTGAAGTTAATTAATTAATTTGATCCATGTTTCTGTTTTGTATTTATTTTAAATCACTTTCTGTCATGGAGTTGTAACGATGCATGCTTTGTCTTGTCATTTTCGTTAGATAAGGCTGAAATTAAAATAAGTGTTTTGAGTACTCATGCCTACTCGGGAAAATCCTAGCAAATGATTATTATAAATATTTTTGGGGCATTTTTTGTAACTTTTGTTACATTGCAAAAAGATAATCCGTACCTACTCAGTGCTGAAATTCTGGGTTGGAGCACTCCAAACAAACTTATATTTATTTTCAGCCTAACAAGAAACACTGTAAGGAAGGACTTTAGTTACATCATACTTAAAAAAATACTACTTTGTTGAATAATTTAGAGCTACCAATTCTATATAATTTCATGTTCTTGTCTATCTGTGAGAGAGGTAGGGGAGTTTAGATGTTTTAGGGTGATATCGCAGGGAGAAAGGGGTGAGAAAAGGGGAGGTAATAGAGAGGGGGAGAGAGAAGTGAGAATATTTTGTGAGCCAGTATTAAATACGAGAGTGGGGGAGAATTTTGAGTCATATTTATTTTTATGTCATTTTTTCCTCTGTTTAAATTATTTGCGCTGCAAAAATTGCAATTTTAATTATTGGCCATTTCCTGGTAAAATTGTTAAACTCGCCATTATCAAGTGAGAGATTTTTATGTTCTGGTTACTTTTAATTTATCTGGAAAACGTTAAGTTTTCTGGAGGCTTTTTATATGTTTTGGTTCATTTTAGTCCAGAACTGATTTTTTTATTATTATTTTTTTGTGATTTGATTGGCAAAGCTAGTCCAGTAAAACTGCTATTTTGTCTGTGCTTGTGCAAATTTTATTATTGTTGAAAACCGTGGCAGCTGAATTGGATATATGTTAAAGAACGATTCAGTTAGCTCAGATGTTGAGGTTTTGGTTGAAAATTTCAAAAAGACTTCATTCCATTTAGCTAAAAATGTTGTATGTGTATTTTTTGTTTTGAAGATCTTGTGTTCATACTATGGCAGTTTGTTGCTAAACATTCGTTTGTTCTATTCATGCAGTTTTTTGAGACTTCGTGAAAATTGTTGCACTTTTTTAAATACTGAATGAATTTTACTGTTTTATTTGTATATAATTAAAACATTTAATTTGCCCTGCTGCCACGTCCAAGGTGTACAACATAAGTTGATTTCTAAATATGAATTAATTTCAACCCATTAAAAGTGGTACTTTCTTGTGTAAGAATTTATTTCTTAAAGATAATTATAATTTTTGTAGTCATTTACTGATTTAGTGTGCTTTGATCAAAATTACTGCTTTGATATTTTGCTGTGAACATCTTACCTTTGGGGAGGGGGGATTCTATCTTAATTGGAAGGAAATCATATATATGAGTTATGATTTGAATTTCATTTCATGGCTACTGAAAAGAATGCAAAAATTGCGTATTACCACAGAAATAAGTGAATTCTAATGTGTATTAATTTAGTTGCATGCATTTTTGTCAGGTGAGAAAGAGTGTGAAAGTTAAGTGTTAGTGTGAAGAACTAGAAAAAAAACTTGATCCAGTTCTATTCTTGATTTAAGTTATGTAATATCCTTTGATTAATACTTAGTTACATAAAGGCTAACTTCAGTTGTATAGGTTAGTAAAATTGTGAGTTATGCTCATTTAGCCTTTTCTCTGATAGTAAATATTAGACATAGCAACATGAAATAAGTTTTTATAAGCTCAATAGAACAGGGAGAAAGGTAATTATTTCTATTGTTTATATTTGTTTGCAATATTTATTCTTTATTTGTGTGTTTTTATCTTGTCTCTTGTATCAAAACTTTGATGTAGGTTTTCAGCATTATTTCTCTAATGCTGTATATCATCTTATCCTATTCGTTCATGTTTTCAGGAAAATAGATTCACAGATTGTGTAATAATAATTTTTTTAACTTATTCAGGCCTATCCGATCTGTTAATTTTTAGAATAACTATTATATTAATTTGCCAGTATATCTGAAGGGATGTTCCTTGGTTTCGTTTGAGCAGTTATTTGTGAGCTGCATAGATATACTTTAAAATGTGACTTCTATCACTATTTTTTGAACGATAGGTCAGCTTTCAATAGCCGTCACTGGCTCGGAACGCTTGAATCTTGATGCAGACCAAGTACTATGTTTTCTACATCCACAATTCAATTGTTAAATTAGTTCCTGTTCATGCTGGCTGCAGTGCAGGTTTATGTAGTTCAGTTTCCATGAGTACTTTCAGTACTTTGATTTTTCGTAGTAGGTGCATGGGATGTAGAACAATAATATCAACACAAAAAAAAACAGAAAGAAGAAAAAACCTCTGACAAAATTCTCCATATTTAATCCACAAACTTTATTATAGTAAGTTTGAATACAGTTACAAAGCTCAAACAATTTTTATTGATATTTAATTATTAACTTTACAAGATATGGAATGGACCCAGATGGTATATTTGTGCTTGTTATAATTCAAATTAAGTTTGTTGTAACGGTGATGTCGTCCCTTTGAAGTTAATGGAACACTTTATTGCCTTTGATTTAAATAACAGATCAAATCGCACATTGTCTTGTTTTAATTTTACAAATGGAAATATTATTTCATTATGATAACATTATAATCATTGGTACATAAGCCTCTGCTATACTTTTGTTTGAATTTCATTTTATTTTGATAATTGTCAATTATTGACTCATTATGTATTGAGTGTCGGTTTGTTGATCTACTAGAATAACGTAATTTGTAGAATAACATAAATTTCTAATTTGATCTTTAGTTCTTGTTATGTTTTTTTCATATCTACCAATCCTATTCTTTTTAAACTTAAATTTATTGATTTGTTGTATATAGTTGTAAATAAAGCTCTATGTTTTGTATATATTACTGCTTTATGTAAATAGCTGTAAATTATCTTGAATAAAGTGTCTTGTGTGGCACTTAGTTAGTATGATATTGCTATATATATGTGATCAGCCAGACTTAAGGCAGTTTGTATTGATTGCTTCTCTTAGATGTATCAGTAGAGTGATTTACCCTTCAAAATCATTATGAATTTGTTCTGAAATCTAGCATTTTGCCTGTCCGGATTTATTCAAATGAAATCTAAGTAAATCGACTGTTAGTATTGTAGCATAATTTTCCCTCTTCTGAATCCCAGTAGTAGGTCTTGAATAGCGTGAAGTAAAATTGTTTAGATTGAAAACCTAAAAGTTCAAGTTAATTGAATGAAATTTATATTTTTATCAGAAAGTTTTCCTGTTATACAGGGAAAAAATAACATCACTGATGTGTGCAGCTTTTAGCTGTAAAAATTGACTGTATGTGGCATACTATTTATATGATTAATTCATGTGTGTTCTTTTGTCGCTTAAGAAGGGATTGTTCTACAAGCTTTTGAGAAGAAATATAAATCTACTAGCAACATACATTTTCAATTCATCACATTTTAACTTTAAGACTAATGTTTATATACCTGGTTTAGATCATAACTATTTGACCAAATTATAAAAAATGCTTGGGGAAAAAAAGTTAACATCAGAATTCTGATAACCTGTTTTTTTATAGTAATTCATATGTTTTAGTAAGTTGTTTTTTTATAGTAATTCATATGTTTTATTAAGTTAACTGGTAAGAACTTACTTTCGAACTCCACATTTGTTTTACTGTACATGGTTTTTGAATATTCATACAAATGCATTTTTCAAAAACATTAGGATTACAGACTAGCTTTTACTTGCTATAACATTTAATGGTATTTTTAACACACAAGGTAAAGTTATCTCTGAAACTGAATTTTAATATTCTACCTTGTTGGTGATCTCAGCATTTATATCAAGCCTTGGTGTAAATTTTAAGTGATTTACTTGTTGACTACATTTTATGATGAATTTTTCGATCTAGTTAAATAAGTATGTGTTTTATCAGTAAAACTAACAGGGAAATATAGTAGAATCAAATGATGAAATGTGCAGATATTACATTACAGGGTTAGAAAAGGGAGATAGAACTCGTCTGTAGAAAAGGTATTGATTTAAGCAGTATGATGTTAGATAATTCAAAACATGTTATTATGCTATTGTGTTTTGTCTGTTTTTATCAAAGCTTTCTATGTGTGTGACTTTATATGTACCTAAATGTTACTTTGTTTTAATTTCAATACCTTGATCAAGTTTTAAATGGCGGGTGGGGAAAATAGGCATCAGTATTTAATGTACATAACTCAATTTTTATTCTATAAGGCTTCACTCAAGAAAGATGTTCTTATCAATCGTTTTAGTAATGTTAATTCATTGCTTCTATGATTTTGTTATTTGTGTAGAGTTTATATGACTGTGAGATCCCAAAGGATCCAGATGTTAGCGCGACCATCTTTTAGTCCCATCACCAAACCAATAATGTCCTTGACTAAGCTCTCCACTATGGTTTTATTTTTTCCAACAGTTACAAAATTAGGATGATGCTGTGAACTATAAAAAAATACCATTTTACCTGAAAAATGTAGTGGTGTAACCAATCACAAGATCAACCCTTTTTTGGCGCCGACCCTTTTTCTAACAGCCAAATTTTAAAAAAACATTTGGTGACAAATTGTACATCCAAACAACAAAATGTTTTGATAGAAAATTAAAAAGGTTTTTTTCAACCTACCTATCCTATTTTTGTGTCAACAGAATAGATACACTACTATTTATTTTTCTGACCCTAATATTGTCTTAGTACATTTTTAGCCTCTATCATATTGAAATTGTTTTTACTGCAGGATACTGTCCAACCTGTGTTAGCAGCCACCTCTGAATGAAAGCCATTCTTTAAAAATTATTTAAAACAAAATGACCTCTGAGTAAAGGCCACCTGTCAATAAAGGCCACATTATGTCTTACCCTAGGATGGCATTTGTTCACAGATTTGACTGTATCAATATTTTGATAAAGTTACAAGATTAGATTGAAGTTTTATTGAATTAGGCAGTCAGCATTAGGCTGGTTGTTATCTATAATTATAAACTTTATCAAGGTAATATGTTAACCCATTGATTTCAATTATTATTACATTGTATATTGTTGTTAATTTTTGCTATGTTCATTTCTATAGAACAAGGAAGAATATTGTCTTAGTTGTGTCAATGGTAAAATTTGAAAAATTAATTTATCTCTAATGGTATGGTGAAAAATTGAGATGGAAAGAAACATATTTCTATTTGTTAAAGTTACAATACATGAACTGTGTTGATATATACATTCTATTAGTCTTTTAACAGTCACAACAATTAGATGTGATTTCAAAACTGGTCAGAAGAATATTTAACACCCGTCGATATTTGTTATCAAAGTGTTGCCATGGTAATTCCTGTCATCTCTGATATGATACACAAGACTTTATTCTCCTTGATGGAGTTTTTATGACGTATGTTAAGTCTTTCATTTTGTTGTCTGAAATTCTCAGAATGTTTTAATGATAAAAACAAGGTGTTTATGACCCTTAAAAGTCGTAACCAACTTGGTTCAACAATGTTTTTTTGATGAAAATGTCAAAAATGAAATTATTTTGCATGTATTTTAATCATGCTACCGCATAAATGAATAAAGCAAGGAGAAAAGTGTTACAAAAAGAATGAATAAAATATGAAGAAGTTGCCAGTTCTATTTGGCGACTTCTTCAAATCATTCAAAATATTGACTGTGTTCTTGTTATTTTTATTCCGTTAAACGGTTAAACATATTGGGAAACAAGACTGATAGGCTATGGTCACTAGCCACTCACTACTGTTAGTTCAAATCGCAGTTGAGACCAGACAAATTTCCCATGCTAGGAAGCTGTGCAGTCAGCTTTTGGAAGATTAATGGTTCTTCCCAGGGTATGTAAACATGTGACTTCTTCCACCGTTAAATCTGACCATGGCTGTTGGTGTAACGTTAAGAATACTTAATTTTATCAATCAAGTGACATATTCTCACTAACAATTGATTTTATGTCCCCGTAGGATTTTTTGTTTGGGTTACTTTATAATGTTCTGTCATCGCAACTTCTACAATTCTAATGCCATTTTCACTGAATGATCAGTATCTAGCGCTGTAACACCTGTTCTCGGGCTTTTGTGATTCGGTCATTTTTGGCGAAGTTATTGCTCTTTGTTTATTTTTACTTCAAAATCTTACTGGTCACAACTTCTACAGTTTGTGTGATTTTTTGTCGAAGTTTCATGTATTGAACATTAGTGCAGTATTGCAAATTTACTGGCTTTTGCCATTAATTTTTTTCATTTTTTTGCCAAATTATTGCCATTTGTTGAATTTTACCTTAAAGCGCAACTCCTCCTTAATTGTTTTGGCAATTTCCCTCAAACTAATAGGCTTACAGGACTGTTACAATTACTGTGTTCCGGGGGCATCTGTGACACATCTATTGTTTATATTGCAATGAAAGAACAAAAACACATAATAATTATACTTGTATTTATAATCCTCTATTAGCAGAATATCTGGTATATTGTATTGAAATACAAATGAAGTTAAAGATACTAGTATAATTAAGAAACATATAAATCATTTTGTTTTTGAGAAAAACAGCAAAAAACCATATCTAAAATGAAGTTTAGATACACTGCAAAAGAATGTTTTTATTGGAAATAAATCTATACAGTCGTTTCAGTGAGGTAATGTTTGTTCAGAAGTTGTCTGACAGGTTTGTAAGACTAGGTGACGTGTCTAAATATATTTCAATGTAAAAACGTACATTGTAGATTTATAGAATGTCCTGGTTCTGATATTAAGGAAATATCAAAATCTGCTTTTTCTTAAACATCAACAACATCATCTCCTGGAATTCTTCGAAGACCACCTTAAAGTAAAACATAAATATTTTAGTGATAATGGTCTACACTTCGGTATAAAGATTTGACAATGACTGATATCTCACTAACAATTGATTGATTATATGCTGATTAACAGAACCAGTAATGACGTCATTTAGCCTGACTCGAAAAATCAGAGGTAATGCTGGAACCGAATCTGCAAAGTTCTTGTTAACAGGATAGAGCCAGGATTTTTCTATTGAATGACTTACTCAAAACTTTCATTAGGATATCCCATAAATTGATAATGGACTGTTTCCAAATGGAAGTTGGACACGTCCATTCGGGAAATTCGGTTAATTATAAACAGAAAATCTGTGCCAGGTACCAAATGCAATAATTCAAATAAAAATAATGAAGGCGAGGGTACAATCGAACGTAGAGTAGAGGGACACTTTGCAGACGTGTGTTATGTCCATGGGAGTGAATCTTCGCAATGTCGCTCTATTTACCACGATCTATGGATTTACGTTTTGTGACAAGATCTGAAAATATGACTAAGTCCAAAGGCCATTTTAAAAAATGCTGGTTTGTGGTGAAGTGACCATAAATTCAACAATGGGTAAGCATTTTGGCCCCTAAATTTGTTCATGTAATTGAAATCGAAATGCTGTACATAATCATTTTTTATACATATGCACTAGCGTTAGATTTGTGGATTTTCCGAATGAGCCTGTCGCGTAGCCGCAAAGCAACACTTTAAGGATGACCTTATCTAGTGAAATGCGTGTCTATTTTTACCGAGTCCTTCCATTACCTCAACTTGGAATAAAATATTTACCTGCAAACTTTGTATTCATACACACGCCGTAACCAGGCGCTCTTTTGACACGTTTATTGTCGTAGCACCTGAGCTGAGGATAGCCCTGACTTACATCTGCTGCACCTTGATACATAAAATAAATAAAATATTATCTTCCTGCTGAAATGAATTTCAAATAATTGATACAAACATACTTGAAGTCCTCCAAATTTACTTAACTTCCGCCTTGTATCTCGTGTTCATGAAGAAAATAATCGAAGACACAAAAAAACTCGGTTGATAATGTATTTACGAGGGGTATTTGTTTAGAAACGCAATTCTTACCAAAACATTCATGATAGCCTTAAAAATACTCCCTTTTCACCGAATACATTTTTCTTTAAGCAAAAACAATGATTTTATTACCATTTAGGCACAGGGCATTGAAATTTTATCCATATAACACCAATAGGCCCGCCCTCAAAACATAACCCAAGCCTCGTTTATAGACCGGTATATATATAAAAACGCAAATCGTAAATATTGACGTAAATACAAATTTAAGTTACGCTTACGATTTTTCGTAAGTTACGCATTGCTAATAGGTGTGTAGAACAGAATAGAACGGGGCTGCTATAAGTGGTTTGTACGGTATGCTCAAAATGAAACAAAACGATATCCGTTGACGACAGCGCCACTTTCGCGAAATTTGCCAAAGTCTCTTCGTGGCTGTACAAATTGTTCTTGTCGCGTATCGTGAATAATTTGTACAGCCACGTTCGAGTTTGTGAAGCGAATATTTTGTGCAAAACTGAATCTTCTCTAGCGAGATCATATTCAGAACGTGTATAGTCTAACAGGGAACCAGTAAAGCAAATAATGATGTCATAAAGTATTTGCAATGTAACTGATAAACATAATACTAACTATAATCACATTTATAAAGCACTACCTTAGAAGAAAATAAGGGTTATCAAAGTATTAATAAACGGCTCACCATAAAAGAAGCAGTCGTTATCTTTGTTACAAGGTACATCTCTTCGACAAGCTTGTTCATAACACAAACTTCTACCCTCTGCATCGTCACAATCTATTGATACCTTACAGCCCTGTAAAACCATTTATTAGTACATTCAAGTTTGTGAACAACGACTGCCCTTGGGAAAGACAAAATGTTGCCTTTTTTAGGAGGTGATCGCTAACACAGGTTGAATAGTATTTTCAAACTACAACTTGAATTTAACCAAAATAATAGAGTACATTTTTGTCTCTGTCTTATTCCCTTAAATAAAACCGCCTAGAAAAAAACTTATAAATAAATCATTGAGAGATATTCCGCATAAGACTGTATTCATCTTGTTTTATGACAATTTCGTACATGTATTGAATTTCCAATATCTAGAATTAATTTATCTTATTAAATCAAAGATCGAGTTTTTAACAAGGGGCGTTTAACAAGTAACTAAAAGATGTCAAAATTGCACAATTGTAAAAGAAGTAATACGATTTTTTATGACTTTAATATGAAAAAATGTAACTCTGACATAAAAGTTTCAACTATCTGTCAATCATGGAATAGAAAAGCAAACCATATCATAAGCTGGCCCCAAAATTAATATTGTTTTAAATTGATACCGAGATATGCAACTTAAATAATTATGTAGCTTGTACGAGTATCTGCCTTAATTTGTTGTATATTTAATACATGTATATGATTCTGTCTGCAATCTGATATAAATAATTCTCCTCTGATTAATGTCTGTTTTACGTTATTTCGCTTTGTAATAACTTCACATTACAAACAAACTTAGAGATGAATGTGACTAACTACATGTCTTAACTAACCATACTGCATTTGCAGTTTATAGTTCACATATTGGTTCGCGACTTATTATTTCCAAATTTTATCCGTAATAGTTGAAGCATATTTTGATACTATTGATAAGTTGGTGATTTATAATAAAAAAATAGAAAAAGTAGTAAATGTACTTACAAAGGTAAGAGTGACACACAGAACCACAACTAATGCCTTGGTGAACATGATTCTCCTTAATACACGATGTGATAATGGTGATGTTCGCCGAGCTGGATCTTATATAGAGGGGGCAGGAAAAATGCTTTGACATTTGCCCTCGGTGTACATTAGTTTAATTAGAAACAGTACATACCACCTAAAGGTCAAGCTTCATTTGGACAATTATTTATAATTTTACAATATTTATTAATTGTATGTATAGACTAAATGTCACATAATTATTGGCGTCATATCATTTTGTTAGTTTCTGTGAGTTATTCAATTTGTGACTTCTGTTTGAGGCTTCGCGGTTTCAGGCACAATGAATGGATCACCGAGTCCCTGGTCATATCAATTTAACTCTTTGGAATCTATGATTCAGCCACTAAAGTCTTAATTGTTGGTAAGTCGTTTGAGCGTGCTTTTTGCTGTAGGATTCAAATAATATTTTAGTAACTGATACAAAGTGCTCTATTTTATTCTGAGAATGATATATTTGAGTGGAATGTTTATGACAATAACTGAAAATGAAACCCTTTAATAGCTGCGCATGCGCAATAATCTCGAAATAAAAGATAAAACGTGTTCACGGTACATGTATATTGAGTGGGTACAGTGGTATTCTGCTGACTAAATAATGGTTTGATTTGTAACTGGTTTATTTCTGAACTTTTAGGAAATATTGATAATGGTGATAGAAAATGTACTTTATGTAATAAAAATGTCATTGGTGATGAAATTCATTGTTTGCTAGAATGTACAAATGTAGTTTTCTTTTTAGATATTTTTTAAAGATTGTGTACATTGTTTGACTATTTCATAGGATTTGGTTTTCTGAATAATTATCAAGGACTTATATACATACATTGGTATGTATTTAAGTCCTTGTAATTATGTATTGTTTCGAACTGTGGGTACAAGATATTACACGCATGTTCACGTATAATCGTCTCCCTGTGTTTTTTTATTTATATGTTTTGTGATTCATTTTGTCAATTACATGAGTTGTTTGAAATAAACTTGTAAACTTTCATCATGAACATATTAAGCAGATTCTGTATGAAAACAACGAATATATAACGTCTAATTAATTTAGGGCATAGTTAATTAATACCAATTAGTTACAAGTATATAAATGAAAATAATTTAAATGGTTGATTAGCAATTTGTAATAATTTGATGCAGGCATTGTTGTTAATATACTAGTATTTATTTAATTAAGAAACATGTCTGGTGTTAAGCGACTATGTTCACAATGACAAGAGTTGACATTTCAAACCAGATAACTGTACCGCACTAATGACTGGAAAATTACACTATCGTAAATACCACATGAAATCTGGCGTATTATTTTACAAGTAATTGAGTGAGTGACTTTCAATGCGTTTTTTGAAGATAGGCAGATGGCGACGCATTGTCCACAACTTAATACTCATGTATTTTGTAATAACTGTCAAACTAGTGATCAAAGTACAATCTTGGGAAAGTCATATCATGGCCTATGTAGACAGGTGACCTTTATTCGGAGGTAATTTGATCTAAATAATCAATGACGGTTTTAAAAGGAAAGTTGGTACCGAATGTAAACCACATACAACTATAACGTAGGTATAACACACGCGTACTGGTTAGGGAAATGCATATAACTTCAAAATAAGTATAAAACACACGCATACCGGTTGAAAACCCAAACATTACTGCGAGTTTGGTGTCAAAGACGTGAATAATACTTTTAAAAATCGAGGAAAACCGCTTCGATTAAAATGACTCGCTATTGGAAACATAAAAAAGTAATATGTAAATGTTGAATTTGCTTTTATCATTTATTGTCAAATACAATAACGTTTTGGGCTTTAAATATACATGTACAAAAGGATGAACATATAAAAGCTAATTGCGGTAAGACAAACGATAGTATGAAGCCTTGGCTAAAAAATATAAATTGGATACAACCCTCATTAAAACAGTCTCAGTCAAACTTGTCTATTTAAGACCATTGGTCTTTTGTAAGACCGATCAAAACGACGTTAGAATAAACTGTTAATATTGTCATAGAAATACTAGTGTTGGTACTAGCAGTGAGTAAATCTGTACTTTCATTTCCTAAATAAACTCATACTGTCTTGACAAGAGACCTTTGGAAAATGGGTCAATCATTATAAAGTCTTTAAACGTGAATCAGATTTTTCTACTCGTCTTTTCCAAAATCGAAGAACTGTTTGAAATCTGGTTCTTCATCAATGCTTGTCATTGGTGTGACATCCACCACATCATCTCCTGGAAGTCTTTTAAGACCATCTAGAATAGGAATAGTAATGTTCATAAAAGAATCATATATATGCAACCTCCCGACAACAGCCTCCAAATGGAAGGGCAAAAAAGAGTACAACGTAAATAAGGGTTGTTAGTATACTGGCTGTAACACGGAGGTGACTGTTGTTTGCAGGTGACCGCTCATGAATATTACGCTGTAATTGATGTTTCCATGTAGATGGACGTTCAAATTACATCACTAGCTTCAATGATCATAACTATAGCTCTTGCATATACTTCACAAGAAAACATGACATATTCGCGAATGGGTAACGTATTCTTTAAGCTAATCTTGGCACAATACTTTCGAGAAAATACCTTGTAAATATTTGACAACATACCTTCCCCACTAGATTTTTTTCTGGGAATTTTATTTGTTTGCGATCACGAAGCAAAGAGTGAAACATGCCCAAAAGAAATTTGTCTAGCCCTGGTCAAAGGTTTTGTAAATTCGGAAGTACTTCGTTATTATTTTCAAAACTGTATAAAGAATGAATAGCAGAAATATATCAAGATGAATGACCCGCTTGACATACGGGCTAGTATTCATGCTAGGATTTTCAGCATATACCCTACCAAATCTGACGAGATATAAACTAAAGAACCAATACAATTGAACTGTTGGTGTTGCTAACATTCCCGCAGTTCATGAGTTATTCAACTTAGTTAATATTTTCAAAATTAGTGTGCCATTGCTTATATAATTGCGTTGCGCCTCAGCGCATGTTTGGGGACATGTAACATGAAAGTCACTGGTGAGGTAGTAGTGAACAGTGTTGGTGGTAGTGAATAAAGTGTAACAAAGTGATACAATGTAGACGTGAAATTACTGAATTATAGACACGTAATGCCATCTCGTGTTATGAATTTAATGCTATGTATTGCTAAACTTTATGTACTGTTTTTACATTTAAGGATTTCAAACTCTAATGGAAATTTTAAATTTAGAATCATTTATTTGACTTTTGTCTTTTCCGGATGACGTCATTGATTGCCAGTGGGTGCAGTCACAGGCTACCGGCGTGGGATAACAGCGAAATAAAGTTTAAAAAAAAAATATTTGTTTCACCATATATAATTATTGAGTAAAGGTATAGAACTCCTGGGCTCAGAAATCACACCGGTCATGTTCATCAAGGTCCTGTTGTAACAATTCTGAACCGATTCTTAGAAGCCTGGTCTTATTCGACGCAGAAATAATTTTTCTTTAACCACCATCCACTCTTATATCCATATATTGCTCTGAACTGGAGCAACAAGCCCTTCAACCTACAAAAAGTACTACTCGCTATCGATGTGACCTAAGTTTGTTTTCATTAGCTACAGAGTAAATTTCTTTATTCCTTTGTGATTTCATACCCACTACGGTGTAAATCGAAAGAAAATCAAATGTGTTATCACTCACGGCCGACGAATCATTCAGTTGATGGATACCTAAGGCATTACGATTCAATATTCCGCGCTTTCGTCCGATTTCGCTTCTTAGCTGCCATGATCGCACAGTTTAAACGCCGTACCATTTTCGTGCCGGTCCGGGAAAATAAGTCTCAACGATTGGTCAAAATCGGAGGTGTGGCAACCTTCACCTTTAGCAGTCATTTTACCAAAGAGAATTTGAATCGTCAAATAATGAATCGTAATGCCTTAGGTACTTTCCAACAGTATATACAATGCGACACAGTATGTTTAAATTTACAAAAGTACTAAATGAAACTAAAATATGTAAACTTAATATTAACAGCTGTATGTACGTATGCTATTCTTTTCTTACTTTTTGTTTCTGACAATTATTTTTACTTAATTAACAAAATTCTCACATTTACAAATTAAGCTAGATAATAACTGTACTGTATTGGTAAATTGATGATTTTGTTCTGTTCTGTTACATTTTATGTTATTTTCAATGTTTGTAAAATGTTGCTTATAGTTCACCCATGTTTATGTTTATTTGACGATGGGCTGTAATGCTTAAGTCTTAATAAAGTATATGTTCTGTTCTGTTTCTGTATGCCCAAAGTGTCTGTGTGATATATTATGATAGTGCAGTGTCAGTTCATTTCTGCACAATAAAAATTGATATACAAAATGTACTTGAATAATAGGATTAATATATTATGGAAAAATATATTATTGAGTTCAGATTCATTTTACTTAAAAAGTGTTGATCCTTTTTTGGAAAAAAATTGCAAATGAGATATGATTTTGTAAAATTAATCAGTTCGAATGTTGTTTGCCTGTTATTTTTTCCCCTAAAAATGTCTTCATATGTAAATAAACCATACATTGTTAGCCAGTTTTTACACTTCTTGCCACCTTTTCTCTTCGTCATAAAATATAATTAAATCATACAGTCTTGGCCATTGTTACCCTCCTTGCCACCTTTTCCCTCCACCCCTGAATCCTGAAATAAAACTAACCATTATAATTATTATTTTGTTACATTCATTGTCACTTTGCCCCCTCTGAGCGACTCAGAAATATGAAGGTAAAGACGTTTACAAGTATTGACTCAGAAATATAAAGATAAAGATTTAACTCAGAAATGCGAACAGTACATTAAAACTAAAAAAAATGAACACAAAGGCGTAAGTATTAACTAAGAAATATGAACACACAGAAATATAAACGCACAGACGTGAGTATTAGCTCAGAAATATGAACATACAGACGTTACTTTGAACTCAGAACATGAATGTTATTTTATAAATGACTTTCATTGATAGTACATTTTGTACATGTTTATGCATATTATGTAGTGTTTGTTTATGTATTATCTTATAATACAGATTTCATTATGTTGCCTTTGACTGTTGTAAAATACTTGATCCACATAAATATTTTATAAATTTCTTGTCTGCGTAGATGTTATCATCTATATTCTCTGTTTTTATAAGATTAGCAATGCTTTGACATTGCTTATAGTTGTGATGATATATATCATTGTGTTGAAGTCATTATGTTAAATCTTTATTGATTTTTTTAACACTTTCCTTTTTTCTAAAGTTTAAGAAATTTAACTCACCATTGAAGATATTATATCATTGATTATTACTTCAAATTATTATGTTGTATGATACTGACTGCATGAATGTTGGTATTCTTCCATCCACATTGCAGAATATCTTAATGTCTTGAATATCCTTTAAATTCGTTTAACTTGTAATGTGTATAAGATAGGTATATCTGTGCACTGAATGGATTTTTGTTGATGTATACAACGAATATAGAGAATAAACCAGACTGATTTGTCCACAGGTAAGTAAATATCGACATTCTCTTGATTGCAAGTGCTATGTTAGTTATGGTGTGAAGGTGTGAAATAGTTATACCTTATAAGGTTTTGTATAGTTTGCTTTGATCCCCGGGCCACAAATGTTACAATATGGACGTAAATTAAAGCGTGTTTTTAATTTTAGGTATATATCTATTAAATTGTTAAGTATTTTCTTACTCAAATAAAAAGACACTAAGTATAATTTACCATCAACCAGCCCATGAAAATACTTTACTGCAAATACTAAAATAGATTTATTAGACATACCTTTAGTATAAAATATACATATTCAAAAGTTGTTTAAAAGCATTAGCACAGTGGTATAAAAGGTGTTAAAATTATGTTACTATTTATCATTTCATGATGTGTATAGCGATTCTCTTGGTAGAGTTGCACATACGCCTTGTTTTTTAGTTTGTGTCGTGCTATTCTCACGACACCGTTTGTAAATCAAACGACGTGCTAATCTCACGAAGTCGCTTGTAAATAAAACGACGTGCTATTCTAACGAGACTGCTTGTAAATAAAACGAAATGCTATTCTTACGACATCATTTGTAAATATGACTACGTGCTATTCTTATGACACCGTTTGTAAATAAAACGACGTGTTATTCTCACGACACCGCTTGTAAATAAAACCAACGTGTTATTCTCACGACACCGCTTGTAAATAAAACGAAGTGCTGTTCTCACGACACCGTTTGTAAATAAAACGACGTGCTGTTCTCACGACACCGTTTGCAAATAAAACGACGTGTTATTCTTACGACACCGTTTGCAAATAACACGACGTGTTATTCTCACGACACCGTTTGTAAATAAAACGACGTGCTATTCTTACGACACCGCTCGTAAATAAAACGACGTGTTATTCTCACGACACCGCTTGTAAATAAAACGAAGTGCTGTTCTCACGACACCGCTTGTAAATAAAACGACGTGTTATTCTCACGACACCGCTTCTAAATAAAACGACGTGTTATTCTCACGACACCGTTGTAAATAAAACGACGTGTTATTCTCACGACACCGTTTGCAAATAAAACGACGTGTTATTCTTACGACACCGCTTGTAGATAAAACGACGTGTTATTCTCACGACACCGTTTGCAAATAAAACGACGTGTTATTCTTACGACACCGCTTGTAAATAAAACGACGTGTTATTCTCACGACACCGTTTGTAAATAAAACGACGTGTTATTATCACGACACCGTTTGTAAATAAAACGACGTGTTATTCTTACGACACCGTTTGCAAATAACACGACGTGGTATTCTCACGACACCGTTTGCAAATAAAACGACGTGCTATTCTTACGACACCGCTTGTAATTAAAACGAAGTGCTATTCTTACGACACCGCTTGTAAATAAAACGAAGTGCTGTTCTCACGACACCGCTTCTAAATAAAACGACGTGTTATTCTCACGACACCGTTGTAAATAAAACGACGTGTTATTCTCACGACACCGTTTGCAAATAAAACGACGTGTTATTCTTACGACACCGCTTGTAGATAAAACGACGTGTTATTCTTACGACACCGTTTGCAAATAAAACGACGTGTTATTCTTACGACACCGCTTGTAAATAAAACGACGTGTTATTCTCACGACACCGTTTGTAAATAAAACGACGTGTTATTATCACGACACCGTTTGTAAATAAAACGACGTGTTATTCTTACGACACCGTTTGCAAATAACACGACGTGGTATTCTCACGACACCGTTTGCAAATAAAACGACGTGCTATTCTTACGACACCGCTTGTAAATAAAACGAAGTGCTATTCTTACGACACCGCTTGTAAATAAAACGAAGTGCTGTTCTCACGACACCGCTTGTAAATAAAACGACGTGTTATTTTCACGACACCGTTTGTAAGTAAAACGACGTGTTATTCTCACGACACCGTTTGCAAATAAAACGACCTGTTATTCTTACGACACCGTTTGCAAATAAAACGACGTGTTATTCTTACGACACCGCTTGTAAATAAAACGACGTGTTTTTCTCACGAAACAGTTTGCAAATAACACGACGTGTTTTTCTTACGACACCGTTTGCAAATAAAACAACGTGTTTTTCTTATGACGCCCGTTTGCAAATAAAACGACGTGTTATTCTCACGACACCGCTTGTAAATACGACTACGTGTTATTCTCACGACACATATAACTTACTGACATACTGAATACCCAATAGGTTAATCTTTTTATTCAACATATTTCAAGTATACATATTTACTGGTCAGTCATGGATAGTGAATACCAAATGATTATACAGTACAACATGATCTTAAAACATTTGATTTAAGGTCATACACTCAAATAGTAAATGGCCAGTGTTTACTCATTTCAAAGGCTAACACGCATTGTTTTGCGCGGTGCTTCCCAATTGCTGTCTCCGCAGTAACATTGGTACTTGTAGGTCCTTGATTTCTTATACATTAATACACTAGTGTCAATTTACAATGAAAAAACTCCCAACTAGTGTGCGAATTATGACCCAACTTCACAAATATATAATATATATATATATTGTTCCTTGTGTGGACCTCTACAAATGTTATATATACGTATATAGCTGGTTCAAGTATGATGCATAAACAAGTCACAGGAGCTATGTAACATGCTTAAAAATGACTTCGAAAATTCTTCGTGGCAGGAACTACAAGACCAACTTGCATATATATTTAATACATAGTATCGCATAACGGTCCTATGCAAATAAGATAATACATTATAAATCATGTCCTTGCGATTAAAATTGTCCTCGCACAGAAGATACCTTTTTCTTTTGCATAGACTTACATAAGAAAACACTTCCTAATCTGTTTCGGAATTTTACTATTTCCGTTCGGCTTCGATTCCCTTTTTGGGCAACGCTATCTTTTTTGCTGCGAACAGCAACAACTTCTATACTTGTTATATAATAAGACCACGATAAAATGAATGTAGCGCCGGTCTAATCACATGTCTCGGTCAATTTACATTGGTCTTTTTTGTACGTTCCCTACATCCAAATCATTTCCATAACACCAAACCACCAAATCATTAGGATGTGAGGTCATTTGTGCAAAATGGAAAAAAGTACAATACTGCTATAAAAAATATTGAAAATGTCATTTATTTACTAAATGACAGAAACATTGTTTTACTTCTTTGATGCAAACTAACCAAAAAACAACAACATCAATTTACGACCAATTGTTATTTTAGTGGATTGGTCCTAATTATTGTTTCCTGCTTTGTTATTTGTTGAAAATAGTGTAAACAATCATTGCTATGTACGAAACAGGACTCACTTGCGAGGGCACTGTCCATACAAACACCATATCCAGGAGCTTTGATGACAAGCTTATTAACGTAACATTTAACTTGTCGATATCCCTGACTCACATCCGCTGCACCTGGATATAAAAAACATAGAAACTTGTATATTCAAAGCCGAGTCATTTTACAAGAAATCTAACACAATGTCCTTACGGGCCAAATATTCTACATAGGTTCATTATACTAAGAGACCAGACGACTGAACTGAATTTCCCAGTCGACGTCGACATGGAGCGACATTAAGTTTTGAATCACTGGAGAGGCACTTATGTCTTCGTGAGATAGAACCAACAATGTCACGCCTCCCATGCACGTCTGGCAACACATCACGTGATGAAGCTATTGGCCGAAATATAGGAGACAGTTTGTACTGATAATTAAAAGGGAAACTTGTTGAAAGAACTGTCAACCGTACATGGCTAAATTTCCGTCAATAATTATTATTGTAAAACGTACTTAAACAACATAAAAAAGACGGTGTATTCGTTAGTGATTTACTCACCATAAAAGAAACAATCATTGTCTTTGTTACATGGTACATCTCTTCTACAATGATGCTCATAGCATATGCTTCTTCCATCTGTATCTCCACAGTCCAGTGAAACCCGGCAGGCCTGAAATTGTTTATCATGTTAACTTCATATTGATGAAGTACAACACTTTAAAATGAATGCAAATTTTGCGTTTTGATTGGATAAGACAGAATGTTCCCTTTTGTGTGTTAGCCGTGTTTACAAACACATTAGAACCAGTGTCAAGGTAAGCTTATGATGAATATTGAATTAATTACTGTTATTTACGCGGATATCGACAGAGAATTGAAACATGTTGAGTAGTTGTCGTAAATGCAATTCGAACCGTCTTGTGATATTGACATGTTGCATGTCGTATAAAGTGTCTAGGAAGTGAAATATGACCATTGTGACAGCGCGGTTAAATCATCCGGGAATTCATTAACTTCATATACGAGAAATGATCTTACAACAGTCTCAATATGCTGTCACGTGATCAGTCCCACGTGAGACACTGGGAAATTTCCTTCATGAAAACATCATAGTTGACATTCAACGAGTAATAGATATTGTCGCGATGCAATTTGCATTTGTCATTTTGCAGTAAATACTAGTAGCTGCAATTTTCTCTAATGTTATACAATAAAATTGAACAAAAATGAAATTTAACAACTACGCGCCAATAAACGGAATGAAAACACATGCGGTAGATTGGATCTTCACGCTGAAGAGTACAAATCCGAAAACGTGTCACGTGACCTGTCCTGTCAATTTAGTTGATAGTCATGGCATTTCATGCGATGCTTTCTTGAAAAAAATGGCTGAAAAAAATATGCGTACAATATCTACGATCTCCATATCCGAATTATAATCATATGAGATCGTTGTCCGTCGCAGTGAACTTATGTTGAAAAAAAATACATAAAACCATCTTACTTTTTATAAAACACAAAAATGAAATGATGATCAGGCTCCATTGCACCAGACAAAGACGTATTAAGTACGCCTTGTGAAAGAAATAAAGTATGATTATATAGTATATTATACATAAATAAATAAATACTTACAACAGAAAGTTCCACACTAAGAGCCACAATAAGCACCTGAATGAGCATGATCCTACAGCTTGTAGAGTACCAAGATTATTGTATCGTCTGCCGATTTGGTATCTATATTAAATTGACCGGATATAGTTAGTAAATTGCCAACACTGCTTTGGGCATTGCATACTCATACGACAAACATCGTGAGGCCAGGCATCAGACCACGTTATTTACTTCCAATGTCAGTCGTCTGTAGACAATGCCTTGGACATAGCAGGCAGGCAGTCACATTGCTGTTGTTGTTCACGGGCTACAATCCATCATGGCTGACCCTGGAAATCCAAAGATGGAAACAACCTACTTCCGGATCCATGTCAGTGGTAACCTGATGTCCATTTTATCAATCGCGAACGATTGACACGTTTGAAAGTCTGCCATCCTGAGAATATTCTTGAAAACGAGTGCCTAGTCACGGTTGAAAAAGTATACAGTGACCGTATAACTAAACTGTGTAACCCTACACTAATGTACGAGGCGTATTTCTCAGTGACGGAAATACCCGAGTAGTTACGACTGTTCCAACGTAAAAATGACCGAAATATTGTACAAAACGTGATCATTTATTTGATGTAAAATATTCTGTACTTCGTTAAAGTGAACTCCTGCACGGTGAATTGAACTATTATTTCACTATAATCTTTAACAACGAAGTTTAGATTTTCGTGTTCGGGGAGACACTGACACTTTCCGCTACTTTACTTTCTTCGTGTCCACACTAACAGTAGTCCACAGTATTTGAAGAGAATAAAGGTTTCGTCTTGTACGGACTTACTGTATACAGTACAACCTCTCCAGAACGGTCCTCTTTTGAGTTACAACCTCCCTTCAACAACAACAGCGTGATCTTTTCCCACTGCACGATTTAACTATTAATTCAATCTCTCTAGAGTAACAACCTCTCAAAAACAACAATAATTTCGCTACTCCCGAAGTATTGCATTGGAGAGGATGCACTGTTCTTACATACACATGTGGTTCAAATCGCAAAAAAATACGATATTTGCCCAAGTTGCTCATTATTCAATTGGTGGACTTTTCAAATATTCTATACATATATGATAAAATTTGCACACCCGCCGGGCCTCACTCTAGTTGATACCGTATTGTCTCATGTTAACTTCCTATTATGCATAATATTGATAAATGTACGACAATTATCTATTGTATGTATAACAAATGCCCATTACCGGTATAATTGTGGAATTTTTCATTGAACAGTACTGATTACTTATTCAATCTTTTCCACAGAGTCTACTGCGCTTTGGTAACAATTTAGGAACAAGGATATGCAGATATCAACAAAGACTGGTGTTATGGTATTGACATTTTGATGCAACATTTTATTATCGAAGTCTCTGACAACTGAAAACTTAACTATCATAAATGTAGATTATTAAATATAATGATTCAATCTAAAATGTTTGAAATATTCACAAGTTAAGAGCTCAAAAAGGGATATTGTAGTGTTTGGTCTTGTCGTGTATACATAGTAGTGATAATACTCATTGTAAATAATGAGTTTTAATTGATACTAGTACTCAGGTATCTGTAGCAGTAAAGTGTATAGTATTTGTATAAATAAATTGCCTGTGGTATTATTCAGCCCGATTATCTCTGTTGGCAGAGCATCTGACTTGCAAGCAGGAGGTCACGGGTTCGAGCCTAGCATCTGGTACTTTGTTTTCAACATCCTATTAAATGTCAGTCAATACTAAAGAACGTAATGAAACACTAGAATTAAACAGTACAAATGGGTCTTAATTAACCTGGGATAAGGGAATAACCGGATAATATGAAGTACATGTATCATTTTTCCCATTTCCCTCGGAAACATCTTCCATTATTTCATTTATACGGATACGATGATATCATTATTCGGGTCACTATAAATTCACTTTAGCAGTTTGCTGCTGTATGTATAACCATGCGGCAGTTGTAAATAATTCGTATAATGAGTTCTTTTCCTTAAACAACTAATTTGGCCATGTGCCTCGACCTATAGGAACGAACTTCTGGTTATTTGCGAAACACAAGTTGTGCGATTGGTCGATTTAATTTATATACATGTACTAGTATATACGCTAAATAGAATACCAAAACGTGAAAATAGGGATTAGTGGAAGATGGTCTCAACCAAAACTTTCCTACCATATACCCAGTCATGGTAACGTTTAAGACCAAATAAAATTTCCTGACGTAACAAAGACATTTGATCATCCTTTGAGGTATACATGTATCCTACCAGTGTGAATATGTTTGCCATGAGTATATCAAACATATTATGACGTTTAAGTTAAATCATGTAAGCGACTTGTCTAGCGCAAGCAGTTTTATGAATCATGCAGTAGAAGGACATGAAATATTAATATTGAATACTTCGAAATGAATTTATAGATCGACATTTTGAGGGTTCAACGCAACAGTGTCGTAACTCATACTGAAATAAGAACAAGTTACGACAGTGTTGCGCTAAGTCCTCGATTTATCTGATACAGAGTGTTTATGAAAATCATGATTATGGGATACCATTACGACGGTTTATAACGTTTGGTCGCATCAGTCGTTTTAATACATGTAATTAAAAACACGTTCAAAGAAGATACATCATACCCAACTTTCGCGGACATGCTGATTTGGAAAATCGATAAAAAAAATACATTAAACAAAGAAGGGGATTTTCACTATAATCGTCATGACTTTTATTCTATTCAAAATACGAAATTTGTACTCATCACAAAAGTTAAATTAATCTTTTATCTTTCTAATGGTGTATTTTTTGTTATTTTAAATTAATGCTTTCTTCGACCCTTTTGCGTTTGAAAAAGACACCTATCGATTCCCTCTATATTCAATGTAAAAAGCGTAAAATTGGTAGATTTTTCAATGAACATTTTATGTTTTCAGCATCATAACTCTTTTGGGGGAAATGTGATCAAATTTGTACTCATTGCATTCGTTTTGAAAATTTAATTTCTTTCACCAAATATTAGAATATGTGAAATATTTTACTTTACTTCCGTATAAAAGCAAAATCGGTATGTATAACCAAAATTGTTGATATTATAAAAAAATAACATAAATAAAAAAATGGTTTTCACTATTGTTAAAGCCCCATTAGCTTTTTGGATGTTAAAATTGAAGTAGGTCTTATTTTACCTAGACAGATGTGAAACTGACTTTTACTTGCAATAAAAACGTTCCAATTTTTTATCACAAAGTATATATAGAAATACAGCACAGTATTTTTTAATCATGTTGCAAAAAATAAGAAAAGGCATCTGACAATATATGCGATATGCGATATGCCTAATGGAAGGCATTATGTAAATATTTTTACAGATCAAGTAATATATATTTCTTATATTTTACGATTGTTCTAATGTTTTCATCTATTGTTCTAATGGACCTTAAATAGACGATGACATTTCATTAAATAAAACTTATTATTAATTCATTTTTGATAATATAATTATATGCTAAATATATCATTTTGGCATACGTCCACATGTCACTTATAAAAACATGTCATAAAATAATATAGATTACCTACTTTGTACATTTATTTTTTCAATGATGTGTTAACGGACGGATAATAAAATCATATTTTTGAGATCCCTTTATATGGTTGCTAACTTTACCTGATTATTGATTTTTTTATACGCATCTCACATTGACTCACAAACAATTGGGCACGTCGAGTTATATTTGTTAGATATCATTATATGTATAAATTTTGTTGTGAATGCCCATATTGTGATGTTTGTTCCAGCTGAAAGCACATGCATGCAAGTACTTCTTTGTGAATTTAGTATAGCATCAATTATAACTTAATTATCCTTTTGTGCAGTGTGTTGAATAGAGTATAATACAGGTATAAGCTATTTTAAAACTACCAGTAAACATGCAATTGTATCAGGCCTTGGCAATATGAATTCAATGAAGTAAATGATATCAGTAAACTTTAAAATAAAATGCATTTGTATGAATTTGAAATAAATGCTGCACAACTGAAAGATGTTTTTGTTATTAACCATTAATGTTCACTTATGGATGAAACATTCTACAGCCATGTTCCAGTAGTGAAAATAAATGTATTGTAAGCTAATGTGTTTATATGCGGAATAGAATCAAATTACTATTTGACTGTGCATACAATAAAATTATTACTAGGATTCTTGAATTTTGTCTTTTCATAATATTCGCATTTGCAAAATTAATTTTACTGATGAAACAAATTAATGTCAATATCATACGTTTCTGTCCATTTTAACGACGTACATAATAGTTGGGACATGCTCAAGTCTTATCAGAGATCCAAAAGTTATACAGTGAAATATCGATTTTTGGATCAATTAAGATAACATATTTTATCTGTTACGCGTGACTGACTTTATTACTTTACGACCCCTAATAAAGTCAGCATAACGCAAGCAAGGAGGGTAACAATAGGTAGACTGTATATAAACCCCTGAATTGTAGTTGTTTCCCTTGAAAATTGATCAGATACTCGATAAGGCCATGTCCGCCAAAGTTGGACATGACTAGTATCATACATTTTAATTGTCCAGAGTCTTTCTTACAAAAATACACTACATGTGCTTACAAATTTGGAAACTGAACGATAGTTCAACTCTCCTTAGCCGTCACTCACTCGTCGTGAAGTACTACATTCATCTGCATGTTAAACCAGTTCTCATTCCATGTTGCAGTCAATTCTATGTAAGTTCATTTTCCATGAGTACTTCCCGTACTTTGATTTCAACAGATGTTCGATTACATAATGAAACTTCCTGTACTTATAGCAATGATGGTCAGGTGAAACAATTTAGGTCACAGATCACTAAAATTGATTTACATTGTCTAATAATCATTTTATTATCATTTATGCATATCGATATGCTATTACATATATCTGTTCATTAATCATGACATAAAACTTGGATACCATTCTTGCATCGTGCCAACTACATTCTAAAACCTACTTTTATTGGGTTAATCTTATTCTTATCGAAGTCAAATGACAGGTTGGAAGTTTGTATTAACGTAACAAGTGTCATCCCATCTACCATGTTGTTCATAAGCTTAATAAACATATACGTGTTGTAAATAAATATATACGTGTAGTAAATAAATATATATGTGTAGTAAATAAATATATACGTGTTGTAAATAAATATATACATGTAGTAAATAAATATATATGTGTAGTAAATAAATATATACGTGTTGTAAATAAATATATACATGTAGTAAATAAATATATATGTGTAGTAAATAAATATATATATGTGGTAAATAAATATATATGTGTAGTAAATAAACATATACGTGTTGTAAATAAATATATACATGTAGTAAATAAATATATATGTGTAGTAAATAAATATATACATGTACTATTTAAACATATACATGTAGTAATTAACATATACGTGTAGTAAATAAATATATACATGTGGTAAATAAATATATACATGTAATATTTAAACATATACATGTAGTAATTAACATATACGTGTAGTAAATAAACATATACATGTAATAAATAAACATACATGTACAATGTACATCTAAATAAGCATATGCATATTGTCTGCAAAATCGAATCGTTTAACGTTTTAATGTTAATAGTGTTTACTTAATGAAACTGAATTAAATATTGATCTAACATTAGTTTCCTAAATGTCTCCTACATATTTTTGTTGATCTACATTGAGCACATAGGCTTTGACTTTTATTCTGTACGTTTAATCAGGTACATGTCCTTATTTGTAAATAGAAATTCACAAATACGAGATAAACTAGAAACAAACAAGAGATTAGGTAGGTATGTCGAAATGTTTTCTTAATATTCGTTTTTGAGAGAACACAAGATATGATTCGTACTCAAACAGTTTGGCACTTTGGCTGTGTCTAACCTTATCAAATAACACGGGTTGGAAGTAAATATAGAAACAAGTCTCAGATATTATCAGCAAATGCAATTGTGTTCGTGTTTCGTTAAACGCTATCAATTATTCATATCGCGATACGTGACAGAATCACTCAGGTATAGGTATATATAATTATTGGTATATTAATGGATATTATCATCTAAAACTATAATCGTTATCTCGGATACTGTACGTTATATATATGACTAGAATGGAAAACAGATGCGCATTTACTTGAAATGTGATCCATTCTTGTTGGTGAAACTCTGAGATGTAAGTAAAATCTATTATAGTAAGTTAATTATTGGTACGATTAGAATCTCTGAATATTTACTGTTTTCTGAATAAATATGCGATGATGAATTATCCCTCGTATACTAATATCCAACTGTATTTCATTTAAAATATGATACATGTACCTCTTTTCGAACCTCGTCAGGTAAACTACTCACTAACTATATGACCGTTCTAAAAGCCATGGAGAATATAATACATGTAGGCATACAAACAGAAACAAAACAACGAATACATTTTAGTTTGTATGCGTTTGTACGATATGTCAGTAAGATTGGTTAAATTTTCTTTAAGACCACATGAACAGTCCCTGGAGATGTCCATGAATGTCAGTTTATGTTCTAACAACAAGGCTTCTACCTCACATGTCAGTTTATGTTCTAACAACAAGGCTTCTACCTCACATGTCAGTTTATGTTCTAACAACAAGGCTTCTACCTCACTCATGACTGTAATGAAGTAAAAGGCTGATGGTTTTAACACAAATCCCTTAATTTTGCCATACCATACATGTATGTTTATTACTATTTGACATGAACTGAAGTTTTAAATATTTCCAATTTTATTCCAAATTTCCATTTTTTACAATGAGTTGAATGCCGAATGTTTGAGATGTTTGTATATTTACTGTTTGTGAAAATGAAATGATGATATAATGGAGCATAGGATGTTAGTTTCTAGATGTCGACAAATAAATCATAAATATGGAGTGAAATCCCTTTAAATATACATTGTACGCGCATACAAGTTAATACTTCGAAGTTTGAAAATCCAGTGTTTTCACAGTCTACAAATAGAAGCCTTACAGCGCCGCTCGATTCATCAAGAGGGACTACCACACTACCAGCAGCACTTCACAGATGATTGCTGACCTTGACTGACAGTTCGACAGCAGACGAAGCTGAGCATGATGTCCTGAACAATACACGGGCTGATCGAGATCCTCATACCACACCCCGTCTTCCCCTCAGCCATGTGACTGATCTAGATCCTCATACCACACCCCGTCTTCCCCTCAGCCATGTGACTGATCTAGATCCTCATACCACACCCCGTCTTCCCCTCAGCCATGTGACTGATCTAGATCCTCATACCACACCCCGTCTTCCCCTCAGCCATGTGACTGATCGAGATCCTCATACCACACCCCGTCTTCCCCTCAGCCGTGTGACTAATCTAGATCCTCATACCACACCCCGTCTTCCCCTCAGCCATGTGACTGATCTAGATCCTCATACCACATCCCGTCTTCTCCTCAGCCGTGCGACTGATCGAGATCCTCATACCACATCCCGTCTTCCCCTCAGCCGTGCGACTGATCTAGATCCTCATACCACACCCGTCTTCCCCTCAGCCATGTGACTGATCTAGATCCTCATACCACATCCCGTCTTCCCCTCAGCCGTGCGACTGATCGAGATCCTCATACCACACCCCGTCTTCCCCTCAGCCATGTGACTGATCTAGATCCTCATACCACACCCCGTCTTCCCCTCAGCCATGTGACTGATCGAGATCCTCATACCACACCCCGTCTTCCCCTCAGCCGTGCGACTGATCGAGATCCTCATACCACACCCCGTCTTCCGCTCAGCCATGTGACTGATCGAGATCTTCATACCACACCCCGTCTTCCCCTCAGCCGTGCGACTGTGGAACACACCACCAAAGCACCTTGCCTCAGCACCAAGCTAAGAGGCCTTCAAGGAGAGGCTGGAAAGTAACTACATTTTGTAACTCCAAAATGACATGTATATAGTTCGAATCATGCACACATATTTGCGCGAGCCTCACCACGACTTTGTACAGTATCACCAATGCACGATAATACTCCAGAGAGAGCCATGTGCATTACTAGAAGACGAAGAAGATTCCAGTATTCTAGAGTCACATTAAGTTTTATCAGATGGAAGAAATGTTGTAATGCAAGTAAGCAGTCAGTTCTCAGACAATAAGATTCATAAGTCCCAAGATACTACTAGATACAGGACATCACCTCTAACAAACTTGCGTTCTGACATTGGAGCACGTGTCTGAAGACTTATAACAATACATCCGAACAATTTACCGTCAGTAATCCAATAGTTTAAGAGAGGGCGAGGCATGTGAAATAATGCTGATTTACTTTCTCTCGGGTCGTTTTATGAACATTCCTAGGTGCACTTTAAGCGAACGTATGTCGCAAAGCTCGTTAACAAGGAACTACAATAGTTCGTAACGATTATTTTACACCGGATTCTACAATATTTCTCTCCCTTGTGGGAAATCGAAACTTTTTCATTTTATTGCTTAATTCAATACTAAAGGTCTTGTGTCTCATTCATTAAGTAGTCATGTCTAGAAATACTTAATTGTCTTCACATTCGTAACCCTGTTATCAACGGTTCCATCTCGTCCTGATGGGGAAATTGATTTTCATTGATCACACGGTAACAATCGTTCTTTATAGCGGGCCAGCAATCTGCGTGTACCAGTTCTGTTTTGTAGCCGACAAATACACACAACGAACCAGTGTTCCACTTAATATTGGATTTTGAAGTTTCCTTCGGTTCAGGATAATTATCAGTTTACGTGTTTACGATTGAGACACTATAAGTGGATTCGTTGCTTTAACAGGAAAATATTAGTCTGTTTGGATTTAGACTAGATCACGTGACTTCAAAAGTATGTGCATACATCTATTTTACCTTTTTTTATTCCTAATTGCGATGGTAGAAATTAATGAATGAATGATCTTTTACTATACGTATGTATACTTTCACTCAAAACGATGCTTTAATTCAAACTATTTGCTTAGATAGTTTTGAAATAGATGAGTGTTACTGTACTTTTACAGCAATGCATTATTTGGTGAGAGGGTTTTTCGTGTTGGAAGAAAATTCATTTTCCTGGAAATCTTTTAAAGACCCTTCGTGCTTGTAAATATTAAGGTTGGATATTTCGGTACAGATGTCATTTAAAATTCACAGTGTCTAGACGTTATAATTACAAATGTTTATTATATCTTCTATTTAGTATGATCACTGTCTTTCCTTAAATGCCACATTATAAATTTAGAACTCGTAATAATCTTTTAAACAAGAATATTAGATTTTTGTCTCAGGTTTGTCACAATAAACGAGCGTAAATTAATCAACTTGTCTGCGAAATTTGATTCATATTATTTCCTAATCAGAATTAACTGCCGCGTACTCAGCAAGCGAACTTTCCGCACAAAGAACACTCTCGATTTGGATAGGTTTGTTTTGTATGCATATCTTTATTTCACTCTTGCATGACAATTGTTCTTCCCTTCCATAAAGTCCGTTCCGTAAATAGTGTACACGATCTTTAGCAGGTAATTAATGACTCTAATTACTTCTAACCTATACTGGACGAACTTGTTACAAAGAGCAACCCGATGTCATACATGTTCAGACAAACCAGTGTTAGCGGCCACCTCCAAGTAAAGGCCATCTTGTGACTAAAGGCTATTCATTTAAAGAGAGGCATTGATTATTAAGAACAAAATAACCTCCGAATAAAGGTCACCTGTCAATAAAGGTCACCTGTCAATAAAGGTCACCTGTTAATAAAGGCCACATACCGTCCTTCCATATGATGGCCTTTGTGCAGTAAAGTAGCTATGGGTTCTTTCTATCGGTAGGGTAAACATTGGAGAAATTAGTGTCAACAAACATACGTATAAATGTAAGTTTAATTGTAAACAATTCTCGAGAAACAATTAAGATCCAACCTAGGACGAAGCGTTAACATTTTGTGACCGAAGAAATCGAATCTGAGTCAGCATCTATTAATTTTCTCTTCCATCATCCTAGGCTGTCATATTATGGCCGTGTGTTATACATGGTTCGTGGAGAGAAATATTATTTCCTATGGTCATACTTTCTCTCAGCTTGAATTTCATGCATGTTCTCGATGTGACGTCTGTCAAACTGTCAGAAATTGTCTATCATTAAAAATTTTACTTTTAAAAGCCACATGTTTTTTCTTCATTTCAATTTAAAAAAAGCGCATTAAGGTATGTATGCTTTTTTTTATTTGAAGTGCTTGAATTGGCCTGCTCGGTTAGCTCAGTGGTTAGAGCGATGATCTACTGATCAAGAGGTTGTGAGTTCGAACCCCGGACAAGACTAACACTGCCAGTGACACATTTGACAGAACTAAAGATATTGCAACCCATGTTAAAGTTTCATCCATCTCTGAATTATGTGGGGTAGCTTGGCAGTAGCTTGCGGATAGAATGTGACTAGTACTGGGTAAGGTCCAAATGAAATCCTGGGAAGCTGGTTAGGATAACTGCCCGCCACAATATAACATAAACGATGTTGAAAATGGCGTTAAAACCGATTAAATGAATACATGTTAATAAATAAGTGCTTGAATTGAATATTCTTATAACTGCTTTCCGGCCTCATTTCTCAGGACTCTGAAACGATACGTGTACGAACAATAAGAAAGGTACCAAAATTGGGACGATATCGTGTCTAAACACGGTTTTCTTCGGATACATGTATTGTTTGTATTTGTCTCGGAGAGTTTCCAGGCGATATTTCTCTATTGGAAAAGCACCGAAGCTTTGTTTTATTACATCACATTAATTCCATGGAATAAACATTTCTCTATGTCGACCCTTTATCAATATTAATCCGATAACAAAGAGTTCGATATAACGCCGAGTCACTGGAGAAATACAGGATTCCCTACGCACAAATGTTTGCGAAACAATGAATGGCTTTTGTTGTTGTCATTTTGTGGGATGGAAGTCCCGCACTCTTCATGAAATATTTTAAGTAATTCCAAATGAACCGCATTTATGTTAAATTTGCTGAATAATTCATTATTCAGAGCATTGCAGATGATAAATTGAAATAGTTATGACAAGTCGAGGGAAACCGATAGTTGCATCTTATAATGATATGGTAATAAGGTCATATAATATTGTCAATTGTTTTTTTCTATCGGGTTTTACGCCCCTTTTCAGTCAGAGTCATATGAGGCGGGCAGTTCACTTAACCTTCGTTCCTGGGAAGAACCAGTACTAGACTCCCATCCTCCGTAAGCAACTGCCTACTTTCTCACATATAGAGACATGGTCGGTAGTGGAGTTCGTGCCTACGAACCTCTATCAGTGAGAGGTTACAGTGATTTGAAGTGAGATAAATATAGGCGGATAAATATTGTCAAGGATTCGATTCAGAACGAAATAAATATGAGTAATACGTATGGCTAGAAAATAATTGCTTCTAAGACATTTTTTGTAAGTTTTAGTTGGCTTGAACTATTATTGGATAGTATCCATAGTGATTACATGTCGTAATTACAATCGGAACTCCTTGGAGTGCCTATTTTATAGTTACGGAAATTCCCGAGTAGTTACGATTTGTCGTAATTAATTAGTGTCTTTGCTGCGCTTATAAATCAATTAGGAAAAGATCGATGGTTCGATACTCTAAGAATTCACTTTATTCCTGTATAAAAACAAATGGTTTCCTGCCAGTAAACTTGATGCTACAGTAATGTACACAGGACACCATTTTGACATGTAAACACGTGGTTAGTATGTTTACCATTACCGTTTCCCTTAGCTGTCTCAGAACTGTATATATATTCGGATATACTTGTAGTTAGTACTATTGTTGTATTCTGTTAAATACGGGTTTCGATGTAGTACAAATGTATTTATAATCGGGTATAACAAATTACTAGAATAAACCATTGTGACAGATTTATTTCCTAAATGTCAATAGCAGTTATAAAGAGGACTGATAAAGTACTTCTGTTACAGAAGTTCGGTAAAGACAAGCAAGTCACTCAGTTATATTGATATTGATTTTCTGCATCCATTAGTTTAACTACAAAATTGTTAAATAGTACGCACGTGATCTTGCATGAATGACTCTTTCGTAGAAGAGTCAGACGAATGCTTATTTCTTGTCGTTTTTCGGATACAGTTTTACAAACATGTAGACCGACAAGTGTGATCCTTTTATAGTCGAATTAAGAGTTCGTATTTACTTTTCATTTAAAAGACAATTCCGTTTATTTCCCGGCATATCAACAATATTCAAACCTGTGTAAGCGGTCACCCTCGAGTAAAGGCCACCCTGTGAATAAATACCATTGTTTTATAAACCGTTATTGGTTATTTAGAACAAAATTACCCCCGAATAAGGGTCACCTGCCAATAAAGGCCACATTTCGTCTTTCCCAAGGTTGTTCTTTGTTCACGGGTTTGTCTGAATATCTCATTTTAATCTCAATATAAGGACAACCTCCAATGATTAGCTGTATTCATTGTTTACAACATTAATAGATCGTTATAGACAGGTTCAACTCTACTCGTCAAATGTTGAAACCAACATCAAACAATTCTGAACGACATTGCTGAGAACGATTTTAAAAGTCAATATACTAAATAAATTCTGGGCTTAATGTTATAAAACTTGTGATCAGTCTCCTAGCTCAAATCTCATGCTTTAATAAGTTAATATAAGGATAAGACAGTAATGATTCTATTGATACATCAGTCTGACAGCATCATTGATCTGTATATGTATTTAAATATTAATCAGCTCTATCTTTTCAACCATACAATTTTACGAATGGATTTGAAATTAAAGTCAGGAGACTCTTCCCAAGTTATATAACCTCGGGACCTGGCCCCGAGGTTATAAAACTTGAGAATGGTCTCCGAGCTCAAAGCTCAATTTCGTTTTTGGTTGAAATGATAGAGCTGATTAATGTTTAAATACATATTCCGATCAATCATACTGTCAGACTAATGTATCAATAATAGCATTATTGTCTGATCACAATTAACTTAAAACCATTAAATGACAAAATATGAGCTTTGAGCTCGGAGACCGATCTCAACTTTTATAACCTCGGGGCCTGGTCTTTGACCATTTCTCAACAGTATTATGCTATAATAATACATGCAATCACCTCTCAGTATGTCCGGTCTCATTCATTACTTTCCTTAGTCGTTTCTTCTTGACGTCACAACAAAATACTTCTCCTACAAAATCTATAAAATCTAACAGTGTATAATAAGTTATTTATATTATGCGGCAGGATGATGATAACCTCATAGTACCGTTAAGCCAGTGTTAGCGACCACCTCCGAATAAAGGCCACCCTGGGAATAAAGGTCATTCCTTTAAAAACCGTAATTGGTCATTTTGAACAAAATTATCTCCGAATAAAGGTCACCTGTCAATAAAGGCCATATTATGCTTTCCCAATGGTTACCTTTGTTTACAGGTTTGACTGTACCATATTTTGTATCAAACTTCAAATAACTGTGTTATAACAAACCTCACTGGGAATCATGAGTGTAAAACTATAATTAATAATCAATCCTTAAACATTAATCTGCCAAAGTGATGAATTGTGAATATTTTGATCGAATGAATCCTAATGGAATGCAATTAACGACAACGTTTTTAACAGCCATTCACTAACAATATTTAGTGTTCAAGTATTCATGGAAGGTAATGCGATTATTTTATGTGCAAACCGATCAAATTAATGCATATTGATTTTATATCTAACGGGCGTATGAGTCTCGGTGGTTTCAGAACGGACCGTGTGTCTCCCATTTCCAATCACTTTGAAAAATAATAGGCATGGCAATTTGTTTACATATACGTTTATGGTAATGTCAGAGAAAAAATTATTGCCGTGTTTCCGGTCACATGACATGACTAAGCAATAGCCGTGTTTCCGGTCATATGACTAAACAATGGCCGTGTTTCCTGTCACATGACAAACAATAACCCAATCTCTACCCAGAATTGTCGTTCCCGCTACGCTCACACTAACCTCTGTCAACGTCTAAAAAGTAGTCCGGCTTTACAGTGACAGACTTGTAATTTAAAAACGGTGACAATACCAAAAAATAAATAAACTAACATAGATTGTGTTGTTTTGTTTATCTGAAGAGAATCGCATTATACTTAAACTAAATGATAGAAAACTGACATCCGAGCCTGGTATCCCTTCATTATATTATCCGTGTTTTGAATAGTTTACTTCGCAATCATTCCGCCAAATAATTTTTAGAGTTACAAGGTTAAATAATCCCTAATGACACAGCTTATAACGGAGCAACCTGAAGCGTTTTTCTAAAACAATATGACATATTTCACGATGACATCTAACAAATAATTATAAAATATACACAAAAGCATGTTTATCGATCACAGTGTAGTTTGCCAAGAATCTTGGCATTGAGACGTTGACAGAGGTATGTGTGGATTGGAAAGGAACGACAACTCTGGGTAGAGATTGACAATAAACATGTTTTCGGTCACATGACAAACAATAGCGGTGTTTCCTGTCACATAACTAAACAATAGCCGTGTTTCCTGTCACATGACTTAACATGCAATAGCCGTGTTTCCTGTCACATGACAAACAATAGTCGTGTTTTCTGTCACATGACAAACAATAGCCGTGTTTCCTGTCACATGACAAACAATAGCCGTGTTTCCGGCCACATGACAAACAATGGTCGTGTTCCCTGTCACATGACAAACAATAGCCGTGCTTCCTGTCACATAACTAAACAATAGCCGTGTTTCCTGTCACATGACTTAACAAGCAATATCCGTGTTTCCTGTCACATGACAAACAATAGTCGGATTTTCTGTCACATGACAAACAATAGCCGTGTTTCCTGTCACATGACAAACAATAGCCGTGTTTTCTGTCACATGACTAAACAATAGCCGTATTTCCGGTCACCGGAATACATGCAGGAGTTGGCTAGGCAAATTTGCAAAACATTTATTCTCTATCTTAACATACATCTTATTGTGATATTTCATTTGGAAACTTAAAAGTCAACGCCAAAAAGAGTCAGTCGGGTAACCTGAGACACGAGTTTTTTTTCTTATCAATTGAATTTAAATCATTATCGCGAATTAATTTCATCTTAAGTCAGTTTTTGACTTTCAAGTAAACAGCCGTTTAATAATATGCTGAAGTACTATTTGTTGGAAATATATACGACTTGCATTAGATTTGTTGTATAGACATGCAATTCTTAAAACATTAGGTACGATGCTTTGAATGAAAACATAAAGCTCTCATTTTGCACACAAACATTTTACCAGAGAGTGTATAAGCAAACAAACTGCGTAATTTGTTTATACAATTTACTGAGATGGTAACGTAATCAAATTTAGCATTAGGTTTACTCGTTAAAACCCGAAATTTATGAGAATTGGATAGTTTATGTTATATTTCTAACACCAGCATGCCGCGATGTTTTCTCCGTCTTCCGTTATTGGCCTTCACCGATTTGTTTAGTATCCAACATATCGGCTAGTCTATCCATCTGACAAAACTCATTCCACATATGAATGGATTGAATGAAATTGTGGGAAATTGATGTCAAGATATATTGGCTGTGAGAACGCCCAGAGATTGTAACATCATTGAATGACAGCGCACGACAACAAACTAATTATTCTATTTGTAAATACGATCAGTTGAATTTTCCTCTGTGGATCTACCATTGATCTATCTCTGATTATATGAGCTGTCCTTTATTTAGATATAAAGTAAGCAAGGTACATTGTTTCCGTTTACTTGAAGCGGTACCGTAACTGTCCTAAAAATATAAAGCTATATCTGACAAAAAATGCCGCATAAATCACATTGTTTTTGTTATTACCGTATTTCAGAAATCGCTCAGTTTTCATTGAAAACCTGCATACCGAACAACTTCCATTAATTTAACCTTCCGCCTACGAACATAGTTCCATTTTTTTCAGTTCAATGGCATAAATACAAATTCAAATATTACGTGCATATAAGTCAAAATCAGTTGACTATGCAATATCGTAAACGAGCAATACTAGACAGTCGTAAAAAATCTAAGCAATCCTGTCCCTCGGATTACTACAATATTTACTATCAGTACACACATTTCAAGGAAGGATGACGTCATAATCCTTGTGCTTTATATGCTAATTTGTCTGGTTCCTAGCTTCTATTGTAAACGTATAGAAGTCATCATTGAATTCATGGACGATGCGATGATAACTGTGTCAACCAGATATTTAAAAAAGTGGTTCATCGGGAAATTGTAATCGATTGATTTAATGCTTATAACGTGTAACTTTTTCTTCGAGTGTGTCTTCATGTGTGAGATATTACATTCTGCAAAAGTTGAGTATACAAAGAGGCAGGTAATGTAGACTATATGATATTATGCTATTTGCTTAACTACTTTTTGTGATCAGATGGGAATCATAAACCAAAGTACTGAAAGCACATGGAACGGGAACAGCTTTAACAACTGCATAGCGGGTGTAGAAAAGCGTTAGTAGTACTTAAGTCTGCATCGAAATTCATGTGCGAACTATCGGCCGGATTCAAAAACTCACCCTACAAAGAAATTCAACTTTTGACTGCTTTGTAGTTCCGAACAACAGCAGAACCTTCAGAGCTTTGATTATAACCTGTCAGTGTTTTCACAAGAAAACGGTCTCTGTAATTTAACAAACATGATTGTTGCAATTAATCAGCATCAGTATAAAGTGTTCTCTAAATTGTATCCCTCTTTTTAACGTTGCAAGCAGCGTTTGTTGAAATCAATGGAGAATAATTTAACATCAAACATTTGAAAGTGTTTGATTTTGTTGATTTTTAACGTCCAAGTTATCTCCCTTTCGTTTCTAATATCTAAATTTAGGTACTTGGATATGTTTCTTATCACGTACAAATACTTATTCTGCCAATGATCGAATTCCCAGATATAACAGTAAACTTAACACTCTCTAATCGGTTTATGATTTGTTTACGTGGTGATATATAGATTTATATTAGTGTCGACTTTGTAAATTATAATTCTAAATGCTGTTTTAAAGCAGTTATTCATTGCGTTGATATGTCAATTTACTTAACCGTAATTTTAAACATCGTGTACTGTTAGTACTATATCGGCTCTGATACTAGTATTCGACATTAAAACTGCACACTGATTAATGACCATGAAGTGTTCTAACGCTGTACGTACTTTTGTTTTAAGAAGTTACAATAAAACATGATAGTTAGTAAATTGTTAGTCAGTCGAGTATTAAAGCCCGTAAGAACGGGGGAAATTTGGTATTGACCACTCAGTAATATTCTCACGCCTGCTTACTTAGATTCCTATTAAATGCTTTGACAGCACCAGGACAAAAGCATTGAAACATCGTGAAAATATTTATCTGACTTCTTTAGCAATACACAGCTGAATGCATTCAGTAAAATAAAAGCAACGTATGGGTTTAGTCGGATATTTAATAATCGATTAGATTAATGTCAACAGTAGTTCAATAATACTTCGATATTTTGGATAAAGAAGCCCAATTGAATCAGTTTACATAAATATAAATATATTTCAATTATTCATATCGTCATTGTGTCAATATGATATCGACATCAATATTGTACGATGAAACGTCCACATAAAGCATTTTTCTTTACTACAATATAACGACAACCAATTAAAAGAAAACAAACGTCATGAAGTCCATATTTACAAAAACACGAAAAAATAAAATCGATTGATGTTTTGTTAATCGTTGAGTACCGTGATCACAGTGAGTAATAAAATGTCGTCTGTTAAAATACGTGTATACGTTTCTGTACATTTGTTAAAAACAGTCCAATTCTGAATAACATTATCATTTTTATATTGATTTATGTTGCCAGCTATATTGATCTATATCGCGGTCCGTCCAAAAATAACTATGGTCTCTGACCCGTAATCACTAGTCACCTTAATTACTGCTTAGAGTTGTTTGAATCTCATCCGAGATCAGAGAAATTTCACTAACCAGCTGCTAGCTTACGAAAGATTGGTGGTTCTACCCACATTTCTGAACGCGGCCTGGAATCTTTCAAAGCTGGAAAAGTTGCCCAATGACACTGGCTGTTGTTCGGACTTTAGACCCCGGTATGGTGACAGGAATTTGACATTTTATTATGCGATTTTCATAAAATAATCCTTCATTTCAAGTATGCACTTGTTCGATTGATGAATTCGTTTTATCAAGATGATATAAACTGCCTCTGGCCAATGTTGATTCTAATCAGTTTTTGAATACTGTGATATTAATATAAACTAACGGATCAGTGACATTGTACATATGTATATGCATATATGTATATGAATAGGTTATAATTATTAAAGAGATATATATTATTGTACTCTGTTGACGTTTGTTCAAATCTGATGAATAATATAGAAACTATACTCGCATAAAATGTAACTGTGTTTAGAACTATACTCACAGAAAAATAAACTGTGTTTAGAACTATACTCACAGAAAAAGAAACTGTGTCTAGAACTATACTCACAGAAAAAGAAACTGTGTCTAGAACTATACTCACAGAAAAATAAACTGTGTTTAGAACTATACTCACAGAAAAAGAAACTGTGTCTAGAAATATACTCACAGAAAAAGAAACTGTGTTTAGAACTATACTCACAGAAAAATAAACTGTGTTTAGAACTATACTCACAGAAAAAGAAACTGTGTCTAGAACTATACTCACAGAAAAAGAAACTGTGTCTAGAACTATACTCACAGAAAAAGAAACTGTGTTTAGAACTATACTCACAGAAAAAGAAACTGTGTCTAGAACTATACTCACAGAAAAAGAAACTGTGTTTAGAACTATACTCACAGAAAAAAAAACTGTGTCTAGAACTATACTCACAGAAAAAGAAACTGTGTTTAGAACTATACTCACAGAAAAAGAAACTGTGTCTAGAACTATACTCACAGAAAAAGAAACTGTGTCTAGAACTATACTCACAGAAAAAGAAACTGTGTCTTGAACTATACTCGCAGAAAAAGAAACTGTGTTTAGAACTATACTCACAGAAAAAGAAACTGTGTTTAGAACTATACTCACAGAAAAAGAAACTGTGTTTAGAACTATACTCACAGAAAAAGAAACTGTGTTTAGAACTATACTCACAGAAAAAGAAACTGTGTCTAGAAATATACTCACAGAAAAAGAAACTGTGTTTAGAACTATACTCACAGAAAAAGAAACTGTGTCTAGAACTATACTCACAGAAAAAGAAACTGTGTTTAGAACTATACTCACAGAAAAAGAAACTGTGTTTAGAACTATACTCACAGAAAAAGAAACTGTGTTTAGAACTATACTCAGAGAAAAAGAAACTGTGTTTAGAACTATACTCACAGAAAAAGAAACTGTGTTTAGAACTATACTCACAGAAAAAGAAACTGTGTCTAGAACTATACTCACAGAAAAAGAAACTGTGTTTAGAACTATACTCACAGAAAAAGAAACTGTGTTTAGTACTATACTCACAGAAAAAGAAACTGTGTTTAGAACTATACTCAGAGAAAAAGAAACTGTGTCTAGAACTATACTCACAGAAAAAGAAACTGTGTTTAGAACTATACTCACAGAAAAAAGAAGCTGTATTAGAACTATACTTGCAGAAAAAGAAAGTGTGCACTTGGTTACAGGAATTCTTATACTTATATAGAATCAAAATATAGGCAAATTTAATATTTAGTCTACACGATGTTTTACTTATAATTGAAATTTGATATTTATTAGAACATTGAATTACGTATAATTATTGATTAACAACTCGATATTAGGCATGTTTTCACTTCAAATGCTGGGTTGATATGAAGTTCACTGCGACATTATGAACACATAACTCGAATGGCCGAATGGCCGAATTTCATAATAACCGAGTTTTTTCATAATGGCCGAGTTTTGTGTTCATAATGTCTTGGTGAACTTCATATCAGCCAGCATTTGAAGTGAAAATGCGCCTATTATTGAACAGTTTATTAACAATCCATGTTAATGATGTACACAAATATCTTTACTATAATATATCTCGTTTTCATACGTGTATACATTCAGGTATCTTATACCATCACATTGAATGGCCAAAACACAATTACAAACTTGTATTAGATAAACATGAATTACTATAGATAGAAATCGAGCAGTGAGTCGTGACGGAAGGTCATGGACTGTTCCATTGTTTAAAATAGGGATAAGTAATACAATGACCAAGTACATTACTAAACACGACCTTACATTTGTAGGCCACTGTTGGCCTCTTACATTTGTAGACCACTGTAAAAGGCCTAGCTACGCACTAGTAACATTATTAAAGTGAATTGTGTTTTTCGTGTCCTTAATCTTGCCACTATTTTTTTCAAATAATGCATTGCTCGTGATTTCGGTGCATTTATGTTTTGAAAGGTATATATATCATATGCAATCAAAATCAAATAATGTTCCTAAGTATGTAGAGGATGTCATGTTATATAACTTAATATAATGAAGCAAATTATGAGATTCTGACAGTGGCTCAAGTACAGATACTGCTAATGAACGCAGTAATTGAAATTTCGTGAAATTACCTGAAATGAAATTAAATGAAATACATATGAAATTCATTCCAAATATTGAAATAAAATTTTGCAATAATAAAATGCCAAATATCAAATAAAAAATGGAAAGAAAAAACGTTCACATGTGTTTTGAACCCATAGCATCTTGACTACTAGGCTTCAAAAGTAAAATGGTTGGCGCCTTTACCGATCGCGCTACGCACTTAGTCTCAGCTATGACGGTCAAATAACTGATATTTATATATTACGGAAACCTACGAAACGTTCCGAAAAGCCACTCACCCTACAAAATGGACTTAGCTGATCTTTGATCATTCACAGGTCGTTGTCGGACTATAGTGTCTAATTTCACATATAAATACCAATGTACCTATCCCATATTAAGTAAAGATTCAAATTTCAAGATCAAATATATTCAAGGTCTTTGAGTATAAATTTTTGTGTCTTTATGCTTTTGTGAGACATTGATCGAGTTACTGAAAAATTATAAGGTTAAGAGCGAGATACAAGTAATATAACGTCGAATAATAAATCTGTCAGTTATATGTCCATTTACATGATAGACAAACAGAACTATTTGGCTGTGTATTGATTGGCCATTCTCTGACCGATAATCTCTACTGAAATTAAACATTGTTGATATTTACTGCTGGCTGTTGATAGTTTGTTAATGCTCTATAATTCTCATATATAGTTGACCTTTATACATAGTTGACCTTTATACACAGTTGACCTTTATACACAGTTGACCTTTATACACAGTTGACCTTTATACACAGTTGACCTTTATACACAGTTGACCTTTATACACAATTGACCTTTATACACAGTTGACCTTTATACACAGTTGACCTTTATACACAGCTGACCTTTATATATAGTTGACCTCTATACACAGTTGACCTTTATGCATAGATGACCCTTTTACACATAGTTGACCTTTATACACAGTTTTACTTACAGTTTCGCGCGTTTCTTTACGCAGGGGTTTGGCACGTGAAGCAATCTCAGAACTTGCTTATCACGATGCTGGTATAACAGTCGGATATTCCGCTGATTTTTACTAGTAAATCATATTTATGATATCAGCATAAAAGCTTAGCTAGTGTCCAATTCCGACGCTTGTCAATTTTGTTTCCAATAATTATGCAATAACATTCTTGTATTACGAGACAAGTCGTGAAAATAGTCGTGTTTTTTTCTTCAATTTTGTTTTAAATTTTACTTCAAATCCAGTTTAAATAAACTTTATTACATTTGTCGTGGAACAAGTTGGTCACATTGACAGAAACTGCAGTCGTGAATATCGATTTTCCTGCTTTATTTGTTCGGTACTTTTAACTAAAGTGGTCTGATTCCTATCAAACAGAATAACGGTCGCGTGATTGTTGAATTTGATATGACGGGTAAAGAATGTATTTATAATCTTATAAAATAATAATAAACTCATCCGTCCGTTGAATATGCCCTAAGAAATCTGAGTGTTTTGTTGATTTTCGGTAAACATTAGACAATTATTTTGGCGGCATTCAGCAGACGGCTGACTTCTGGAGTAGCATCAGCTTGTATCCGGTTTTATTGCGCGGTGGTTAGTAAATATCAGTCTGGATTACCTTCCCCTGACACTAATTATCGAATGAATAGTTTACAAGGAACCAGACTAAGTAAATATAGCGAAACATTGAACGGAAACAGATGTAACCATGGCAACATTAGGTAATCTTTAATGGTTCATAACTTCATAACATTCCCTATGTGCAGGGACACTATGTTATACTTAGTATAGTGTCCCTGTTCTGGATTACGGAATCCTGTTGGTGCCATGTGAAATGGCGTTCGTCGTCCACTAAACGCGACGCACGACATTGCGATACGACGGGCAATAATGTGATATGACATTCGTCAAAATGTCGCGATGTCGCTAGCTCCCGTTCCATGTTGCAGTTCAAGTTGAAAGTCTATGTAGTTCAGTTTCCATGAGTACTTTCAGTACTTTGATTATATTTAAATGTGTACTCATTAGTGAGCTAAAAAGGAAATTATTTTTGAGCATCGGTACACAAGAACAAGATATAAACCTTAACACTGATTTACATATCATGTCAAAAAGTCACATATAAGACATACATCAATAGTAGATTAATGTAATTACATGCATACTTCTGTAGAGAAAATACTGACCTACTGAACGAAAGCCGAAAGTAGAACTATTTTATGCATAACTAGTTGGTTTCTGTCCCCAATCTTACAGCACACAATAGAGTGAGACTGGGAACGGGAACCATGACATTATGGAGCTCACGGCATTTTAGTAACTCACCGATATAGGCAAAGGAATCAAATTCCAATAAGTGACAGATGAATGAAGATATCCGACCTTAATCTTACACAGACTGTAACATCAGCGTATATTTTAAGTCATGTTGCAATTGCAGAAATAAATAAAATAATTGTGTGTTTTAGACTTGGTAAATTACTGAAATAGTTATGTTTAAGTTTACTTGATTCAAAATATGTGGAAGGCATCGCAAACCTTCTTATTCTGCACGTACCTTTCGTACTTAGATTTACGATTCGTCTCAAATATGGTCGTACTTTGAATTTTGCTGTTAGACGTTTTAAAGTCTATTCTGTCTTGAATATATTTCTTTGCTCTACTTAGTTTAATGGAGGGAACTTACAAATAATATTCATTGTAATTTGATATAACAATGTAATGTAATACATAAATAAACACCGTAAATTGAACAAAGAAACGATTTTTTATTATATGCATGCTTAAAATGTCGAACCCCAAAATAACGACCGATATTTGATTGTAATGCTGGGGAATTAATAGAATTTATGCAAGTGTATAATTCCTATCTTTACACAAAGCATTGGTTTTTGATTAGTGTATAATACCCGTGTTCGTTGAACCGCTGAAGTTTCGGGGTTAATTTCTATTCTTATAGTTTAAAGCAATACACACCTGTAGTGGACGTTGAGCTAGAATACTGAAAAGTTGAATCGAGTTATTGAATTTGTAGAGTTAGTGCTGTGACATTTATCAAAACCAATGTCGACTGACATACAATAGATCTTGTAGCTAGGGTTGGAGAGTTAGTTTATAAAATCTGTCTTGTAATCTACGCAGTACTCAATGCACACGCGTACGCGCATGATTACTATCGTGTGTATTGCTTCGGAATAACTTATAGCTAGTAGGATTATCTTCAAGGTGAGCAATTAATATACATACTGATTTTCACTTATTTTGTTAATCTTTAGCTTTATCAATATCATGCTATTTCGGGTTTATATATATATAGACATGCACATGTGTCACGCTAATTACCCATTGTAACGGTTCAATATAATAATACTAAATAATACAAACTTGTACTCGGTTTTAGATCCGAATTTGTTGTTCGTACATTAATATAATAATGCAAATCATGCTAACCGAAACGAAGTTTATCCAAATACAATAATAACCATCTCTCTCTCCGCATACTTTCGGAATTAATATATTGTACACATACGCATTGAAATAATCTTGCCTCGGGTTTTCTTGGCCTTTGGTATTTCAATACTTCGATGTATGGGGAGCTTACATGGTATGAAAATAGAGAGGTATTTATATTACTAACAAACACTAAGAGGAGGTAGGAGGTATATTCTAGACTGGAAACTGAGATATAACCAGGCTTTATAATTAAGGAATATTATATCTAACGTCTGCATTCAAGTACATTTGTTTTTATGTCAGGTGCGATCGTCATTAAACATATTTGATAAGCAGTTACACGAACGACTCTTTGGGATTTCATTTTCTTTCGTTCTTTATTCTAGATTTTCGTTTGTAATACAAGCGTACTATATAAGTATTATGTTAACATAAAGTACCCACATATTGTTATAGATCCACTGATAAAAGTTTGAGCCGTTTAACCGCAAGCCGTCATTGTTTTATAAGACGGGTAGATTTGCTCTGTTAAACGCATGTACGAACTGATATCTGATATCTCAATATAGCCAAGACAACTCTCGTCTATTCTGTCAGACAAATAACCCATATATACGTATTTATTATAAAATTTAATATTAACTACATATAACAATAATTGGATAACTCTCTTTATTTTGATTTTGTCATGTGACAGAAAATTATCAGAACAGAACTTTATTTAAGGCGTATACATAGATGTAGTAAATTGTCAAATATATACCAATACATTACATTTACAAATATTAACATAATTATCTTAGCATATACAAAATCAAGGACTTATATACAAACATGTATGTATATAAGTCCTTGACAAAATGTATTCAATTCTGACAGAAATGTTCGTGTTACCGTACGTCATCAAGTCACTGAGTGTTTTTTTACAGTCGATTCAATAATATTTTTATTATAAGGTTAACTATCGCGAAATAGATTCAAATATGAATACTACCTTATACGCTATTAGTGTGCATGTAACGTGACAAGACCCTATATCTAAATTATAATGTTTTATAGGCTTATCAGTCTTTCTAGAAGTGAATCTGACAAGTTTCAGGAGCATTTTAACGCGAATTTCCACCATTTTAAACTCTACTAATTACATGTTGTCTTTTATTTAGGATGTGCCGTGTACGGGGGCTAGTCTTTCTCTGTGCGGTTCCTTACAGTGGATAGAACATCTCACGAGTCTAACTGATTCCACATTCTAGTATACATGTAATTATCGTGAAGCTAAACGTACGATTTGTATAGAAACGACTCAAAACTCTGTCTGATTTATATTGTAAGTGGGTTGATTGCGATCCATACTTAAAATAAAGTTACAAAATTCCATTATACGCTTTTCGTTGAGAAAATTTCGAGATAAATATAAGTACAGTGCAACCTCTCGAAAGCAACTCCCTCTTGGAGAAGCAAAATTATGTAATTGTTGTTGAGGGGTTGATGATGAAGAGAGGTTAAATTAATAGTTAAATCGTACAGTGGTAAAAAAGCATGATGTTGCACTGTATTGGCAATGCTTGGATTTGCTTATGTGTAGCAATTATGTTTTGTTCAATGTAACGTGAGAATATTAGATATAACCAGGACCCGCCCCATTCCTATATTCTAATATTCTTTAATTTGGTAGTTGTATGACAAATGTGTACTATGCAAATAATTGCATTTTGTCATGATAAACGTTTATACATGTATATTAGAAATGGGAAAGCAAATATAGACTTTCGAGATCTCTATTGAACAGGGACGTACTAGAATTGATTCATATTTCAACAAATGAGAACAATTATCCTTTGCAAGTTTTACGTCCCCCGGGTATCAGGTTTATGTATGTATTGCGGTATTCTATTCTTTTGTCAGCATTTGTATTAAAAGCGACCATTCATGCGTTGATTCGTTAAATTTTGAAAGTTTCTCTTAAGAATGACATATATACGATACATTATATTTTTAAAGCGCCATACACCCGCAAACATGATGATTAACGACGTATCGTTCCTAACGGGTTCTAATTCATGTAGGTCGAATAAACAAGTCGCATATTTTCAACAAAATTAAAGCCTTTCTTCATTTAGCCGTATAATCGATGTTCCGTTCAGCACACATCGATCGTCTTCGTCTAATTGTGCGGAAAACGGTTTTGGCCGGAGAGTTCCGATTGATCGATGGTCATATTGTTTTCCAACGTGGTGACATTTTCTTACAATAACCACGGACTTATATCCTTGTCATAACGAAATATGATATAATTGCACTACCATTACAATAGTAGTCACGGTTTGTGAACAAAATCAATGCATAAATGTAACATTGAACAGAAAATTTGTCATTATGTTGAAAAGCTAGATAATGGGCATTATAATAATTGTTTTAATGTAATGTAGAGTCCCTGGCTAGAACACCAATATAGCTTTGTTGTTCCCTTGGCGTGGGCATATATGTTTACCCTTGTCCATTCTTCCCTCCGTCCTTCTGTCCGTCCGTCCGATTGTCCGTCCGAAATTCATGTGTCACACATACCTTGTATCTCCAAAAGTATTATGGGCAGATTAATGAAATTATACAGAAATGTTCATCAGCATGTGAAGTTGCGCATGAAGGGTTTTAACTCTTACCTAAGTCAATGGCTCTGAATTTATCTGCTCTGAAAATATGAAAATCTTGTGTTACGCATAGTGTACTTTAACCGGAATAGTAGAGTGGGGGCAAATATTGTCCAATGAACAAATTTCTAGAATAACTTCTGTCAATCTATGATGTAAGCTTATGGAATAAGATCATAATGTCCATGTGTGTCTTACCATAAGAGAGTAAATATTTGAGCAATTACATATTTGAATTTTCTGTAAGTTTGCCTTACGAAACTGTTCTTGGTTCAATCTCATACAAATAAGAATTCAAACAGATTTGAAAATATTACCTTACTATTCTGATAGTGATCGCTGATATCACAGATATCACTAGGGCTCTGTAATACCAGGCCACTTCCGGTGCGATACGTGTAGCGATACGGGACTGGCGATACCCTATACACTAAGATACACTTGACCTTTCGACAAGCAAATATGTTTCTATCTAGATAAATACATATTAACACTTTAAATAGGTAAATTAAATATTATTCATCAATACATTGGCAAAGGTTTATGAAAGCAGAAATCAGTAAAATATTTTCACAATGACATTAAGATGACTCGGTATTACCTTTTTAAAAATTCTTATTGAAAAGTATTAATGTACGTTTTGATGCGTTTTCTTTTGTGTGCATAATGTAAAAATGAAAAGCGCCAGAACAACCACTACAATCCCCTCTGATACGTTACATGTATTTATCTAACAGTGTATTGTGATACACCGAAATACAGAGACACAGACAAACCTGTGTTTGTGGTCACCTTTGAATAAGGTCATCATGTGAATATTTTAGAAAATATAATAAAAAACGGTTATTTAGATAAAATGACATCTGAATGAATTCAACCTGTCAATAAAAGCCACATTTTGTCTTCCCGAGGGGTGGCCTTTGTTCACGGATTTTACTGTAGTCCACAGCAGTTCTATATATCACCGTCTGTACATAATACTCGTGTACGTTTGTTTAGCAATCCGATTTCATTTGTTAGATAGATGATGGTGTCATGTTTTACTTTGTGTTCATCTGAGCTATAGTAATTGTACAAAATAGTGTTGGTTTTGTTGGTTTATCTGATGATTCGGTGTTCTTGGGAAATAAAAAATGGCGAACAACAAGGTACATGTATTGTATGCGTATGGTAATTGTTACATGTACAGTACAACCTCTCCAAGGCAATACCCTTTGTAATTAGCAGATTATGTTGTTGTTGAGAGGTTGTTGCTCTAGAGAAGATCAATTAATAGTTAAATCTGCAGTAGGAAATCATGCTGTTGTTGAAGGGAGGTTGTTGCTCAAGAGAGGGCCGCTCTGGAGAGGTTGTGCTGTATACAGTTAGACAATCATGTAGTTTGTATATTTCTATGTGGTTTAATGGTGCATCAACAGCCAGTTTTCATGATGAAGGTAGGTCCCATGCTACAACCGACTTGGATATAGTTTCCTCACTTTCTTGGAAACAAAAAAAATAAAACATGCACGAATAAAATATATATATAACAGACGGCTTTCTTGACACAATGTGCTCAATTTATTAGCTTCCTGTGTCGTTTAATTATTACTGGTGAATGAATATAGTTACCCTTGACATTTAAATACAAAGCTAGCGTGAGTACTGTTCATACTTTGCCGAAGTTTTCCTCATATACGATATATTATTGTTTATCTTAAATTATATCAGGAAGTTAAGTCTTCAAAGTTGGATTGTAATTGTCTACAGTTATCAGATGTGATAATGATTCGTGATAAATGACTGGTGTTATTTAAGTTTATGATTTTATTTACTAATTATTATCCAAGGATTCGCGGGAAAGGTTCAAATTTAATTTTATATGTCTGATATTGCGCTTCTGTGATATATTTATCCTGTGTTTCGTTGGATATCATAAGGTAAACATTATTGTTTGAATTAAATACAATTATCATTTTTTAATTGCTTTTAATTATATTTCTTTATTTAAAAAATCTAAAAATACATGTTCAATTACAGAATATGCTTGATATGACCGTACGGTTTACGGATTTTTTTATAAGGGACGAAACTACGCAGGGTCCGGTTGCATGCGACTACATGTAAATTACAGGCTTAATTTGCAGTTGTATCCTGAAAGACAGTTTCATTTCATTTGGCAATCTCCTTTCTATGCTAACTTGTGTTATCAATACATCAAACCGTATGTTTATAATAAACATGCATCCATGTTTAAATTTTTAGAATAATTGAATTTTCAGACTACTAAATATAAAAGTAATCCTTAGTAGAAATGCTATGTAAATGCATGTACTAAGAAGTCTCGAAACTAGTACATTGTTGGACAGTTCACCTAAGCATCGGTCCTGGGAAGAACCAGTAATAGACTCACATCTTTCATGAACAGCTGCCCACTATCCCACATAAAGACACATGGTCGGTATAACGGAGCTCTAACCCACGACCCTCTATCAGTGAGAGTTTACATGATTTATAGTCAGCGACCTTAACCCCTCAACCACGGAGGCGGGTACCTATATACATGTACAATCAAACATATGAACAAACTATTAAAATGTGAACTTTAAAGACGAAATGTGGCTTTTATTGACAATTGGCCTTTATTCACTGGGTGGACTTTATTTGGAGGTGGTCGCTAACACAGGTTTGACTGTATCTAAAACCACTCGAACAGAAAAAGCAAAATGTTACATGATCATTGATTTTGTATCACTTCATAGTTTTAATCTTCTATATCAGGCTAGAAAAAAATATCACGTTTCTGATTACATAATCCCAAAGAAATGGAGTAGGTAGGTCTTTTTTCGAAGTATATCTTCTGTACATTTGAGACACGAATTGTCCGAATTTAGTGTCGAAATGCCTTATATTGTCATATTAGAAACTTCAAGGCCTGTGCTAGAATATAGCATCGCTCTGATGACCAAAAGTGTGCCTATTTTTCTGTCCTAATGCGGATTATTGTCACATCTGGTCACAGATCTGTCATCTTAAATCGACATTCGCATTAACTTTATCACGGTACCTTGTTATTTGTACTCAACTTATGTCGAGTGCACGCTCAGTGATTTCTCAATTAAGTGTTCAATTAGTGTATGGCTGTTTACATTGACCTCACTATTTCTATTACAAAGTTCTAGCTGTCTATATAATACAGTGCTTATCTAAAAAATATTCAATATCGATTTATTCCTTTAGAAAGAAATCATTTTTGATAAGCTGGGTGCCTTATGTACACAAACTATTGGAAGAGCATTCATTTATTGATCAGAGGTATTTATTTAAAATGTTCGTATAAGTTATTAACTACTTGGTGTGACTGTGTGTACTCTTTTGTTCAGATACATTATATTTTACTCTTTTGCTTAAGTAAATCAGAGTACAGAAAGAACTCATGATAACTGAACTTGCATAGACTTTCATTGTAACATAGACTTTCATTGTAACATAGACTTTCATTGTAACATAGACTTTCATTGTAACATAGACTTTCACTGTAACATAGACTTTCATTGTAACATAGACTTTCACTGTAACATAGACTTTCACTGTAACATAGACTTTCATTGTAACATAGACTTTCACTGTAACATAGACTTTCACTGTAACATACACTTTCACTGTAACATAGACTTTTATTGTAACATAGACTTTCACTGTAACATAGACTTTCATTGTAACATAGACTTTCATTGTAACATAGACTTTCATTGTAACATACACTTTCAATGTAACATACTCTTTCATTGTAACATAGACTTTCACTGTAACATACACTTTCATTGTAACATAGACTTTCATTGTAACATAGACTTTCACTGTAACATACACTTTCATTGTAACATAGACTTTCATTGTAACATAGACTTTCACTGTAACATAGACTTTCACTGTAACATAGACTTTCACTGTAACATACACTTTCATTGTAACATAGACTTTCACTGTAACAAAGACGGGAACTATATTTTTGTTGTTTAACAATTGCATGGCGGATGTAGATAAACGTAGTACTTAGGTCCGCATCAAAAGTCATACGCGTCGACGGGGCGAGTTGACGGCTAGGGAAATCTGTCCCGCTGAATTATTGATAAGTCTAAAAAAAATCACTGCGATATTAGCTAAGATGTGAACGTGTTTAATCAAAGCACTGAGAGGACTTTGCAGTATTGTAAGTTCTTTTTTAATCAAACATTTATCTTGAATTCCTTCAATGATAAATTTCACAAATAAAATAACAGGCAGACGGAGCAAGTAAATGGGATCTTTAACTTCAGTTATTTTATTCCTTCGGTTTTAAGTTTCATAACGTTCTATGAAATGTACATCCTACCAATAAAACAGAACAAATCCACATGCAACACTGAAGACCATGTGTTGAGATACAATGTCATCTACTGATCCTATTTTGTCATTTCAATAATTTCAAATTTATTTAAAATTGTTATTTCATTGGTGATGTATGTTTGTCGTGTATATGTTTACATGAATTCCCTTTTATTCGAAACAACTATAACTGGGCGAAATCAAAATCGATCTATTCACAAATCTTTGAGCTAATTACGGAAGCGCAATATTACGCCATTATTTATGTTGGAAATAATTGGTAAAATTGAAGTAGTTAACCATCTTAGGCATTGAAACTGAAGTAATTGCAGTTAAACATGGCGTGACTGGCCCAAATAATGTCTCAGTTGTACTAATTACATGTACAGTCAAACATGTAGACACACGTAACTTTTGGGAAAGACAAAGTTTGGCCTTTTTTGGTATTTGACCTTTATCCGGAGATGATCGCTTACACAGAATTAACTGTATATATATCCTATTCTAATAATTACGTCATGTGTATTAAGTGCGTAAACACGCTTTTTATCTATATTTTTGTTTACATATATTTTCAGATTTACAGCGTTATGGGTATCGCTCGACAGATACCATGGAGGAAAGTGAAGGTGGTTGTTGTAATTGTGATAGTTGTATTAGTGGCTCACTCTCTGTGGACTAGCACTGTCAACAAATATCAACCAAGTGTGAAATTCACAAATAATGCCAACAAGGATTCCAGACATCCTTACGCGATGAATGAAGCTTATGGTGCTGCTAGACTAGTAACTCCAGAAATAGTAAAGAAACCTGACCTCCCGGAAAAAGGACACGATGACCGACCGGTGGATAAACCACATGTCGTTCTCGAAGGCAATCGCAATACGTGCGACAGAGTTATTCCGTTTAGTGACCACAATGGCGATAGAATCTCCACGTACGATCTTCCTGCTGAAACAGATTATAGTCTTAATGCAAACGGCAGGTACAAAATCCCTGAGGAATTCTACAGGATTGACAACAGTCCACCGGAAGAGGAAATAAACGTCATATTGGTTCCCTTTTCACATACTGATCCAGGTTATGGGCGCACAGTGGAACAATACTACTCCTCCATGACAAGAAGTAAGAAAATGCATTTATTTATTTGGCCGTTTCAAATTCCCTATTATTTATCGGTTGTGTAACTGCCCAATTTGACAGTTATGGTCATTTCAGGACCGCTCCAGGGGGTGAGAGTGAATGGGGGCGGGAAGAGATACGGGACATTTATATCCCTACTCTTATCCTGGTTTTATCAGTCCCGGTGTCGACTATTTCCTGTGATTTTCGAGACACAGTACTTGGTTCGGTAGTTGTGATGGGGGACACTGTAGAAACGTTCCTTAGAAGGCGGAGTCTGGAATAATTGTTCACCTCTGATTTAGTTCAGTTGGTCGTCCATACATGTTGCAGGACACTTTACTTATATACTAGTATAAGATTGCCGCAGTCGGTGAAACACGGATCTACCTCCTCTCCATTGTTCCTGGTGCTGTCTTGATTCCATTTTATACAATAGTCTTAAATACTGTCTACAAAAATGAAGGATCTGTAGGGTTGTAGGGCCGCGATCATGGTCCAGTGGTTAGTGTGCTTGACTTGCAACCCGGTGATTCGAATCCCATTCGAGGTTGGTCATACCCTTTAGTGAACATTTGACGGAAATTTTGATTTTAGTACTAGTACTGGTTTTTATACAGTCCAAGACAACTGGTTAGGTGAACCGACCGCCGTATATGACAAAAGTATTGTTGAAATCGGCGTTAAACCCACTGGAACGATTTAGGGTGAAGCCCGTTCTAAAAACTTACCCAATCAATGTTCAGTTCAAAATAAAGGATTTGTATCGAACTAATGGAACAGCAAAGTCATTAAATAGAATCTTAAGACTTTATTTGCCGAGTCTTAAGTGCATTTTAACAAATAATCAATTGATCCTATAGTGTTTATGTTGAGATTTTAGCAAGGGAAGTCACGACGTAATTGTTAATTGGATTAGAATCACTCAGTTCCCAGTAATTCTGAGATAAACAATTTAATTATAATAATTATCTGGAGAATTGAAATCTTAGATAGGATTCACGAGGCTAACAAAAGATTTGTATTCCGATACTAGTATTAATGCATGGAAACAGATTAAGACGGTTTAGGGTAAAGTTTAGATGATTACGATGAGTGTTAGGTGGGATTTATGTATAATGTGGACGGAGCTCCGTAGTCGAGTGGTTATGCTCCTGGACTTGTAACAACTAGCCCCTTCACCGCTGGAAGCTCGAATCACACCGCGGTAGACATAGGAGACAGCCGTCAAGCTAACTTGCGGAGAGTCGATGTTTCTACCCATACAGTGTGTGTCTGCGGGCCGCCTACTCCGTTAAACAAGTAACCAACTGACGCGGGCTGATTATGCGACTTAAAACTCTAGAGAAAAATATTCACAGTACAGTTTATATATCGCCACTGTATAATATATGCATTGATAAAACATGCATGTTAATGTCAGGCCTATAAAATACAAATATAGTTGTTTTTTCTTTCAAGTTCTATTAATCACGTTTAATCTAAGCAGTTGTTTTGCGAACATTTACCAAATGGCTTTGAAAGCTAGGCTTTGATAAACATCAGTGTACAAAAATATAATATAGATTGCTTTTTGTGGACGTGGCAAATTACCTTAACAATCTGATTTAAAGAACAACTGACTAGGGGGGGGGGGGGGGGCGATGCTGTTATACACAAATGTAATTCAATTTCAGATATCAATAGTTTAAAATTATCACTCATTTCATTGGCCTATTTAATTGTTAAATGGATTTTGATTGGTTGGACTATATAATTTAGCTAACGACTAAACCTTACTATAGTTAAATTGAATGTCTTTGTTTAAAAAAGTTATTGCATTAAGTATGGCTACCCTTGGTCGATTTTTTACTACATCACCATAAATACTCGACGATACATTTCATGCACAATGTGTACTTCTGTAAATAGTTTGTACACTTACTTAATTAAGACAGAATATGTTGCATGGATCAAGTCATAAAATAACGTGACGTATTGTTTCATGTTCTTATCGTACTGGGCGGGACGCCAGGAGAACTATAGCAGCTGACTTACGTATTACTAATTCTAGAATTAATTTGTTTACCTAGCTATATACGAATTATTTATATAGGATGTGTTGTTTATATAAATTGTGTGAACTTGTTCAATTAAAGTGAGTAAACATAAGTATTCAATGATAGTAGACGGTTCATGCTCGATCTGTTCTGTTCTATGTATCAGATTTTGTACACGTAAATGATTTACTGTAAGTAAGTTTATTTCAGTAAATCCGTTAAGCCCTGCAGCTCATGAGGACATATACATTTATGAATATAACAACAACATTATGTACATTCACATACATACATAATATAGAATAAAACTACATATATACTGCGGAGAAGGCAACGATTTTAACAAAGACCTAGATGCTATACATGTATAATTTTAAATACCACATACATGTACATATATACATTGTCAAATATGATTGCAAAGATATAAATCCAGCTTAAGGTAAAGAAACAACAGTAAAATACCAATGTATATACGGACTAAACCAAATACATTTGTAAAACATTTTATCCTCAAACAGAAGATCCGTGTCGCGAGACTGGAGATCTATATTGTCATTGATAAAACAGACGAGGCTCTTGTTCCTAGTACATGTAAATGTTTTGTATACCAATGGTGTTTGTACTAATGATAAATCTCTTTCTTTTGACTTAAATACTCAACGGAATATTTTTTATTGTAGACGTCCTCAACAACATGGTAACATTTCTGAGTAAAAATGCAAACATGACATTCCAGTGGGCGGAGACTGTATTTCTTGAGCGATGGTTCCAAGATATAGACGATGCAACAAAACAGAAGGTATCCGAATATAATCATCCATAAAGTCAAAATTGGTGAATCGAATAAAATTATAAACTGCTTAATTTCTAATTATGATACGTAATTGATATAAACGTTAATTGTAAATCTGTATGTTTTAACGTTACCAGCGTGTATACATATGCAGTCAAACCTGTGAGTAAAGGCCGCCCTTTGTAAAGACATGATATGGCCTTCTTTCACAGTGTGGCCGATTTTCGGAGGTCGTCGGCGCTAACACAGGTTTGACTTCATACATAATTATTCCGAATTAACAATCTTCCTGGAATACTTAATGTTACTGAAAAATCTGATTTTGAGGCATATTATCGAAAATGTACGATGGTGGTTTCGGAAACATTTTTTCTTGCTATAAAGTATATGTACGGAAGAAAAACACCCCGGATTCCTCTGTTATATGACAAACAGAAACTATAACGACTGATAAATGTACAAGCTTACGGGACTTCAAGGAAGGAAATGTCATTAATATTTATTCGCACCATTTCCTACTTAACACATGCTGTTGTTGATATCAAATTATTTAAATTTCTTATTGTGTTGTTTTAGGTCCGAGAATTGATAGCTAATGGTCAACTGGAAATCGTTCTAGGAGGCTGGGTAATGCCAGATGAAGCCATCACTCATTATATCCCTGTTGTCGACCAACTGATAGAAGGACACCAATGGCTGTTAGAAAATCTAGGGGTCACGCCAACAGATGCTTGGGTAAACGACCCCTTCGGCTTCTCTAGTACTATGCCATACTTATGGAAAAGTAGCGGCATTGAAAATTTAGTTATTCTACGAATTCACCAAGCTGTGAAAGCCACATTGATGAATAAGCGTAGCCTCGATTTCATGTGGCGGCCATATTGGAATTCCCTACGTGACGATGACGTTCTGTGTAATTTGATGCCTTATGAGAATTACTGGAATAGTGACGTATGTGGACCTGACCAAAATGTTTGTAAAAAGTTTAACTTCTTACACATGAACTATGGCCAAGGAGCAGTGCCTATAACTGATGCGAATGTTGATAGCTTAGCAAAGGAATTATACAGTGCATATAGATTTACGGCAAGTTTGTTCCAGTACAACAATATAGTTATATTCCTTGGAGAAGATAATTCGTATGATAATATACAAAGTTGGCAAGACACATTCACTAATTATCAGAAACTCGCCTCTTTTATCAATTCCAAGTCTGACTGGAAAATGAATATTAAATTCGGAACGGTCCGCGAATACTTTGAAAATATTCGCAATGCTGAAAGGCATTCGATTGATACAATGAAGTTTCCTGTTCTGAGTGGCGACTTTTTCCCATATTCCGACAAAGAGGAGGATTATTGGACTGGTTATTTCACAACACGCCCCTGGATGAAACGGTTCACCAGGGAGATAGAACCAATGATTCGTGCCGCTGATAGATTTAGTGTCATTCTTTACTTTCACTGTGTGGTAAGTGGAACTTGCGGCGACATCAAAGATACACATAAACAAATTTTGCGAGATTTACGGGACGCCAGACGGGAGGTTGGTATTTATCAGCACCATGACGGAATCACCGGAACTTCCTTGCCTTTTGTGGTGGACGACTATGAAAAGCGTTTGCTCAAAGCTTTTCAGTGCAGTAAAAATGCTCTTGCGTTGTCTGTGGTAACACTTTTAACTCATGGAAACGTTAAAAATGCACGTGCCTTGATAGATAACAATGTCAAAGCCATGGCCCAGGATGTATTGAAGCCAAATGTTCATAAATTCAATAAAGACGAACTAAAGATAATAATCGCAAACTCCTTAGAAAAAGCAAGAGTGGGAACCGTCAGCTTTTATATAGAAAAAAGGGAAATTGGATCCGTATCAAACGTTTTATCGTATCAAATTTCAGAAGCTGATTCATCTAAGTACCAAAACTGCTTACTTTTGACTCTTCTTGTAGAGTTGTCTCCCTTTGAATTAAAAATTGTCGAAATACAAACGAAGCAAACGGATGGCACTAATCTATCACCATACATAGAAGAAATCGCTAGTCCAAAAAGTGGTTCGAATGAAGTCATATCAATTGAAAATAAGTTCATGAAAGTAGACTTTTTCGCTAAAAATGGTTCTTTGAAATGTATTTTTGATAAACGAGGTCGCTCTCTGAATATAACGTCTGCATTCCTGAAGTACAAACCGAAGAAAAGTGGCGCGTATTTGTTTGGTCCAGCTGGATCCGCAGAAACAATAAGCACTTTACAAAGTCCACAAGTTAAGGTTTCTTCCGGACCTGTATTTTCCCAAGTTGTGTTGGAGTTCAAGCCGGGTTTTACACAAAAGTGGACATTATACCATACCGACGATATCAAGGGGAGGGGTTTACATTTGACACAAGATATTTCCTTAAGGACGGATCCCAGTTTTCTTGAAACCGAATTAATTCTTAGATTGAAGACCGATATCAGCAGTGGAAATATTTTCTATACCGATCAAAATGGATTTCAACTCATGGGGAGACATAATAACCGAAGTACACCGATTGAGAGAAATTATTATCCAATCACGTCAATGGCTTTAATTGAGGACATCGAAAAAAGACTTACGCTGCATTCTGCCCAGAGTCATGGAGTTGCCTCCCTTGAAAATGGTTGGCTTGAAGTGATGTTGGACCGAAATATGGTACATGATGACCAAAAGGGTCTTGGTATGGGGGCCACGGAACGCGTTCCTACTCTTACGGAATTTATTATTCAAATCGAGTATACCAACGATGAAGTCGAAATACAGGAACCTCGTTATACGCATGCGTCAGTTGAGAGTAATTTGCTTAACGAACAGTTACAAAACAAACTTGAAGCCTTCTCAATTGCATTCGAAGCAGAAAAGTTTCAGGAAGGCTTTCATATCCCAGAAAAAGAAGCCCAGTTTCCCTGCGATACAACTATTGTGTCTCTGCGTTCATTGGTCACCAATGACCTTCAAATAAATGGAACAAGCTTTGTATTACACCGGAAACCAAAACATTGTTCGTTTCCGGTGAATGTGGCGTCATGTTCAATGTCAAATGATCCCGTCAATTTTCTAAATTTTAATTTTGGTTTAGATTCCAAACATTTCTCTGAAAGTGTCTCCGAGACGTCATTGTCCCACGTTCATTCTCTGGGAAGAGTTCAATTATCAGACGATTTAAAACCGGGAGTTAATGAGCTGCGGTCATTCTTGATAAAAACGTGAAACACTTGCGGTAATTTGCGGTAAGTTTTTAAGGTGTTTATATTGTGTGATGCTGAAGAAGACCAGACATTTCATTTAGTGATATTCCACTGTATTAGCACCGAGGGCATCGCAGACAGACGTACAGGTTTCTTTGGTGCAGTAAGTGCCTTCGTCTGACTGTTCAACCAAGTTTACACCTACTTATAAATGTCTGTACTGTATAGTTAGTTATACGACTATACCCCCAGCAAAGCTATTCAAAAAGTGTCCTCTAACGTTTGTAAGAAGACACTTCAATAACTCAACTTTCACGTGGACATTATCCTTTATCGTCGTATAAGTCAGATACACGTACTCGTATTTTCTTCAAAAATGTATTCTTACAGACGCTAAGAAGACGGTTCGCTTAGACAAACAACAAATTTGTCCGAGGCGATCTTACGTCTGTAAGAATACACTTTTGAAAAAAACTCGTACTGTATCTATTACTTAACTTCCCTGGACATATCTGATGGGGCAGTATACTGTATTGATCGGTGCTGATTACGGTTTGATTATTTATTTAATAAATCACGTGCGTGTTATGAAAATACGTGTGCATCTAATGAATGGGGAACTAGTATTACGTAGTAGAAAGGTTTTTCCTTTACATACTGAAGAGTTATTAACACTCTCATTACATTCCTTACATTCCATTCGTTGTTAACTTCGCTCATATTGTTTTTAAGTATAAATAATGTCTTAGACATGTACATGTACTGTCCAGTTAGGATAATGTGATAGTGACGTTTCATTTTATGTGTACACAAAAGTTTACAACCATTGTCTGAACGGGTAAAATGGGTTTATAAGAAATGAATATAGTATTATAGTTTATCATTAAAATTGTAGATGTCTGGTTGGCGCAGTTGGTAAAGCATTTCGAATTGCTCTGGAGCGAAAGTTTTATCACGAGTTCGAACCTCATCAGCTGTCTCTTTTTTTTCGTTTTCTTTTTCAACTTTAACTCAGATGCAAATGAATTGCCATACATAGGCAGATTTTTTATAATATTTTAGTTGTAAACTGTGAAGAAAAATAATGCATTATTGTCTTGTGTAACGGGAAGTGTGTAGTGCACAAATACTTGAAGTATTAGTACCGTACACAAGTATTTCGTGTCAACTTATTTGAAGGCCAACTTACTAAATATGACTGAAAATAGATCGACTTTTAATAGCGAACCAATCGTGATAATATTACCAGATAATATTCTTCATCATGTTTATTACAGGTAAAACGATATTCAAAAAAAGATATGCCCAACGATAAAAATGATAATAATATAAACACCAAATCTATTATAATACTTAAAAACAAAAAACCCAAACTGATGAAGTTTTAAAAAAAATATATATAGAAATAGAAAATAATTTGCGAAAAATTACTATCGCGGTCTCACACTGTTATTTTCAGAACAAATGTATCAACAGCCAACACCGTTACCAACTGCGCTACGCCGACAGTTGGTGTACTTATCGAGAATTGTAAATCATATAGTCAGTTTACATGTCTACTGATAATTAGACAACGGTTTTACATCGTAAAAGTGGACTCAACCACTGCGTCACTCTACAATTATCCTAACTGAGCAGTATATACAATGATTTTTGTTTGACATGTTCGTTCATATCAAAAGTGACTGCTCAAAGCAGTGTATCTGTTAATATCATGCAATGCACAGAAATGGTGTTCTTAGTTTTGTTTGGTCATATCATTGGAAGTTTTTTTGAGAATGTGTCAGCTTGCTGTACATATACTGATTTGGATATATGTATTTGTTTATTTCTTCGATATATTTATTTACTTGATTTCGTTAAGTTATGTTGTTAATTGATATTTGAGTTCTGCAATGTTCTAATAGTTTTATTGACGTGTGTGTATATGTATGTTTGTAGGTACAACATGAGGGTTTGTTTGTTAATGAATGGTGTATTTGATTTGACTGGTCGTTTCGTTAAATACTTTTTGTTGCCATTGAGGGCGCTACAACAGGACGCTAATATACAAATTGTGGAGTATAATTATGTATACATGTGTACTGAACTAATTAAATAATGTTAGTCTCGTGAGTATTGAGTACGTATATTAGTCAAATGAAAGCGAGTGTACAGATTTTTATTGAAGGATGACAAATGCATTAACTAACAAAAAACAAAATATGATGTTGAATAATAATGAAATTATTGAGTATCGCCCTAAGTCTTAGTTTGACATTTAGACTTACGTTCTGAATTCTCCACTTGTATTCTATTCGAATGTGACCCTAGGGTTGTATACATACATAATTGATTCATATTCCCAAGTATTAGATGGTACTACATGTAATTATAACAGAGTTGTTGATCTTTAGCATGAGTATAGTCCTATAGTCTATAAGCAAAATTGTACCAAATTGGAAACATTTATGCTACATTTTGTATTTGTTTCAGAGTATTATTTATTTATAGTCGGTACATAAGCAAAAGGTATCCATTGTGAGTATAACTCATTCACCAGTATTATATGTTTGTGTTTATATTACATGTACTAGACCTATATTTATATTGATGAAATGCATGATGTATAAAGAGCCTTCACAAGGTCAGGTTGTGTGTTAGATGATGATTATTACACATGTATACATTTGTAATTTGATCTCAATAAATGTCTTTGTAGTCTATCTGAGTAGTGTTAAACTATATTCCCAATTTTAGTGACTTGTGTTCTAAGTTACTTCTAACCCGCCTCCGTTGTCGAGTGGATAAAGTCGCTGACTTCAAATCACTGTAACATCTCACTGATGGAGTGACAAGGGTTCGAGTTCAGCTATGGGCCATATCTCTTTATGTGAGAAGAGTAGGCAGTTGCTTACTGAGGATGGGTGTCTAGTACTGGCTCTTCCTAGGAACGATGGTTAGATGAACTGTCGGCCTCTGTATATGCCTCTCGCTGTTGAAAAAGGGCGTAATACTCAAACAAACACAGAAAACAAAACTGCCCTGTGTTCTGATCATTCTCCATGACTCAACTTTCTGCATACAAGCCGAGCGAGAAGAAATGTTACGATGACAGTTGCCGCAATGTTCTACAAGTCCATCTCTTTAAGAAAGTTTTCAACATCTAAACTAAAATGCATGATATGTTAGAAACATTTAAGTCTGTCAATACATAGTTCCCACATTTACAGTATTTACCTCCCTTGTTTTGAATCGGCGGCCATCTTGGAAGGCAAATTTCTTATGTGTTTAATAGAAGAAAAAAAACAGAAAAGTAGTGCAAATACGCATACTGTGGAATCTCGCCGATTCACCATCCGTTATTTTTACAAGCCAGTTAGAGTGTGTGCAAAGATTTTCACATGCCTAAAAATCGACAACTTACCAATACACTCAACAATTTATATGACACACGTTTTGTTTTTCTTTTCAGCCGATGCAGCTTCGGTGTTAATTCAAATTGACACTTAATGGCTTGTGCACATGTCTGAAATTGATAATATTTAGTAACCGAATTATAATTGAATAAAACTTCCTGAAAGAAGTACTAGTAATTATTACATGACAAGTTTCCAAGAAAGTTTGTGACTATAAGCTGTAGGTATATGATAGGAAAACTGACATATTTGTATACTATGCAAATAAAAAATATACATGTAGGCTCATATTGGTTATACATATAATAACAACTTTAGGCTTGCCTATCAGCATCAATAAGAAATGAATACTTCACCAACCCGCCTCTGGGAATCACTACGTAAGCGTAAACTTCCAACATTGAAAGTTGACGATGTAAAACTTAATGTTGTCTATATGTTTACGTACTCGGTGACTACTCTTTCTAGAACTGTAAACGCTGATGATGAGATAGACAGTAGAATTACAAAGGCCAGCGCAGCAGTTTGGCAGACTGTACAATAATCTTGGAACGCAGAGGCATCCGGCTGCAAACAAAGATCAGTGTCTACAGGGCAGTCGTTCTGACACCTCTTTGGTAAGCTTGCAAAACGTAGACTATTTACGACAGCCATGCTAGGAAACTGAGAATCACTTTCACATAATCTGCCTTCGAACTCGTAGACTGCCCAACACCAAACCGCAAGACAAAATGTAGAATGCCGTATGAAAGAATTCCCAAGCAGCTACATATATGTACTACATGGTCAACAACAAATTGGATCTCGTTCGCCAGGCGGACAAAGAATTGAGATTCAAAGCCTCATGATCACTGAAGGTACTTGGCACGTGTACAGACTTCTAGGTCAATCTCGCGCAAGACCGTGCCACTTGGCAAACTCAAATCACCAAAAGGAGCTAATCTCTTTGAAACATCACGCTTGAGATAGTGTAGGAGTAGGATATTCGCAGAGTAAGCGCAACTAGAGTATCAACTGACGAAACTGCAAGCAATGACGCCAGACATGAAACGTACAGGAGGTACTTCCGTTTCCGGATTGGTCTGACGATTCATCACCAGACACACAGAAACCAGTCAACCAATTAAAAGCAGTTATGGTCTAAGTGTACAAAGAACGAACGGCAGACATATAATACATAACCGTAATATAAACTCATATTGCCACAGACATTTATTATCTGCACTCTATATAGAATAGCATCGTAAATATACAAAAGAAAAATGGATTTATTCATCGTATTATATTAAACATATAGTACTAGGTACCAATCTTCGGTAAGTGGATTTTGTATTAAATGTCAGATATTCTTGGATGATTGCTGAAACATTATTCCCACAAGCAATTACATTAAACAATTCAATAAATATATATTTATTCTAATATGTAATATTTTGTATTTTTTATGTACGAAAAGTTCGAAAACCATTTCTGATGGCGATGTTTTCTCTCAGATGAATCGCAAGGGATTCAAAATTCAATATTTGTAATAGGTTTGTAAAATACATATTAATGGACTTTGAGATAAAAATGGTGTTTTGTATGATACGATGTTTGTTATTTAAGAGAATATTTGGGTGGGGTAATATCATATTTCAAATTTGTTCAACAATTTATGTTATGAGATAAGAAACCTATTGCCAATATATTGTCTGTATTTGATTGCAGTATGATTGCAAAATGATTGAGCAGCTTGCTGATAAACATTTCAATGCTTTACCAGAACTTTAAACGTTTATGTGAAATTTACAATTTACATGTATACAAATATGTAGCAATGCATTTTATGGCGCAAAAATAATATAATTTTCTATTGCGCTTTACAAAGAAGCGGGAGCAAAGAAACATGATTCAAAATATTATATTAAAGCATAACTATATATGCATGTCACTATTAGCTAACAGATGAGACAAAAGCACGACCAATTGATATCCAATAATTGGTCATAATACTGCCTAAACAAATGAGTTATAAGTGTTTCCCCCAAACGTTTGTTTCAGAATCAAGCTCTTCATATAACTAGGTAGGTCATCCCAACATTCCGGACCAATTACGGTCAAGTACCTATCAGCTAATTTTGTTCGCCATCTTGGGATCATAAAAGTATGATTGGGCAGCGTGCTGATACTACGAATTACTTACTAAAACCTTTAAAACGTATGTGAGTGAACAACTCTAGGTAGAGATTGCTGTGAAGTTTGCGAGATCATGTACAGATCGATAGGTTAACGTGAATGCCTGATGGAGTTAATGTAAGGCAATGATTGTTTCGAACTGATGGCAATATTTTGAAATCGTATACAAAAGAAACATTAAAATAAACAAGTTATCATTATATTGACGAGCTTTCCGCTGGCTGGTCGAGAAAAGCAACTTAATTAATTACGATTAAGACAGTGTTCGGTTAGGCTGGAAATGTTTGATGATTTAAAATGACGGGACACTACTGTGGTGTGTCCAGAACCAATTTAAGCCCAGGCTCTCTATGGAGGTCCAGGGTCACTCTTTGGGGGTTCGTGCATTCCCCCACCCTCTGGAACTTTTTTTTACCTCGAATGTCTCTGGTGCGTTTTTGAGGTCACATAAACCATGTTTTACCCTAAATTAAGAAACCTAATCCATGGGACCAAGACAGAACCACGTGACCATGTTAGAAGCACATGACCAAATTAGAAGCATGTGACCAAAATAGAAGCACGTGACCAACTTGGAAGCACGTGACCATGTTAGATGCACGTGACCAAGTTGGAAGCACGTGACCAAGTTACAAGCACGTGACCAAATTAGAAGCACGTGACCAAGTTACAAGCATGTGACTAAATAAGAACCATGTAACCAAATTTGAACCTCCCGACAAAGGCCGAATGCATGTGACCAAGAACGTAACAAGCTATCCAAATCAAAAACCATGTGATCCAGTCAGAGCCATATGACTAGGTCACAAAAATAGACGCAATGCGTCTGATGATTGATGATCGACGGCCTGTAAAGGTCATACATAATCCATTTCAACAAAATGTCCACCTTTTATACGACGGCGGTAACACGCGATAAATTTGACAAAATATGAATAACAATATGCTTTGAGCGTATGTTCATGTCCAGTAATTTCACTGTAACTCCAAATCAATTCTAATTTTCAATGGCGCTTCGCATTGTAATGTACAATATGTTGGTGAAGTTTGGTAATATTTGAAACGTCAATTAAAGTAATATTAGTCAATTTTTGCTACTTTAGGTCTTCTTTTACCCCTCCGTAGTCAATACGTGTACCCCCGGGGTTTGATATATACCCTCTATACAAAGCAAAGTCCTTTATGAAGGCGTTTCACACCTCCGGGCGCTGCGGTCAATATAATTTATGTCCATCGCATGATAGTGTAAATACATAACATATCATATATAACTATATATCTAAAATAAATCCCAAGTATTAACTACTTTTATTTCTATCATACTCTCAGAAATAAATACAGTTTAACCAGTGCTAACAGACACTCGTGAACAACAGAAACATGCCAAAACAAACGGAAAACGCTCTTCGAATGAGCGTATATAGGGGACATATGTATACCCCAACCGCGGACAGTCATTGTGGACAACAATACAGCAAAATGGTTTCCCGAAATGCCATTTGGACCTTCAAGAACGGATCTAAAACAAGTCTTAATTGTGTCTTATTCAGTCAAAAGAACATCCACTCGAATGTTCTAGGAATGGTATTGTCGCAGGAATCGTTAATTTGATTTATACTTAGACCGCTTATGTTAATACAATATAATTTAGTTAATTTATTTACATACAAGTTTTAAAATCCCTTTCTTACAAGCCGATGATATTTACAGCGTAAATAGAGTAATTTAAATTATAGAGAAACATATCATGACCCAAATTTGAAATAATTACCTCCCTTGGTTTACTAAATTGACTGTTACTATGGAAACTGCTATTTATAACGAGGAATAAGCTAAATAAAATTATATGTTTTAAGTTTGTTCAGATCAATAGTGACATTTCTTGTTCGTAGTTTTAACTCAGTAGTCTAGTAAATAGTCATGCCGTAGAGAAATTCCGCTAACTTCCAGGACAGACCTCGTACAGCGCGTTAGTCGTAGCCACGCTGAGGCACGTCGAGGTAGTTGTCACGGCTAAAATTTGCAGAGAAATAAAAAATAATTTGTTAATAATTCCATCTTACAAACATCCATTCGATTGCGTTAAAATGAATAGAACGCATTCAAATGTATATGTTAGACGCTTGTTTTAAACCTGGAGCGTCAGGTTCCTCGATCCTATCAATATAATTGTTGCAGATTTCAGCAAAGAATGTTCATACAGGAAGTATGGTAAAAATTTATAACTTTTATTGTTTCAAAATTGCATTATTTTATAACGTCCACGATTCCGATAATTTCTGGTTAAAACATGGATTGAACCTGATACGGAATATTATGAGCCAACTAACTAGGTTAACATTTCAGTAAATTGATTTCCCAAGCCTTTGTATCATTATTGCTCTACAAATGCCTCGGCGTACTCCCCCCAGGTAGTGAGGTTACATTATAGGGTTATGTTTAGTACAACTTGACGTCATGGGGTTCCCAGACGTACCAACCGCCATTGGGGAAAAGTGTTGCTTGTGGGGTTCAAAAGATCCAAAGAAGATCACAGACTACACCCCATAACGTAGCTCTCGGGAATCCGTCCGTGCCTCAGCGTGGCTACAACGCTCTGCTACTATAGTAAGTACATTTCATTGAAACATTCAGACATTACCGCATGTATAGTTATTTATGAGAGTGTACAACTATTTATAATTCAGATTATATCATGCACAACGATAAGTGGTGGTGAGTGTGTGATATTTGCTCATACATTCAATAAATTGTCTTAGCAGATCTATGTACACTAAGCGATTGTTCTGTTACAAAGTCAATACTTGAAATATTTACATATATATACATGTAATTAATTAAGTCACAGTGTAGCTCTAAAACTACATATTATTACTTTTGATAAGGTACAGTACGTGTAAATAAAAAAATCAAATTTGCATAAAGCAAACAGACATCTCATTGTCCTCTTGCAAACGGCTTGTTCTATTTCAAACACACACATAATGTAATTCTTAGACAACAGAATTCCTGTCTAGATACGCAATATGCTATATCAAATGATGAAATATGTATTTACTATCATATTTATCAGTTCTTGTGTCGAAATGAATGCACAATTAAAAAATTCGTACACTTCACAAACGATGTGTCGAAATATGCCATACTGGTGAAACTGAAACTGTTCATTTGTTATAAATTTTATAAGTAAAAAAAAAGTATTCAAATTCAGTGCAAAATATTATCAGTTCTGGAATGCAATATAATTTGTGGTAGTCTGTTGTTCAAAGAGCATTATTGGTGAAGGTTATTATGTGTGAATTCAGATTTCCATAAAGTGATATAGGCCGGAGTTCTCCTAATCTATTTAAAGTTCTTCTAAATGTTTAAGTCTTCGGTATCATACCTGTATCCCTTAATTACTGCTTGATTGCTGGTTATATTACTTAAATTTGGATATATATGGTTGTCCATATTCATATTGATTTAATGCAAACAAGACACATCCTGTCTGGTGATACTCTTAATCGTGCACGTGATCTTAAAAGAAAATCGTGGTACCTATATAGTCTTGAGTAGAATTAAAAGAGTAGTCACATAATGTTCCCGACGAACCCGCGACATCCTGCTTGCTGGTTAATCCTGACAATCACATGCCTTCTAGACTAATCCAGCCATTGCTTCGTCCTAGCTCTATGATTCGAAAGCTAGTAATTATACTAATAATGTACCCGGTGCGGGGATCGATCACACGACCGCTCGCTTACAAGCCAGATGCTCTCACCAACTGAGCTAATCGAGCTGATTAATTCAGAGCCAATTTATTTATACCAGAGACATAGATAACAGAGATTGGCGTGCGTGCTATTTTACATAGGTAATAACTGAAGTTGTTTATCCCTGTTATCTATGTCTCTGTTTATACAAATAATGTATATACCATATATAGCTAGCTACACATGCGTCGCCAGTTTTCATTATTGAATTCGCTTTTAATTTGTGGATCGAAATGTCTTGGGATCAAATTGTCCAGTCACCGCATATTGCAACAAACACGCCTCATAGTAACTACCGCATACTTGATCACGTGACCCAGACGCAAACGAGAAAATGGTGGACGATTTATTCACTTGCAATGCATTCTTATAATTTCACCGAGTTCGTTTAAACAACGCAGTTTTTATTGACGTCAGTAAGTCTTTTCGATCACTAATTTATATGATGACATTATTGTCAATCGCATTTTGTGGGAAACTTAGAAATAAAAGCATATTTATAGTGACCACATGCACTCGGGATTTTGTTTTGGTGCAACAAGATCACAATAAGTCTTATGTTGATTTTATTCGGCCATTAAATTTTATGTGAGAAAATAACATTGTTAATTTCATTGTTAAACAAAATCGAATGATGTATTTGTATGTTTAGTGTGTTACTGGTATTGGTTGAACTTAAAGTGTAGGTCATGAAATTTTAGAGATTTAGATAGTTGACCTCTTCATGATGATTTAATGAAGCTTTCAGTGTTGTCAGGCTCTAAAGTATTTGTTTGTTAAGGCTTACTATGGGTGGGTAGAGTTACCTTAAAACTTGAATGGAAATCTTTGTTAATTCTTACTATAAGCACCAGAACAGGTCTTTCTGCTCTCAGACTCATGCCAGGCTAACGACTCTTCACCATCAGTGAGTTCATGCCAGACCTTGTAAAGCAACCAATGTTATCATATGCGATCTACCCCAGATCAAACACCTACTTCTGGACGAGTGAACCAGCGGGTATTCATGTTTGATTTTATGTATTTGACAGTTTATGTTTTTAGTTTATTGCAGATTTCTATAGTTAAAACACATTTGAAGTTTGTACAATGTTGGTTGGTAAGAAAGGACTCTCAAAGAGAGAGCAGGATGAGTTACGTCGTAAGGTAAATAATCATTAAATTATTTATTTGTTTCATGTGATTATTCCACTTAAGTCTTGATATAAAGCATGTTCTGTCTCTAATAATTTGGTAGAACACATTGATTGCTTCTAAGGCCATTCATCGTTTACCTCTCATAATTCATGTAGAGAAGTTGACTGTAGGCCTTACCTAGACAAACATGAATCATGATAAGTTCTGGTACAGAATCCAGGAAAGTTTTGATAAGCTTACTACTCATCTGTATATAAATAAAATACAGTTGAAAAAGGACAAACTTGAACAAATTGGGAGAACACAAGAATCCTAATTGAGAGTTTTATGTCATATTTTACATTGTTAGCAGGGTTTGTCATTTGTTTATCAAACTTTTCTTAGCTAAATACACTATGAGAATGTATTTGAGTTGATAAATTATAGTTCATAGTATTTTATTATAAATGGATGTGTTATTATTTCTGATACAGCAAGATCAAGTGGCAGCTGCTGCAGTGTATGAGGATTTTGTTGCCTCCTTTGCTGAGAGTAGCAAACAAGGCAAAACATGGGTGAAAGGGGAAACAGTTAATGCTGACAAATTAGGTAATCTGCTTCAAGACTGTACTACTTGGCATAAAAAATAAATAGGGCTGTGGCGAGTATCCGAGTACTCTGGTATTCACAAATCAAATTGAAAAATTGAGTATGAATAATCGTCATTACTAAGATTTGTGGTTCGCGATCTTGTTTTTAACATTTTAAAAGTGTATTCTTTGTTCTTAAAAATCCCTTTCTCCAAATAAATATTGTCTCATCATTGGTTCTTAATATAATGATGCTAGTAAATCAATTAACTGGAAGGGAGTATGTATAAATTGAAGCCATTGAACAATTTATATTGATTTACTTCATTTAATTTATTCCTAAAATAAATTAGCTGTCATCAGGACTTTAATTTTAACATTTTAGATTGATTACATGATAATTAAAGATTCAAGATCCGATTCGTGGATCGTAAGGGTTGAATCGCGGATTGGATCGGATCGCCACTTACCCAACAATCCACAGCCCTAAAAATAAAACTGTGACCAAGACCCTGACATTCATAAATTATAATATTGTAGTTCAAATAGATGATTGGCAGCGATATTTTTGTCTGGGTGATTGGTACCAGACAATTTGGGAAAAAATTACGGCATTTTGACCCAAATTGGGAATTTGTTTTTAAAAAAGACATTTATATCATCAATTGCTCCTTTCTGGTTTTTATCTAATGAAAAATTACTGTTTTAGTTATGAAAAAAGAAAATTCTTTACCAGATTGAGAATTTTTTTCTTTTGAAATTGGGAAAATCATTTTTTCAAATTCGGAAGGTCCCTTTTACGGGTACCAAACAAAGAAGGAAAAAATTTATGACTGGTCTCTGGTGATGGATGATACCTGTATATTGACATCCACAACATTGCCCTCAATTCTTCACTTCATATAGTGTATGAATATTCATTAAATGTTTTCTTCTTAGTTTAGTGTTAGAACACTGGTCTATGGAATAATCCATAAATGTATGACAATGTATGGTTGGTACAGACGTCTTTTAGTGAAGTGAAAATTCCTGTACCTTGTTGATGATTTTATCAAGTGTACTAAGTTATGACATAGAATCTTTGTTTCTTTTATAGCTAAAGGAGAAAAGGGTCGGTTGTACAAGCCTACTTCCAAACTTGCAGAATTAGCTTCAACTTTTCAATCAAAGAAGGATGATGACAAGTTTGATAAATCCTCGGTAAGGCCTCTCTTAAAAAAATATTTTGACAGGTATTTTAGATTTAATGTAAAAATGAATTGTAAAAAGCATTTCCTATCTACCTACCCACTAAACATTCTCTGGGTAGAGTTACCCCAGACAAAAGTTTTTAAGAAAGGCCAAATGTCGCTTATAATATGACAAATTATGTTTTCAATGTTTTTTTTAAACACAATATGCACTGAAATAAACATCAGCACAATTTGACAATGTAATTTATTTATTTGGTTTTGATGTATTGGAAAGATAATCTACAGTGACCTATTCCCCTTGATATCTCTTGTAAAAAAATGCCTTTTTATGTTAACAATGGTTACTATTAATGTTTTTTAGTGTTTTCAAATGTATCACTTCAAGTGATTCACTTGTATCTATTTCAGAAACCAAACTCGAAAAAGAAGAAAGATGAAAAGAAAAAAAGTAATTTGGAAATGTTTAAGGAAGAATTAAAAAGGTATAGCCAAAACTATTTTCAATCTTAGGGAAATCCCAGAATCTACACAACTTTCTTGAGAACATTCTTGTAAAATTTTGAAATTTATTCTGAAGTTTTCTCATGACTGCTAATGATTTACATACACTGGAACAAAAAAGAGATCTGAATTTTCTTCTGAAATAAGTTGATAATTAGAATTAGATGCAATCATAGAGGCTGGTTTTCAGTTTCATAATTATATTAATATTAAAAACATGTGTCAGTTGACAGTATACCAAAAAATGAGTCTACAAAATTTCCTACTAATTCAGAAGTTGATTAAATCTTTTGGTACAAATTCTCAAATGTCAGAAGATTTATTTTTCTAATTCAAGTGTCAAAATGCCATTTTAAGGATCAAAATTGAAATGAGAGCCCTGATATTGAATGAAAAATATGAATGAATGAAATCTGTTCAGTCTTTTAAATTTGTGACAGTGATATGATGTCTGCATCGTGCATATTGTATATTTTACAGAATACAAGAGGAACGAGAAGAGAGACATAGATTTAAACGTATGATGAAAGGTCAGGAAGATTCAGTGAGTAGTATTGCTCAGTTTCCTGAAGAGGACAGAAAATCAAGGTTTGAACCTGATGCAGATATGATGCCAGGTAAGTTATTATATATCTTGATACATTCTGAGTATAATCAAACCTGTGAACAATGGCCTTCCCTTGGTAATAACATAATGTGGTCTTTGTTGATAGGTGGCCTTTATTCAGATGTTATTTTGTTCTTTATCAATTTTTTTAAAAGAATGGCCTTTATTATCAGGCTAGCCTTTATTAGGAGGTGGCCACTAGGACAGATTTGACCGTAACACAAATAGTAAGATATATGTATGTATATATATGTGACTCAATGTGGGTGATAACATCTTATTTCAACAGGATCAAATCTATGTTATTTTGTCATCTGCTTTTTGTCTTCTTTGCTGACATTAAAAAAAATCTGAAAGATAATATTACAGTGTGAGAACTCAAAAGCCTTACATTATCATATTGTGAACTTCATCATTTGACTATCTTATATCACATTGGGGAGGAATGGGAAAAGATGTGTAGGTGTCAAATTTAGATTTTTTTGTCTCTAGGACAATATTAACTATTTTATTTTCAGCATCACAAGGTTTAGGGATGTATGACCTTACAACAGATGAGACTTCAACAAATATTTATATATCAAGCATCAATCCAAAGGTATCATTATCTGTATTCAGTTTTCTAAGGTTGATTTATGATGATATTATATTTTGTTCATGTTTCTCTATGTCATAGTCATAAACTTGATGAAATACCAGCCTACGGTCTAATTGTTCATTGTTAGAGTGATGTGTTACAATTCTGTGATGCATTGCCCATTCTTTAATCTTGACTGATAGGAATAATGAAAATTTGCCATATAGTCTGTTTTTATGTTAATAATTAATGATATATTTGACAGATGACAGAAAAACAGTTGATGGAATTATTTGGTAGATTTGGTCCTTTAGCTAGTGTTAAGATTATGTGGCCTAGAACAGATGAGGAGAAATCTAGAGGAAGAAATTGTGGCTTTGTTGCATTTATGAACAGAAAGGATGGTGAAAGAGCGTTAAAACATCTCAAGGGTATGTCATGTTAGGCGATACTTAAAAATATTTTGTTACCTACTCAGAAAAAGGCCCTGACGTAAGTTCTTTTGGCCTCTTAGAATTTTTTTCTTTTTTCAATAAAGAATAGCAGTCTGACATGTATTTGTGTTTAATATAAAAAATAAATTGTAAAAAAAATTTCCTACCTAGCTACCCACTGAAAGTTTTCTGGCTAGAGTTACTGCTAACGAACATTTTTTAAGGATGGTTTTATCTGTATAATGTATCACATGTACTATGATGTAGTCATTGAGTATTAGAAATAAAATTATTATATAAGAATATTCTATAGGTCACGACATTATGTAATAAATAAAACAAGTGTGTTTTTTATTAAAAAATTTCAGTTACGGTATCTTACAGTCCTAGCTTTCATGTGTTACTAATGATTAATGTTCTGGATAGTTACCAGTCTATGAAAATATGTAAAATCTATAACACAGGTAGAGAAATAGGTGGTTTTGAAATGAAGTTAGGCTGGGGAAAACCGGTACCAATACCACCACATCCTATATACATCCCGCCTGCTTTGGCAGAGTTAACACAGCCACCACCTCCATCAGGTTTACCGTTTAATGCACAGTCAAAGTCAAGACGAGGAGTAAATACACAGACTCCGAAGAATCGAGCTGAGATGGAAAAGGTAACAATTATTAAAGGATTGAGATACCATTAAAAATATATTGTAATTTCCACAATAAAAATAGTGTATTTAAATTAATTAAGAAAATATAGACTTAGAAATGGTTTGACTGAAATTTCATGCAAAGTACTTAATTTTTTTCCTCTGCATTCCTGAGAGTCTGTGCTGTAGTCTGTATTTGTATTATAAATTTTAAGTTTTTTTGCTGCCAGCTGTGCATAATATTGAATATATGGGTTTGGATTGGTATTGTGAACTTGTTTCAAATTTTGCGAATCATTTTGCTGACAAAGGACTGTGATATAAATTTGTCATGAACTTGAAATTTTGTCTCGTGAATTTTCTACGCATGCAGTTATATTGTGTGCATATCTTGGATGAAGGACATTCATTTTGTTTAACAAAGTTTTTAGGCAACATTGAACTCTTGTTAAATTTGTACATTATAGGACTTTAATGATAATCTGGAGGGCAAGATAATTACTAATCTGTTACTTAGCAACTTAAGTGCTTAATCTCATCATTTCAATTGATAATTCTATTGTAGAAAGAGCTCTTAACTGTAATTATTTGATCAAATAACAATTAATTAGATGTATTATTTGAATGCTGTGTATAATTAGTAACACCGCAATATTTAATATTCTTCACTTTGGCCATTCTCCAGACATTATCGAAAGCTGTCGTCAAAGTGGTTATTCCTACAGAAAGGTATTGCCTCTTTTTTGTATTCTTACTAAAACTATCAAACATTTATGTAAGTTTAACTGTTCAGTCATTTGACTTACGCGACTGAACAGTACTATTAGCAAAGCTCCTTTCAGAAATGCCAGTCGAGTGTCAAATCGGAATGGGCAAAAATTATTACTCTAAAACAGTACTACATTATTGTGAAAGTTCCTCGTGCGTTCCAACAGTAGCTGTTACATATAGTTTAATCTTTTTAAGTATTTATCTTGTCTGCTGGTTAGTGGGAGGGATGTTGAAATTGTGAAATCTTTCATATTTATTAAACTTAATGCTGTTGTGAACCATCTGAAAAAATTTCAAATTTCTCCTTACCTTGGAAGAATGTTTCTGTGGTTTAATAGTTTACTTATTGACCAAATTAGGCTGTATTATGTACAAATCTCACAGTCTATAGATCAAACTCCTTTTCCTTAAGGTTATAATGCATACTGTACATGCATTCATTAATAAATCAATTTCTTTGTAAATTATACTGGCATTACTGAAATGAAAACTTCAAATTAGAATCAACCAAAAAGTTTTTCAAACAAATTGAGGGTCATTAAGGAAGTAATGAGGAATACCACGTACAGTTGAGATGAAGACTTGTGTAGAAGATGGACTAGAAATGATGGAATGGTTTCCCTCCTACAGCTCATCCTACTTGTATCTAAAGAAAGAGTTTTGCTACTAATTCCCTCTAATCTTACCTGCTGAAACTTATTCATTACAATCTGTATTTATAAAGAAATACATTTTTTTTTAATTCCCATTTAAAGATTTTCAGAAAATTTACTATTTTGTATTATTTTTTTTATGAGTATTTTCGGAAATGTTGGATAGCTTAGAGGGTATTAACGTAGCAGGAATTTAAGTTACATGTGCGCGTGTGTCTGTGTGTGAAGTTGATGGTATTGTGTACTCAGTATGTTAAGTGCCTATATCTCTCATGTTTTCTTGGACAAGATTACAATCTTATATTCAAAGATTATCTGTCAATGGAGCATTCTTATAAATTTTGAATTGATTGCTGTTTACAGTCAATCCAAATTTGAAAAGCTTTAATGAATTATATCCAGGCAACTGTCATAGCTTTAAATACCTTTCAGACTTAACTAAGTGAGAAGTCTTTGTGTCTAATCATGTTGTGAGTGACTTAAGTGTGATAGACAATCTGTGAGAAAGATAGCGTTATTTTTTAAAATATTGTGTACACTTGTTCTTTTTTATATTCTCTAAAGTGAAAGTGAATGAACTTAAGTGTGACTTGTATAATATATACATATGATGTATTTATTTATATGTGTATGTAAGAAAATAATAAAAAAATGATATTTAATAAATTTTAATTTTGTATTTTACACTATGATTGTGCTTACAAATTAAGTTCTCTTCAGTCATTTGGATATCTGATACTTGATGCTTGTAGATGGTTGAAATAATTCTATTTTATGTTTCATGTTTTGGTAATAGGGCTGTAACTTTATGACCTTGATTTTGTTATGGGTAAATGTCTTATCTGATTTATTTTCTAAAAGTATTTCAATGAAGGTAAAATAGAGGGAATAAATGTAGTATTGAATTCATTTGTTTAAAAGAAACATTTTTAATTTGAAAATCATTTTAATATTAGGTTTTTAAGAATTAAACTGTAAAAGAAATATGTGAGAAAGATTGTGTCTTGCTGTAAAATTGTGTGTGACAATGAGAGATGTTGTGAAATTGGACATTTCCATTTTGGAACCTATTTGTATATTCCCTTTATCCTTTGTAGAAAATTGTACCAAATTATTTAACAACTCAAAAATTTGCCAACTGTAGAGTTTTTATTATGGTACGTCCGCATTAAGTTCATACCTCACGGTTACAGTTGAACATGCTGAAAATTATTTTTAAACTTTTTACTCCATTGATAATTGAATACTTTTTGTTTAGGTGCTCATGTAATTTACAATACATATAACATAACACATGGTATTGGTCTAATGGTATGACATGGTGTGCAAAAAGTCCTTGCTATGAGCATAATTTAGGTTTAGCTCAACATATTAAGCATTAGGTCTAATACTTAGGGTCCTGGGTTTAATCCCTGGGCATGGCACATGATCTCTGTGATAGCTTGATTGAAGAAATCACACATAAGGTCACTTTCTCCACTATTGATCAGTTGGTAGTTACTTGTTGAGGGTTAGCACTGGTACAGAATCCAGGAAAAAAGTTAAGATAATTTTAACTACCCACCATCGTATGTCTTGAATACTGTTGTAAACTGGTTACCCCCCCCCACACACACAAAATGAACAAAAAAACACACCAACATGGATATCATTATGAACAATAACAACATATACATTTCTCAGTACCTTTTCAAAATATTCCATTATATATTAAAAAGTTTGTATTTTGTATTGAAACATTTTCTGCAAGAGGAAAATGATAGAATATTTTTACCTGCTGCACGAAAATTGGCTTCATTCTTATGTTTTTATTCAGTTTTGTGTTCGTTATTTTTTACTATGTCATTTAAATGAGACTTAAAAAGGTTGATTTTTTACGTTATGTAATGCGCCGGCCGTGGTGCTTGTTTCCTAGGCAACTATGAGTATGTTACTTTCAGGAACCTATTGTCTGTGATACATCGAATGGTGGAATTTGTTGTAAGAGAAGGGCCTATGTTTGAAGCTATGATAATGAATAGAGAGATAAATAATCCTTTATTCAAGTAAGTATGATTAATGATCTATTAACATGGAGGGCAACTGTGGTTAAGGTTTAAGTGATTACTAGCCTCTCACCTGTGAGTTCTAATTCCACCTGAAACCAGACAAATACACATTTGAGTAATATGTCCATCAAGCTTATGGAAGGTCAGTGTACAGGGCTTTTTTCCTTTTGTAGAAGGGGCTGTTAATAGGCATCTTCCCCTTAGGAAAATTCTTTAAAATCATGCAGTTTTCCCCTAAAATTAAATTTATATCAAGTTTTTTCTTCCCCTTTTGCAAAAAATATTTGTTATTTTCCCCCAAATTAAAGGAAAAGGTCTCTTCCCATACCTGTGAAAAAAAGCCCTGGTGTATCTTCCCTGGTGTTAGGAAGGGAATTCTTCTACTGTTAAAGCTGAAAATTGCCTAGTAACCTTGGTAACCTGGTGATCTTAGTGATTTAAAATAGATTTTTAAACTGTAGCTTTATATAAAATAATTAGTTGTTATTAAGTTTTAATTAGTTAGTCATAACAATGTTTAAATCAATGGTTATATGAACAGTGTTATTTCAGCTTTGTGTCATATTAAGAACAAGTTTTTTTTATGAAAATATTTTAGGTTTCTGTTTGACAATCAGAGTCCAGCACATGTATACTACAGGTGGAAACTTTTCTCTATACTAAATGTAAGTGTTTATATCCACTTTTAACCTCTGATGTCTCTTGTTTGAACCATGACCAATGAAAGCTTTAATGTCTCATTTATCGAATTGATTTCCCATTTTGATATGTACATAAGTTCGGGGCAAGCTCTGAATAATGTCCACTTTGTGAAGAAGGATCGTTTTGTTAAAAACCTTCATTGATTGCTTAGAACAAAATGACCTCTGAATAAAGGCCACAATTTGTCTTTCCTAAGGATGGCCTATTTTCATTGTTTTGACTGTACTTAAGTTATGTTGACTGTGCTTAATGTACCATCTTGTAAAGTATGAACATAAATAGGCAGGGGTGTGATTCTTCCTCCTTTCAGCTGATTTCCTCTTTTTTGTCTTAAAATCATTGAAACAAAAGGGTCCAGATTCAGTCTGATCTACTCAAAAATGATGTTTTAGCAAGCATGAAGGGGTGGGGTTAGGGTATTTCAGCCTTTTTGCTCTTGGAGCAGTCACACCCCTGAATAGGGCAAAAAATGCACATTGAAACACAGTGTGTAAAATGATAAGTTATAAATTTCTACGGCTCCTGTATTCAGGTATTTTATTAATCTGTTTCAGGGTGATCAACCATATAAATGGAGATTAGATGAGTTCAGAATGTTTAAAGGAGGATCATACTGGAAACCTCCTCCATTAAATCCATATACACAAGGTATGCCAGAGGAACTTGTGGAGCCTGGTGACCTTGACATTATACCAGAGGTCAAGGAGAAGGAAGATGCTGAACAATCCAAGAAAGGGAAACTTACAGATAGGTATAACTATATGTATACGATACTGATACCTTTTTGACCTGCCTTCATGGTCAAGTGGTTAAGGTAGCTGACTTCAAATCACTGTAACCTCTCGCTGATAGAGGGTCGTGGGTTTGAGCCCGGCTACTGACCATGTCTCTTCATGTGAAAAAGTAGGCAGTTGCTTACGGAGGATGGGAGTCTTATTACTGGTTTTTCCCAGTAATGATAGTTAGGTGAACTGTTTGCCTTATATGACTTGTGACTGTTGAAAAGGGGCATAAAACATGAACAAACAACCAATACCTATCCAGTACAATTAGATGAATATAATATTTATTTTTAGTATATGACAATGACAATATTTTATTTGACATAGTGGCCACCGGCCCAAAATCAACATAAATTATTTGACACATATGTACATGTATACATTACATAAATAAATAATTATAGTATAAATATAAGTATAATTCCATGTATACAATACCTTTCAAGTATAATTCCATGTATACAATAACTTATTATTACTTGTGATAAATTTGGAATGTTTACAGTAACCCGAGCTTTAATTGAGATATTTACACTTTGTGTATTTCCAGTCAGCGAGACAGATTAGAAGATATGTTGAGAGAATTAACTCCAGAAAGACAGAAAGTTGGTGATGCTATGGTTTGGTGTTTAGATCATGCTGAATCAGCTGAGGAAGTTGTAGAGTGTATAACAGAATCTCTGTCAATTCTACAGACTCCAATACCTAAAAAGGTAACAACCCTGTGTATCAGTATTGACTTAGAAATGTTTGATGCTATCTGTACTTATTTCCATTGGTCACAGTACTTTGATTGTAGACTGAAGACCACTTCTAACAGCCTTGATATTGGCTTTTTAGCAACACCATCCCTATGGTGGTCAGCATATGTTTTGTTTCCTGTCTTTAACTTTGTCATTCACAGATAGAATTGAAGAAAACTAGATAAACATGATCAATGGGTCATGTGAAAAAATCATAACACTATCTTCCCTACTTTAATAATACATGATTTAATCATTTGTCTCTTTGTTATCTATGTATAAAATACTATATTCATCAATATAACTTCCTTATTTCATTCAGAATGTATTTATTTCCAGATTGCCAGATTGTTCCTGGTGTCAGACATATTATTCAACAGTAGTGCAAAAGTACCCAATGCATCCTTCTACAGAAAACAGTAAGCTCCTTGTGTCATGTTTGAATCATACTTGTCAAAATTAGTCAAAACCTAACACAGTGGAGTGTGGGTATTAAGTCTGAACAAAGTTATTTGGTCCCAATTGTGATGAAATTCATCATTTACCTTTAAGTTCCCTTTAAAAGCCCTTCTGTAATATATGTCTCCATTTTTATAAAAAGAAAATTTTTGACTGTCAGTTCTGAATTGGTTATTAATAATTTCTTCTTTTCTCTGGGGTTAAAAATCGCATCTACAGCCATGGTCATTGCGCCCTTTCAGCTTTGACAGTTCGAAAATTTGGAAATGACTTCAGGTGACACTTGTGAACTGTGTAGAGCCACTGCATTAAGCTGGTCTGCTTCCTTGCATGTGAAATTTAATGCCTGGTGGGATACAAACTTGTAGCCATGTGTGGCTAGTGATTACGAGTCAGGAGTCTATTGCCTCACGACCACTTCTATGATTGTTATTCTAGTAGTATTTTGTTTTCTGTCTAATTATTATATGATCACAAGATGATTGTTAAGTTTTCTTGTTCGAAATCAATTTATTGTAGTTAATATTAATTCTGTTTTTTTATTCAGATTTCAGAGAAAGTTGCCAGAAATATTTCAAGATGTTCATGAAACATATGAAAATATTGACGGAAGATTAAAGGCAGAACAATTCAAAGTAAGTGGGAATAGATTTTAATTTATTATTTATGTTTTTGTTTTTTTTATATTTTGAAACATTTTAAACAAAGTATTTGACTATGATAAGAATCTAGACAAAAATGGAAATAATGTAAAAAATGATAAAATCTACTAGTAAAGAGTGTATACTTGTTTATTATAGTTATTTGTATACAAGTTGATTAAAATAACAGAATTAATAATAAATTCTTTATCTAATGAAGGTAACATGTAAAGACATGTATATATATGCATATAACATCATAAATTCCAACAACAGCTTCAAACAATATAAGCAACAGTAAAAACTTCATAGAATATTAAATATTGACAGTTAAAGAATCATTAGCCTTTTTGTATGCCCGCTTGAAAACGGGTCGTATTATGGGAACACCTATGGCAGGTGGGCGGCATCCACAACAGTGTCTCTAATTCAAACAGTTTTATTCGGATCCTCACCAAAATTGATGGAAATGTTTATGGCCATAAGATCTCGGTCAAGATCGATAACCCGAGTTATGCCCCTTGACGCTTTGAAAAATGAATTTTGACGAGCATATTTTGTGTCCTGGCAATCTTGTTTGTTACTAGTTATTAAGTCTAAGGTGTGAAGTTATAGATTTTGAACATAATTGTGTATATATTGGAATAATTTCAAATAATGTTTTATCTCCTTTCCATTTCAGCAAAAAGTCATGTTATGTTTTAGAGCATGGGAAGATTGGGCAGTGTATCCAAATGAATTCTTAATCAATCTTCAGAATATATTTCTTGGCCTAGTACCGAAAGAGGTGTGTATATTGACTTTAAAATGACTTGGTTATTGTATTGTTTAGCATGTTTGATTTTGTTTGATAATTGTCAAGTTTAATAAGGTATCTGTCTGTTTGAATTTTGAAGGCCTAGCAGTCTAGAAACAATGGAAGATTTTGCTTCATACTTGATTGAAGGGCATTAACGCTTTTGTTATAGAATTTCTATCAGATATGAAGATAATTGATGGTCTTAAATCAGCTTGCATCTTCTTGCTCATCTTACAAGTTCTACACTGGAATGTTAAAACTGTCATAGTACAATGTTGGGCATTAGCCATTGTCAGTTAGGTTATATATCTGTTGAATCTTGATAAAGAATTAGTCAAATGATTCGTGCATGGTGGTTATTTTGATGAAAAGATCTATAAAAAGTTGTAGAATTTAATTATCTTTATAAACAAATGTTCAGTTTGCATTTTGAACTGTCATTGTCAACTACTTTGTAATGATTGCTTGTCTGGCATTATGCTAGTATTGTAAAATTTAAATGGTGGATCTTTTTACTACATGAGTACATTAGGCTAGAAGTAGTCTCATATTTACAGTAACGTGACAATCAGTAGGGTAGTAGGCTCATCAAAAGGTTTTCTAATTTTTCTAAAAACACCTTCAGTGCTTTGGGAAAACATTTTTCCCAAAGCACTGAAGGTGTTTTTAGAAAAATTTCAAAAATGAAAAAAAAAGTATTTTTTGGTATTTTGATTTTGCTGTTAAAAACATTCGAGTTAGTGCAAAATAATATGGTTGTTTATGTAATTGTAAATGCAACTTTTTTTTTCGTCCTTGAAAACTTTAGAATAAAATTTTGTGGGTTAATCTGTTGTTAACTAGAATTCCTTGATTATGAATTGAATAGGTAAATGAATATCATTTACAAAACACTGGTATAGAGACACATAAAGTTCTTATAAGGAACTGTCTGGAAACATTAGACCTACAGTAGTTATACCTATAATTGAGAAGTTAAGTGTTTTAGGTAATGAGTGCTATGACTGATAAAGGATTTTTATACTCCATTTGAAAAACAGGTGGTATTATGGGAACATCCAAGTGGGCGGGCAGCTTCCACAACGGTGTCAGCTCTCTAATTCTGACAGTTTTATTCAGAACTTAATAGAAATATTTATGGCCCTGAGATCTCAGTCAAGTTTTATAACCAGTCCAGTCAGCCCAGGCCCTGCTAGTCATTGCTGAGTTATGCCCCTTGACACATGGAAAAATGAATTTTGACGGGCATATTTTGTGACCTGGCACTCTTGTTTAAGTTATCAACAGTACCTTGGAAGAATACATGATAATGTTAGAAATGTTAGTGTTATAGGGAAGCACAATTAAAACTATTTTAACTGTAGAAACCAGTCAAACGTTTTTGTCTATACATTGAAAGAATATATGAACATGAATTAAATTTTTTATTGTTATTTCATCCCTTCTGAACACAGTCATGAAAATCTTATGTTTTATATCCATTCTAAAGTAGCACACAGTAAATTATTGGGTTCTGTTACCATGTTAGGGTAGCACACAGTAAATTATTGGGTTCTGTTACCATGTTAGGGTAGCACACAGTAAATTATTGGCTTCTGTTACCATGTTAGGGTAGCACAGAGTAAATTATTGGGTTCTGTTACCATGCTAGGGTAGTACATTTTTAGGTTTTGTACTTCCAGTATGGTTACTCTAAAGAAAAATCTTCATCTTCACAATCTTCTAGACCCAAACATTCTCCGAACCCGATGAATGAATCATTTAAATCGTACCTTGAAGTAAGTTTGAATAATAATAGTACCGATAGTATGTGATGAATTATTCATAGTCTCGGTATGCCAGGATTCAAATAAAGTTGGGGAAAACTTTAAAAAATGGAATTGCAATGATCATATTGTTATTGTTTGATTGTGACTGTGTGCATAGTGTTGAGTTTGTGAAGAGAAAGGTGCTAAGTACTGCGAAGATGATGATGCTGGTGTTTTAATAAGTTAAAAAAATGAATTTGGGAAGTGCTTCATCTGTCTTTTTATAAATGTATATTCAAAATGTATAAGTGATTGTGTATCATCACTATTTGTTGTTTACACAATGATGTGAAGAATGGAAAAAATTGATTTTATTTTCAAGATACAGTGCACCCTCTCCAAAACAACACCCTTTGGGAGTAGCAAAATTATGTTGTTGTTTTTGAGAGGATATTGCTTAAGTGGGGTTACATGTATAGTAACATCATGCAGTGGGAAAAAATGTGCTATTGTTGAAGGGAGGTTGTTGCTCAAAATAGGGCCACTCTGGAGAGGTTTACTGTATGTTTGAAGATTTTTACCTTATGTATGATTAATGTTGTATTATAGTTGCTTGGCTTACCTTCACCAAAACATGAAGTCAAACCCGATTTAGATGGTATGCCATTTGCGGACCCAGAGGTCGACGGTATGCCATTAGTTGATCTACCAAGTACGAAGTCAAGTACTGATGATTTTGATGGAATTCCTATCAGGGAAGATTTGGATGGAGATCCATGTAGGATTATATTAATTTTTTATCTATCTGTTCTTTGTTATGTTATCATTGTACACAACTTTGATAACATCTTTTGTTGTTGGTTAGAGTACTGCAAGTTACTTGTCAATTTACTTTGTCTGAATTGCTCTTGTGTAATAACTAATACTTATTTAAGTGGAATGCCACATACAGTCTCAGAGACATATAATGTAAAATATGTCAACAGGGTTCTTGTTTGAAAATATTTGGACAGAAATTTGGCACTATTCCCCAATCCAAATAGGATGTAAAATGGAAAAATGTCTAAAATTAAAAATCTTAAAAAGAATATTCTTGTCAAACATGGTCATAGCAATGTAACGTAATCTAGCATCTTAAATAGGATAAGGATAAATGAAAAAGTAAACGATAAGTAAATTCTGTTAGAGAAAGTAAACATGTCACACAACTTTGAATCTGCTTTGTTTCTGTATTGCTTAATTTGTAACAAGACAAATTATAATACATTAAATATCCCCCTTCAAAAATGCTCTGGAATCCCCTCTCTCAGGGCTCTATATGACAACAGGCCGCAGGCCGATTTAGCCAGTTGTACATCTCAAAGTTTTAGAAATATTGCTGGAAAAATGCCTGGACCCCATAGCAGGCCTGTTAGTCTAACTTTTGGGCCTGTTGGCCACAAGCGTATTAAGAACCCTGCTTTCTACAGTCCCTGGTCCAGTAACAGTGTAATATAGTGAAGACAGTGAATCCATATCCAGATGTGTTGTTGTTATATTGTACATTACTTATTTTTCTGTATTTATTAACAGTGGGTGAGGCTGACTCTGATTTAGATGGTAAACCAATAATGCAGAATAAACAGAACAAACCTGCTCAGAACCTGGCTAAGTTCACCAAATCTAAGTGGGAGTCAGTGGATGAAACAGAATTAGAAGCTCAAGGTAAACATGCTCACAACTAATGAAACAGTTTGATTTAAACAAGCCTTGCAATTGGTCAGTTAAGAATCCATGAAGACTTTCTTTTGTCAAAAAAACACCAACTATTTCTATTTGTCTGTTTAAAAATCACCAAGATTTGCGATTAATCAATTTAAAGCCACCATGACTTTTCATTGATCAGTTAAAGCCACCAGACTTCTTTGGTCAGTTTAATTTACTTGAAGCTGTGTGATTGGTCAACCTGTCAATGATTATTTAGAACAAACTGATCTCCAAATAAAAGTCACCTGTCAATAAAGGCCATATTATGTCTTTACCAAAGGTGGCCTTTGTTCACAGGTTTGACTATATATGTATTGGCATTATATTTTTGGTCAGTATGTTATACTGAAGTTTTATATTACAGCTATGACAACATCTAAGTGGGATTTATTGGGTGAAGAGGATGGTAAACCAGAAGAAGAAGAAGATTTAGATGGACAGTATGTGCTTTGTATTCTCTAGCTGTATTCTTCTTATAACTTATGGTCTTATTCTATTTATCAGAAAGGGACTTTACTCCAAATTTGAGATCTTCCGAAGTCTAGAAACTTAGTTTATACGTTTAAGAAACTGAAGTGTCTAAGGGATAATAGTACTGTGAATGTTTACAAAGATCATTTTCTTAGTCATCCATTATACTATTGTGTGTGATATTAAGTTCTTATCACACTGTATAATTAATATCAATAACATGATATATGTTATCATTATCAGCAATTTACAAAAGTTCTTGAGTTACAATATCTCTGCCTTTAAAAAAAAACTGTGCTGGCTAAATCCCCACAGACTAACCTCCAAATGTGATAAATAAGAAATTACTGTGATATTTTATTTCAAATATTTTTCAGTAACTTGGAAAATGCCTCATGTTGACTTTTAATTAATCAGTTTTTTCAAGAGAAAAATAACTGGTAATTTAGCATTATTACATTTATATTTTCTGATCTTCAGACCGATAGATGATGATAATTTAGATGGTCAGGAGATGTCCGATGATGAATATAATGGATCCCAGGATTCATATGGAACACCGAGGCAACATCATTCTAATGAAATGACGGAAGAAAGACGGAAAAAGTTGCGAGAAATTGAGGTACTGTCATTGACTTATTGTTCTTTAAACTGTTCCATCTTTGTTCGAATATGCAATCTGTACTTACTGGTTCATGTAACATCAAAAAGGTTTTAAATGTTTTTTTTTTTCGATGAAGCAATTTTTTTGTAGTAATTTGTTTGAAGTTATCTAGGATAATAAATAGAAATTCTTTGGCTTCAATTCCTGTTTCTGCAAGTCATAGTCTCATATCCTTTAATGAAAAAAAAGTCAAATAATGTTGATTTTGTTCATTATTTGGACATGTCGCTGGCTCCTTATGGAAGGGTAAGATAGTACAGGTTTAAATACAGTCCTGGAAAGCTGATCAGGTGAACCAGCAGTCATATATAATTGTAATATTGTTGACTGATGGCATTAAATGCTCTGAAATTTTTTTGTTTAATTGAGTTTCTCTGTCATTGGTTTAAATTAATTCTTGTCATTGCAGGTTAAAGTGATGAAATATCAGGATGAGCTCGAAGCAGGGAGAAGAAGTCGTAAACCTGGAATGTCGATGTCACAACAGATTGAGCATCATAGAAAAAAATTGCTGGCTAAGGTAAGAATGATTGCTATGTACTTTAAATAAAATTAATGCTGACATTTGAACCTCTATAAAAATTGCTCCCTGGATACAAACCAGTTCTTTTGCTTTATTTGTTAATGTTGTAGAATAAAGCAACTAGTAGGACTCAAACACTTAAACTGTTGTACTTAGGTCTGGTACTCCTACCTCTGACAATAAAACTACATTTACATTCATATTTATATTTCGAAATCTTCTCTGTTTTCAAAGAAAAAGTCGAGCTATTGTGATCGCTGTGGCGTCAGCATCTGCAAAAACTTTAATGTAGCTCGTAACTCAGAAACTGTTAGAGGTAGCAACTTGGAAGTTCATTGGTGGATAGATCTTACTAAGGCAGTGAACAGACGAGCGTTGGCACCGCTTGCAGTGCTCTTGTTTAAATTCAATTCAACATGTTATTCCTTTGATGACTTTTTAACCATTTCCCATAATTATGAGCTGATAGAATTATGAAACTTTCCTTGTTTTAACGCGATTAATTACATTACTGTATTAGATATGTTTATATCTATTTTAATACTTTCAGGAGTTTAATGATTCACCAAGCCGAGATTCACGTAAACGTTATCGATCAAGTTCACCGAGATTTGAGGATAAATTTCAGTATGATGACAGTCCGAAACGAAAGAGAGGCAAAAGGTGAGTATCTAAACAGTATATCATCACACCTTACATTAACAGAGTACCAATGACTTTCTATTTGTGGTTGATTTTATCGGTAATCCTTGACAATAATCGAGTATTAACCCATACATCTGTCATATCGTAAGCAACTGCTGGATTTCATGAGTTGGTAATTTTTTTCACTGAGTTTTTTTAACTTCGCACCAACAGTGTTTTCCTGCTTTTCTGACCTTGTTTAAGCTGCCTGGATAGCTATCTCATGTATGAAATTTGTTTAGTCCTGGTTTGGATTCAAACTTACAGTAGTGTTGGGCTTGTAATTACGTGTCAGACACCATAATCTCTCATGATACCACAGAGGACGCTGTTGGTATATATATAATAATGTCATTGTATCATAATTATTGAATCATCTTTCTACATTCAGGAACAATATTATGGAAGTGTTGAATACAATACCTTATATTGCTTTATCTCATTGGCTGTATATATTATCTTTGTTTTTGTCCCTATATTTGCACCCTGTTTGTTGCTATGTCCTTTGGCTGTGAAATTTCATAGTCAACAGTTATGAGTGATCTATCTGACTTAGACCACAGGTAATCTATTGTATATGTAAACTGTTTGGCTTTACAATGGCTAACTATGATCTACGTGTTTTAGCAAACACTTTCTGTGCTGTGATTGGTCAGTAGGAGTCAACTGGAGTCTAATAATTGCTAACCTGCGGTTGTGTGTCACTACAATAAATGTCTCAGTGTTTATTTTTAATTCTAATTCTTCCCTTCTCTTTTGTATTAGTAGTCCTAAAAGGTCACGACGATCGAGATCCAGGTCAAGGTCACCACACAGAAGGTCAAGGTCAAGAAGTCCAAGCAGACAAAGACGGAAGTCAAAGAAAAGCAAACATAGAGACTGATTTCTACTTTATTCTCTCATTACTTCCCATCGTGTATATAATTTAATCATGTAGTGCTGTGGCATTATTTCTCAAGAATTTGTACAAAAAAAGGATGCAAAAATCTGTAGCAACTTCTGTTAACTTGTGAATGTGTGTATGATGAGTCATGTTTATTTGATAAACAATTATTGTTGTGACTGTTTATAGTGATGAATTTCATTGAAGCTCTGTGCTAAGATTCATTGACCTGTAATAAAGTATAAATAAACAGATATTTTTGTTCAATTTTAGCTCACCTGAGCACAGGGTGAGCTGTTATAGCCCAACATCCATCGTATGTTGTGTAGTGGCGTCAAATTTTCCTTCAAAACAACATATCTTCCTTAATCACTGGGCAAATTGCATCCAAATTTTGCAGGAAGATCCTTGGGTGATCTACTTTTTATTTTTTTTCAAATTATTAAATTGTATTCAACACTCTGGTTGCCATGGCAACCCATATAAAAAACTTTAGAGATCTTCCTGTATAAAACTACTGTCTCGAGTGTTTAGTAGTGTCTAGAAGACCTCTACTTAGATAGTTCAAATCATGGCACTGGGGTTAAAATTGACTGTCTGAGGGACCTGATTCTAGATAGGTTTATTCAGTATAAGATTGATTTAAAAAATCGTCTTCTCTAAAACTGCAAGGCGTAGAGCTTAGATACATGGTATGTAACATTGAGTTGTGAATCTCTGCCAAGTTTTTCCAAATCATGGCCTCGGGGTCAGTACTGGCTATTGATTGTAATCAGTCCATGGAAATTTCGTTGATTAATCAGAGGCAAAAGTCAATGATTAATCAATTAAAACTTATTAAAAAAGAAATGACCTAGAATGTTAAGACTGTATTACCTTTAGAGCCCTTACACGAAATGAAAAGCACAAAATATATATAAAAATTGAAAAATTTAATGCCTTAACTTTATTAGATGTTTGAGTAAAATAACATTAACAATATAATTATGGTTCGTTTACAAATACAGTTTGAACAGCATTACACCAGTCACTAAAGCTTATCAAATAAATAATTTAAAGTGCAAACCCTTTCAGCAAAGTGTAAGGCCTGCAGTACTATATTCAAGAACGACAACTCTACAAAATCAAAATTTCGGTGATTAAATGGGAGCATCGTCACGTTTATTCATTGAATAAATGATTCATTGGAACATCACTAGTACTGGCCCCATGCCAGGTGTCATCTGATTTTACAAAGGCTTGAGTAGGAAAACCACTAAAAACAGCTCATCTGGTATGCTCTCCAAATCTAAGATGAAAGTATTCACTGTCTGCTCCAGTGAGAGATTATTTAGGCATCATGATGTAATTTTCATTTTATGAAATAAAGATTTGAAAGCAATTCCAGAATATTACAAACCATTTTATCCCATGTATATGAAACATCTTGTTATTTATAATAAATCTGGTAAACAGTAGTTCAGAGGGGATTTCTGTGCTTGAGTGTTTACAATCTACAGTAATTCAATTCACTAGCCATTCAAGGCTGCAACATTCAAGGCTGCAAGTTAGAATCCAAACAGTGACCAGAAAAGATTCACACGGTGAACTGCCCAGCGAGCTGACTGAAGGTCGGTGATTCTACTCCGGTGTCTGTCTGAGATCTTCCTCTGTCAATGAAACTAGAAATGTCGCCAAATGATCTTGCTATGTTGTCGTTACAACCAATTAAGAAGAAAAGGTTCAGATAAAAACAGACTATAAATTTTAATACCAAAATCTTTTATTCTGAAAAATTCGACACAGTATATGAAGATGTTTGGCATGACGAAGCTGTACAGTTTGACTAGAAAGAACTACATTATGAAGATAAATTGCAAATTAATCTCATTTCTGTACATTGTTTGGCACATTGTGGTGAATTCACTGAGTGAAATGAAAGTTCCAATCATGCAAAGTAAATGCTTTAGAATTTATGTCTATCGTCTTTGGCTTGATCATACTATAGATCAATATAGCAACCTTGAGATCTGAGATCCTTCTCAGTTTTCAGCTTTTGCTTGATCTATTTATTGGATCGTGATCAAATTAATGACAGAAGTCTTAAGATTGTAGAAAAAACATAATTAGTAGTGTAAGTCACAACTGAAAGTAAATGATACTATAGTATCAGTATAATTATTATTACGATTTTTTAAACAAATACTGCAGTTTGGAACTCCATTCCCAGTGTATATTTTTATAGCAAAAATCTAAAACATATAATCATATATCAAATGTACAAAAACGGTGAAACTGATGTACATAGCATATTACAAAGTGTAAAAGATCAAAATATATTGCGTATATCGTACAAAAGTATTGATATAAATGTAAAATCTTTATAATTAAGTACTAAGGCACTCCAAGACGCAGAACAAGTATATTTGATGTGATATCTTCGTTTGTCAAATTTTCAATACTTATCTTACCTGGAAGTCAGTTAGTACAAGATAATGTCTGATGGCATATTAGACTTCGCTATGTCATTTCATACATCCAGGTGGCCGGTGGTTTGAGCAAGATCTTAAGATACCAGAGTATTTGTCAAGATGAGAATGAATTGTGAAAGATTTCCAGACAAAAGTTTCTTGAGTATATTTGTTAACACAGAAAGCATAAACATCTCTCATATAACATACAAACATGGTAGTAGTAATCTGATTGGATGACAGCATTTGAAAAGAAACACTATTATCCAATGAGAATGCATTTAACTAATATACCCAAGGCCAATCAAAAAGCAGTTTTCTAATACTGAGACCTGCAAATGTGAATTAGTTAACCAATGAAATGAGTTGTTACATTACCCAAAATATTCTCAGCCAATCAAATGGCAATGTGAAACTGATACCAGATCACAGATGAGCCATCTTTCATACATCAACAATCATACATAATGAAATTTTAAGCATTTTGCAGCATCTGGTAGTTTAAAGTTTTATGCAACAGATTATGTTCATTCGCAAATAAGTCTCTTGTACAATGTATGGTAACACAGAATGATTTCAACAAGGAGTGTTACAATCTATTTGCTGAAAATGGCAGTACTACAAGTCCGACTGTAACCTGCTTCAAATTTCATTGTAAAAAAGCATAAATGCATAATATACAATAACATGGAACTACCTAAAACAATGCAGTATTGCAAGTTCAATCTCATGATATTATAAGGCACATAACGGCATGCCAACTGGTACCGATCTTATGGTGCTTAAGTGTTGTATGGATCTGTCTTAAAACTACAGAAATCTGACAAAAGTTCACACAACTGTACAACATTTTTCTCTTTACAAAGAAGAGAAAACATTTACAAGAATCAGTGGATTGTACAAGCCCATAAATCAACATACATATACACAAATACGATTTCATTAAACATGCTGCAAAGATATAAAAATTATGAAGAGCTGTTTGAAAACAATATGACTATACACACAAGATAAAAATTTAATCCTAAACATGATGAATTTTAAAACACTGCTGTAGTTTAGTCACTAAAACTGCATAATGGATTATCTATATTCCAGTAACAACCTTGGCGCATACTTGGCATCTACTAACACGTGAACGAAGGTTGCCTGCTTTAAGGGTGACAGATGCTGGATCTCTAAATTGACGATTTTGTTCTATCGTTGTTAACCAGAAACTATATTTGTTGGCAAAGAAATGACAGGTGCCCCTGCCTCCATTACACTCTATAAAAGGTGTTGCTCTGAAATCTTCTAAACAACTTCCTGGACTGGACAATGCTTGTCCTCCTCCGCTGGGGCCAGATCCAGTATGCTGAAATACATTTAAAGACCATTTAATGATGAAAAAAATACAGTTTAGCAAACTGAATATCTGCAATTCAAACAACCAAAAAAGGCTATTCACTAAATAGAAATGTTTATCTCTAGGTATGCCAGACCTGTTTTGTTTGAAGTGTAAGCTACCAAGGACTGAACAGACATAGTGAAAGTTGAACATTTTTGAAAAAGTCAAGGCCAAAGAAACGATGAACTGACCTGTCAAAATGCAAAATAAACTGCCAGAAAACTTTTACCCACAAGAACATACCTATGAGTCAATAACATACAGAACATTTTGGAATGATATAAAATAATATTTTATAAACTGAGTTATAAAAGAGGAGACAAAAATCTAGTTACCATGACAAAACTGTAACCAATCCAAAGTCCGGTCCATCCGAATGGACAGTCTGGGATCTCCAATGTTTGACTGTGTACAGCCAGGATATTGGATGGAGCATCGCAGACAACACATCTACTGATGTAGTCTTGAATTTCATTTTCTCGTACTGGCATCATTGGCATTGGGGCATTTGTTGACAACCAATAAGATTTGTCGTTTCTACTAGCATAGTTGCAGACATTGTCAGTTCCACAGAACAAGAATGGCATAGTGCTAAATCTTCTGACACAGGAACCAGCCCAGCCTAAAAAACAAATGGATGGTAACATCTCAGAAACACAGGAAGAGTGGATATATGACACAAAAATTAATAGGAAAATTCAAATAAGTAAATACAAGGGCCGTCTGTCAAACATCTCTGAACTTATGACCATAGCTTAAGTTGATTTCAGCAAAAAAGAACAACAAAACTTGAAGAAGCAGTCTTTGTTCTGAGTTCATCCATTGTGACTCTTGCTTCAATCAGAATTTGATGAAGGAAGCATACACTCAAACCTGTGTTAGTGACCATCTTTAAATGGAGGCCATTCTCCGAATAAATGTCATTCTTTGAAAGACCATCATTATATATTTAGAACAAAATGACCAACAAATAAAGGCCATCAGTCCTGTCTGTAAAGGCCACATTATGTCCTTCCAAAAGGTGGTCTTTCTTCACAGGTTTGACTGCATGTTATTTATCTAACAAGAAGAAATGTAATATTTACCTAAATCTTGGTGGTGAGATCTTTCGTTTCCTTCCACATACAATAAACTGTAACCTTCCCACATTTTGGTCATACCATTTGGACAGGTTGGTAATTCACGGCCCTGACTGTGACGGGTCATCAAGAAACCAACAGGTGGAATATATCCAGGGCTACCTGGTAAACCAGGCAAACCAGCTGTACCTCTGGGACCTGTAATAATAGATAAAGCACCCCTTTAACCTGCTGAATTTCATGAATGGACTTGTCCAACTTCCATTTTGGAACACGCCATTATCAATTTAAGGGATATCACAAAGAAAATTAATCCCCCAACAATGAAGAGCTTGATCAGACTACACAGGTGTGCAGGCTGGCATATTGTTCTATACTGGTGACTATGGCTTTGCAGTTTCAGTTCAAGCAATGTAATTGTTCTGATCTTAAAAACATGCTTTAAGAGATACATTTGTATTGCATATCACATCAGAACAGTTTAAAACAAGCATCCACTATGAAAGACTAAAGAGATAGATGTAATTGGTTAAAATATAGATGTTAATGGTTATTTATGAATGCATTAATTTTCTACATCTGTTCAATATCAAATGGAAGTTAATATCAAGTTCTCTGTTGACATGTCAAAGATGCTGTTCAAAGATCATCATGTGAGATGACCATGATGAAAAGCTATGATTAAGAATTATGTACTCCTATTTAGCGAAAATCCATAAAGGGGTCGACCCAAATGTACCGGCCAATATGATAAAGTCTAAAGTCCAAACCATTATTATCATTATGACACTTACCATCAAGACCATCTTGTCCAGGACGTCCATCAAAACCTCTATCACCCTTATCACCAAATGGTCCTGTGTTACCCTTAATACCAATATCACCCTGCATTCCACGTAGTCCAGGTAATCCTGTAATATATACACATTGTCAATCTATCCAATTATTCTAAATGAGACAGGCTTTAGGAACATATCCCTTAATTATTATTAAATGCAATTCCAAATCAGAGTTTTATAAATGTGTTCAAAATTTGTTTTAAAATACTACACCTTACAAGTCATTTATTTATGAAAACAATCCAATAATTATATTCCAATGTAGAGGGTTTTTTCTACTGGGGTTTAACGTTGCACCAACAACCCCGGTCATTTGACCACTTCTCATGGGCAGCTTGAACAGTGGAGAAAGATCCTAGGTATACACACGGTTAGAACCACAGACCTTCCATAAGCTAGCCGGACAGCTTTGTCACATATGAATTAATTATGTTTGTTTCCATTTGGAATTCCACTCCTAGCATTGAGGGGATAGCAATTATTAGTCAGAGACCCCCCCCCCCCCCTACATGTATCACTAAGCAGTTTGTGCACTTTTTCAAAAATCAGAGTACAACACTTCATTGATGTGAATAATTACCTTGTCTGCCTGGTTCCCCCTTGTATCCTCTGGGCCCTTCAGGTCCTGGGAAGCCATCAAGACCTGGTTCTCCCTTCTTTCCTAAGATAACATTTGGTGGGGCTGGTGGTCCACGTTCACCCTTGTCTCCCTTGTCGCCAAAAGTTCCTTAAAATCAGAGACAAAGTATAAAAACATATCCTACAAAGTTCAACAAACTTACATTTACAGCCTTACACAAGATTTACCATATCCTTATAAATATATATAAAATAAACCATATCCTTACATAAAATATACCATATCTTTAACAAAACAAGAACTTTAAAGTAGTCTTCATCATAAAACTATGACAAAACAATATTTGAATTAGATTATTAGTTAACCAAATAATTGAACACCGAAAAACACTAGCATGAACCTATTTATAGAAAATCCCACAACTGACCCTTCATTCCTGGTGTTCCATCATTTCCAGGGAAACCTTCCTCTCCCTTAGGTCCGCTGGGACCTGGTAGTCCATCGAAGCCACGGTCACCTTTCATACCAACTAAACCAGGGATACCTGGGATTCCTGATTCACCTGAAATATGTAAAGGTACATTGTTAAAACTTATACAAGTCAATTTTACATAGGGCATAAAATGATGAAACTATGTTCAATCACACTTCACATGTTTCATTTGTAAGTCAGTCTAAAACTTCGTACATAGTGGTAAGTTGATCACTAATAGAGTTTTAAGAATTCAAAATTTAGATATGTTTTGAATTCTTATCTGAACTGGTTTTCATTAGAAACACTTCCTGAGTCTCACTAAGGAAAGCGTTCCATCATTTTTGTCCCAATTCACTTATGAATCTATCTGCTCTTTTGGTCCTGTCTCTAGGAACAACAAATTGAGCATTTCCAGATGATCTTAAGCAGTACATTGTGGCAAATACAGTACAACCTCTCCAGAGCGGCTCTGTCTCAAGACAACCTCCCTTCAACAACACATGATTTTTCCCCATTGTATAACTTTAACCTCTCCAGAGAAACAACCTCTCAAAAACAACATAATTTTGTAACTCCCAAAGGGTGTTGCTTTGGAGAGGTTGCACTGTATGAAAGTGGCAGTTACGAATAAAACATATAAGGCAATATTACCCTTGGCACCAGGAAGACCAGGTAATCCACTTTCTCCCTGTGGTCCAGATCGCCCTGGTTCCCCAGCTTCACCCTTACGTCCTGGTGCACCTGGGAAACCATCTTCACCAGGTTCTCCTTGAAGTCCAGGTTCACCTGTAATTCAGAAATAAATACTTAGCGTGATGGTGATTAGTAAAAATTGAAATTCCAGGTGTCACTGTATATGACCTTGAACCTCTGAGACAAGGTCAAGGTTAAATGTTTGGGGTAAACACATCCTAACATTGTCAACGATGCATGATAGCTATTTAGCCCTCAAGAACATTTTGATAAAAAAGAATTAAAAACTAAAATCAGACAAATACAATAAATGTAAGGTTATTAAAGAGTTGATAAAAAATCGGAGAGAAGACTAGAACTCATTCAGTTGAAGATAACAAAGGTGATGTCTGCTGTAAAAGAATTGATTTATTTGAAGTAAACTGTGCCTTCAACAGATGAGGTATGTTTAAAGAACAAGTTGCTTGTCTTAGAAAGGACATGTTTCATGATTTCATAGGATGTATTAGAAAAAACGTATGGTTACCTTCTCTGCCTGGGAAACCAGGTTCTCCCTTCATGCCAGGTAATCCTTCACCTGGACGTCCAGCGTCTCCTTTAACTCCTGGGAATCCATCACGTCCGCTAGGTCCTAGAATGCAAAATTTGAAACAGTCTTATGTATGTTTGACTGACATTTTATAAGCAAAGCAAAGAAAAACATTCTATCATAGAACAAGAGAGACATGGGTGGTGCCAATGCTTGTCTGTTCACTGCCTCTATCTATCCACCATGTTGCTACCCCTTACAGTTTCTGAGTTATGAGCTACATTAAAGTTTTTGCATGATGACGGATCACAATACCTTGACTTTTTCTTCAAAAACAAACAAGTAAAAAATGGAAATAATGCTTTTAACAACAAAGAAATGTGTATCCCAGAGCATAATGTACAAAATCTGTAACACAAACCTGATTCTCCTTTCATTCCTCGTGGTCCATCAAGACCAGGTATGCCACTAAGACCAGGTTCACCTTTAGCACCAACACTATCACGTCCAGGCTCTCCCTTACGTCCAACAAGACCATCCAATCCTAAACAAGAAAAATGAACAGTAAGAAGTATGCAAGATTTCAAACAGACTGGCAGAGCTTGGCCACACTGTTCAATGAATGCCGTAATTATCTACAGAAAAATGAGTTGTTCGCATAAACTTTTAGCATCATAAATTCAATATCATAAAAAGATCAGAAATTACAAAGTTGTCTACCTAGTAAGAATACTGTTCTTATTACCCCACCCATATTCTTAAGCAACAGAACTATATACGGTATTTTCCTGCTGTTTGCTTCATTTACATTTATTTTGGCCAAGAATTTTAGAAGAAGTATCATGGTATGACATTTGGAGTTGAATACTTTTAGACTTTTTATGTCATTTTTCTCAAAATGGTGTTCACACACTGAATTAATAAGGGACCTTTATTCCTGATGCCCGTGACACAATTATGGTTATTTGAAACAAGTATTTATAGCCAAATAAACAAAAAACCTTAATGAAAAGTTTGGTGGCATGTTTCACGAACAAAATTTCTTCTTTATCCCTTCTAGGAACTTTTTGTTTAAATACACCTAATTCTTACCTCTGTCTCCCTTCATTCCAGGTAAGCCTGGTTCACCATCTCTACCTGGGAAACCTTGTTCACCTGGGATGCCTTCTCTACCAGGTTCACCTGGGAATCCAGATTCTCCCTTTCTTCCTTCAAGACCAGGTAATCCTTGTAGACCCATATCCCCCTTAGCACCAGGGAGTCCATTTTGACCTGAATATACATGTATAAGTTTACTATAATTATAAATTTTTCAATTTCGATACTTCTTAATCACACATTCTTTGTTTCAATTTAGTACTTGCATCTTACAACTTTGCACTTTTCTCAGTCTCTGTGCAATGAAATATGGTCAGAGTGTTTTCCATGATGCAGGTTTTTAATTGACGCCAAATTATTCAAGGGTGCTCATTATCCATGCCTGTGATACAGCTTCTGGTCATTTGCAACCGATCAATAGATGTTTATTTTTCATTGTATTCCACCTCTTTTCAGGAGATAAAAATCTATCAGCACATGGATTAAAGTTAAATCATACAAGGTATTTTTGTAATGAATCCTTTAAGTTTTTACAGTTGTAAATTGTTTGAATGTTTTGATTTGAAACAACATCATCACAGAAAATATTTGAGAAAACTAACCAGAAGGACCATCAAGTCCAGGTAATCCTCGTTCACCCTTCTGACCGTCCAATCCAGGGAGTCCAGAACGTCCAGGTAAACCTGATTCACCTTTCTCTCCAGGGAATCCATCAAGACCAGGAGCGCCATCTAGTCCAGGACGTCCAGACTCACCAGGGATTCCAGGCAAGCCACTGTTTCCTGAATGATATAAAATAATGCACTATTAATGTGTGTGGTCATAAGATTATCACTTAAGTAGTGGCTTGGATTGTACGCAGATACATAACAAGTTGTGCTAATCCAGAACATCTGAACATTCAGAAAGAAGCAGTTCAAGCATATTCCAGATACCATAAGACTTTAGATTAAGTCTCATATGAATTTATATTGGATAAAGAAAAAATTAGATTTCAATATACAAAAAGTGAAAAGAAATTGATAAATTAAGAAAGAAAATAATGTGAATTATGACTAAAATATTTAACATATATTCTCACCTTTCATTCCAGGGAATCCATCACGTCCTGGTAAACCAGAAATACCTGGTAATCCATCATCGCCCTACAATATACACAAAGTGATCGATGTAAGATTTTAGGTTTTACAGTCAATGACAACCTGTCTGGATATTGAATTTCAAACAAAGAATATTACTTGGTCATTTTACAGTAAAAGCCATCAAATCAATTGATTTTATTCTCAAATCTGATCATACAGACACCAATCCATTGGTCAATTATACACAGTAAAATCACATTAAATTAAGGATATCTTACAAAAGATTTAGTCCAGGGAGAAATTTATAATCATGTGATTTCTGGACAGATAGCATTTGTCAGGTATTCAGTATCTAAGCTTAACAAATAAGATAACAGATGTAACAGAAACTCTACAATCTTGATTAATTTATACTGATATCTACCAACTTTTATCATAATCTGGGTGATAATACAAACTGTTGCTATGACAACCAATTTTATTCTGACATTCCTGTATTAATCTTATTAGAAGTTAAACTACTTAGGAAATTTATCAGTTCTTAATAGAAATGGCGAGCACAAGCAAACATTGATTTTATCAACCTTCTTATCCAGTCTGTCTTATCCAATAATATTTGTATTCTTACTCTTGGGAAATACAAGCAATGGCTTTATGTCCCCTTTTGAAGAAAAGAGGGTATATTGCTTTGCACATGTCGGTTGGTTGGTCCATCCATAACCAAACCTTGTCCGAACAATAACTAGAGATCTGTTTGGCCTAAGCTCTTGATATTGAGGTCAGAATGTCATAGGTCAAGGTCACGTGAGAGCTGAAGTGCTTCACAAAGCAATCACAGTCGAGTAATGGTAGAAAATAAATACAGATAAACTTTATTACATCAATGAGTCATCAATGCAAGGCAGGTGAAATGTACAACACAAACTGGTCACATATAATAATGACTTACAGTAAAACCTGTCAACAAAGACCACCTATGGGCAAGAAAACATGATTGTGTCCTTTATTATCATGTGACCTTTCTTCTGAGGTAATTTTGTTTTAAGTAATCCATGACAGTTTTCAAAATAAAGGCCTTTATTTACAGGATGGAATTTAACTGGAGGTGGCTGCTAACACAGGTATGACTGTATTTGTTTGTTTGATTATTCTCAGGAACAGACGCTTTGAGACATAATTAAGATAATTAAGAAGATTATACCTGTGATCCTTTCATTCCAGGGAACCCTGGGACACCGCCTTCACCCTTCATTCCAGACTGTCCAGGTAAACCATCAAGTCCATCACGACCTGGCTCTCCAGGGTAACCTCTCTCACCAGGTAAACCAATACCTATCTCTCCAGCTTCTCCCTTCATACCAGGTAATCCAGGGGTACCTATGTATAGACAAATAAATGATGTGTAAATCACACCCTATCTTTTATAGTTAAAATAACTTCTTTTTATAGAGTTAGGCAATACTGATTCTGTTCTGGAATTGGAAAACAGTGCATTTGAAGATTTCTTAAGATCATTATGGTTTAATAACAATCATAATCAGGAGTTTATTTTAGAGGCAACACAGGCCCAATCTTCCATTAGCCTCTCAGTAGCCTCTTTACCTTTTTGTTAATTTTCATAATTTTATTATTCATTTTTAGGAAAGTATAAAGGCCAGCACTTTATGAGTGTTGAATGAATACTTTTACTGGAATGCCTTAAGTATTAGACTGAATTATATTAATTCTACAACTGAAAATTCCACGTTAACATATAGTTACAAGTGTGAATCGTGAGACAGGTTTGCAATAAGACATAAAACAAAGAAAACCTACCATCAAGGCCACGTTCTCCTGGGATACCATCAAGACCAGCTGGTCCTGGTCCCCCTTTCATTCCATCTAAACCAGGGAAGCCAGGGGCTCCCTTCATTCCAGGTAATCCAGGATTTCCTGACTCTCCCTTCTCACCTAGAATTCAGATTTAAATACAACTTTAAATATCTTTTATCAATTATACATTATGTACAATGGATTGTAATAATTTTATACCATATTTAAATCTAGAAGTAGACTGAACATATCATCTAGAAGTAATTTGAATCATATTTGAGTCTAATAATCCTAAAACATACATGTACATTTTGTATTTACATGTATTTATCAGGTAAAGAAATAGTGACTTGATCACCAACACTTATTTCAAAATCTATCATTATATATGAAGAATTATACATTGGAAGGAAGTATATGTTTCATCAGAAGGAAGTATATAATTATGTTTCATCTAACTCTTGTTAAAGTTGTCTGAATTGAGGTCATAGGTCATAAAATTGTGACCTTTCAAGAATTATATTCGGTACTAACCAGTAGCTCCGGGACGACCTGGTTCACCATTAACACCGGGAAATCCGGATTCACCCTTTGGTCCGGCGACACCAGGTAATCCTGGTAGTCCATCGCGTCCCGGTTCACCAGGGAAACCAACTACACCTTGATCACCCTTGTCACCTGAAATAGAAAGGGTATATTGTATAGATAGAAACATTACAGGCAGACAGATGGACATTGCAATACTGGTACTGAAAGCCCTAAATATATCATAACATTCTAATAAAATGGAAAAATACACAAATACTGCCATGTGTATTAATTCAATTAATGTAAAATCAAACAGTATCATGCTCAATAACAGTCTTAAAAATTCATAAGGACAAGTTATCAAAATGATATTTGCTATTCTTATAACTTAGACAAGGTTATGAAAACATAATCCAAAACAATAGAAATATGAATTTCTTATTTTTGAAACAAAATGGCCGAAATGGATATCATAAAGAATACATACAAAATCAAAATGAAAAACTTCCTATAAATCGTTCTAGGATAAAATACTTCTTCAATGTATGCCGTTTAAGATATCTATGATAACTGATTGTAGAAGGATATTTAGATATCAAGTATGAGTTACCTGGCAAACCTGGTAAGCCATCATCACCATCAGGTCCTCTAGGTCCTGGAGCACCGTCCAGTCCTGGTAAACCATCTCTTCCTGGGAGTCCAGACTCACCTCCATCTCCCTTAGGTCCTTGTAATCCAGGCAGACCAGACAAGCCTGGTTCACCCTTTGATCCAACATCCCCTAAGATACACATTATTTTAGTATAAATTTTTACCATTCAATTATGTCAAATAAGAGGAATAAGATCTGCAGTAAAATTCCTGAAAACCGGAATTCCTTGAAAATCAGACTATTTTTTCAAGTTCCATTTATTTCAGAATTTATCAGAAGTTTTCTGAAAACTGGAAGTTTGGTCAGTCAGGAAGGGGTCAGATTTTAGGAGTTTATAATGAAAATATGAGGAGAAAATGATTTCCAGAAAAAAACACACACAAAGTTCCACCATCCTCCCAACATATAGAAACATACAAATATAAAAGACATAAAAATAAACTACTGGTAATACACCCACTCACATTTCACAGCCATACCAAATCAATATTTCTTAATTTAGCACACTCACGTCAGAAAAATGACAGATTTTCTAAATCTACTACATGTATAATCATTATTTCCTCAAATGATCAAGACAATGAATGGCGCACTGACCTGGAATTCCTGGAAGTCCGCGTTCTCCTGGAAGTCCTGACAACCCTCGGGGTCCAACTGGTCCTGGTTCTCCTTTCATACCTGGAAGCCCATCTATACCTGGGTTACCATCGTAACCACCATTACCTTTCATTCCTGGTAAACCATCAAGTCCTGGCATGCCTGTGGTATTAATAACATGAATATTTAGTACTTACAGCAAAAATAGCACAATAATCATTACACCATAATAATATATGACACTTTTTCATCCTAATTTAACAAAATAAGCAAGAAAATGAAAGTATCATTGAACCATGGAATAAAATTAAACTACAAAAATATCCTTTTTATGTTGAAAAACACTTGTTTTATTTTTTTCGAACATAACTTCATAGAACCAAAAAATTTGAGAGTCAGTACCAGAAAATGGTCAGACGAGGAACTGTTATCACAAATACAGTCAAACCTGTGAACATAGGCTGACTTTGGGAAATGCATAATGTAGCCTTTTTGACAGATGGTCTTTATTCAGAGGTCATTTTCTTCTCATCAAAGAATTACTTTTAAAAGAACACCCTTTATTCCAAGGATGGTCTTTAAACAGAGGTAGTTGTTTTGACATGATAGCAAAATTGATAAGTTTTTTACCTCGTTCACCCTTCCTTCCGGAAAGACCTGGGACACCGGGTTCACCAGACACACCTGGGTCTCCTTTTGGTCCAATGACAGCATCACCAGGGATACCTGAAGCTCCCTTCTCACCTGAAACATAATATAGTTTTTTTTACTTTTACTCTCATTTTTACATATTTATTTTCATTTTCCATTTCTTCGGGAATTCTAAACTATTTCATATGTACCATTTAACAAAACTTTTCCCAATCCAAATTAGAGACCATTTCCAAGTGTTGGAAATAATTAGTTAAAAGCTAGTATGTATACGTCATTGACCAGCTGTGTCAGCATCAAATGTATGAATATGCTACCTTGAATTCCAGGTAAACCAGGTAATCCATTTTCTCCAGCGGGTCCATCAAATCCTGGCAGTCCTTGTGATCCTTCGTCACCCTTCACACCACGTGGACCGGGTAATCCTTGTTTAACAGAAAAATCAACATTAACATCAGTTGTAGGCATACAAATATGAAAAGATATCATTTTAACCTATGATATATACATAATATGTGCTAAAATGTCTTCTTACATTATTGAAAATAATATGAATACTTAGAATGAAAATTATGCATCATCTAATAGTTAGAGGATGAAAATCTCATATCTCTGATCCACAATTATATCATCAACTTTTCATACAGAAGCATACATAAGACACTTGCACCTTCCGGTTATATCTCTTACCTCTTGGTCCAGGCTCTCCTGAGCGGCCATCAAAACCTGGTGATCCCTTGGGTCCTGTCAAACCGTCCAATCCTGGAAGTCCAGGGTTTCCAGCTTCACCCTTCATACCTGGGAGTCCATCGTAACCTGGTAAACCAGGAGGTCCAGCCTGACCACGCCCTCCTTTCTCTCCTTTAAGTTCATTTCCGATAAACTTGGTTTCACCTGGAGAGAAAAATATTTCAGTTGATTTTATGCATATTCAACAACCACTTAAGAAAAATGTTAAATATTCAGTCACAACCGGTTCTACAGAGGTAAATATACAAACATTCTTAGATAACATATCATTTTTTACTCTTCAAATACTGAAAGATGGAAATTTGCATGTTTTTAATAGGAATATTTTTTTTCACCGCTCAGTGCACAATAACAAATCATATCAGTTAACCTTCACAAATAGCTCTATAGATAAAGAAAGTCTCATACATTTGACTGAATGTAACAACAGCACAGTGACTCACCTGGGACACCTTTGTCTCCTTTCATTCCTGGTAGACCAGGTAATCCTGGCATACCAGGATCTCCGTTCTCTCCAGGTAAGCCTGGCATTCCAAATCCTGGTTCTCCCTTAGCTCCTGGTAATCCAGGGACCCCAGGTTCTCCTGGGCGACCAGGTACACCATCAAAACCAGCATTTCCCTACAACAAATTATAAATATTATCTATTTTACATCAATAACAAATTCATAAACATACCGTAACAATAACTTTCCAAATACAAATTAAAGAGCTAATAATAAATATCATGTTATTTCTGTGTTAAAATCAAATTTTTGTTGCTAATTTAAGAGATGAACATGAATCAAAACTCATACCTTTTGTCCTTCATCACCAGTATAGCCTATAAGACCGGGTGGTCCCTGGGGTCCTCTAACACCTTTCTCCCCTGATGGTCCAGTGTTCCCTGGCTCACCTGGTTCACCCTTTGGTGCTGAAATGTTTTGAAATGCATGTATTCTACAATCAATGCTATATAACATAATTAAACACATAATGATTGAACTATATAAATGTATGACAAAATCTGGTGAGAATGTATTTATAGAAGAATAAGGTACTGATCAATGCTTCTTGCTAATTGATACATGACCTGAGAACTGGTTAAGCATGGAAATAAAAATAAACACTTAATTCTATATAAAAACTTCAGATGGAAAACATACGTTTCACTATTTCAACAGGAACTTGCGCATCTTTTCCTGGTAATCCCTGAAGACCTGGAAATCCTTGTTCTCCTTTTATTCCCTAAACAACAAATATAAGAAATTAGAATCACGGTGGTTTTATTATTCAAGAAATTTATTGACATGTATAACTGAATTATATTAACCAAGCGGATCAGAAAACATCATCCCGGACAATGGACAAGCCATCCACTAACAGTGATAACACACCATGAAATATCTCTTCAGGTGAGCTACAGGCATTTGTTTTCCTTCAAGGGATGAAGTTTGTTGTATAATAGTCCAAATAAATAACAGTACTGGAATAATTCTTAACGCAAATGCAATTGTGAAATAACTCCTGATTATATTAGAGAGTACACTTACAGGTAAACCATCTTGTCCTTGTGGTCCAGGAAGACCATCGAGACCAGATTCACCTTTTTCACCTTTAGGTCCATCATAACCACGTTCTCCTTGAAGACCAGGTTGACCAGTCAAACCAGCCTCACCCTTTTCTCCTTTGCGACCATTTTGACAAAAGTTGCAAGATCCACCAGCATCTCCTTTTGATCCATCTCTTCCAGGTAGACCTGGTAAGCCATCGAGACCTGGGTTTCCTCTTGGTCCAGATTCTCCCTTAAGTCCAGGCAAACCCGGTCGTCCAACTGAGGAGTTTCCTGGAAGACCAGGTAAACCTCTTGGACCGGAGTCACCCTTAACTCCAGGGAATCCATCTCTGCCAAGCTCTCCAGGAACACCAGGTTCACCTGGAATCGATTGTCCGGGTCCACCTTTGAATCCTCTTTCACCTTTAGCACCTGGGTAACCAGGCTGACCAGGCAAACCATCAAGTCCAGGGAATCCTGCATAAAGATGAATCAAGATATAGATACCTGTTATCTTCTTTGTAACAAAATACTAAAATGGGATAAATAATATCCCTTAAAACTAGACAAAGTCGAATGTCTGATCTTTTCTGAAGCAGAAATATACAGTTCCATGTATATGTATGTAGTAGATAATAATGACATACTAGACTGCGAATTCCCTTACTACATTACCAGTTAAACAAATGTTCAATTTTACATACCTTGTAAACCTATGTCACCCTTATCTCCCTTTTCTCCATCAAGGCCCTGTGGTCCAGGGGGTCCAGGTATACCAGGGCCACCTCTAGGTCCTTGAACTCCAGGCTCGCCACGTGGTCCAGGTAAACCAGGAAGTCCATCATCACCATTGGGTCCTCGAGGACCAGGAGGGCCAGGTTCACCTGGTTCACCATCGCCACCACCAGGTCCCTAAACACAAGTAAGTATTTCTATGACAGATTATTCAATCATTTGAGTTCTTTTTTAATTTTTGTAACTTCCTTTATTTAGAGTATGTTTTGTGTGTAAATATAGTATTATGTTATTACATCAGACATCAATGTAGATGAATAGTGTAATACTGTTTCCACGAAAAAAAATCATCAAATATCATCAAGTTCCAATAAAAATACTTACGCCAGGGGGTCCCTGTGGACCTCTAGGACCAAAGTCTCCCTTGTCACCACTAATACCTCTTTCACCTTTCATACCAGGAAGTCCAGATAAACCAGGCAATCCATCCATACCTTGGTCACCCTATGAAAACAATACATAACATTCTAAGTAACTTAATTAGTCACTAGGTAACTGGATTAGAAGAACAACAAGTTTGCTTTATGTTACACAGTACTCAGGAACATTAAAACAGAAATTCTGTCACCAAAATACAGATGCAGTCAAACTTGTTTTTGCTGTCACATCGGAATAAAGGCCATCCTGTGAATTAAGGCCAAAAAAGGCCATTGCTTCAAAAAGCTTATCATTTCAATAAAATGATCTCTATATAAAAGGCCACCTGACAATAAAAGCCATATTTTGTGACCTTTTGAGATTTATGACATTTGTTCACATGTTTGACTGTATATGTTTGACTAATGCGTCAAAAGATGTATGACTGGAATTCAGTTACAATAAGGTTTTACCATATATAAATAAAGTAACAACTACGCAGACAGGTCATCCACTGAACTGATCGATACATCATGTAGTTCTTAATCTATACTTTACTTTGTCTGGTGTGAAGGAATGATACAATGAAAACTTACCTTGGGTCCAGTGAATCCAGGAATACCAGGTAACCCTTGTTTGCCCTGAAATATTTATATATAAAATTATGTATATATTTAGAAACAAATGTAAAGAACAGAAAAAAATCAAACTAATAGCTTACATATGACTCATACAAATAGATAAGTCTTTACTTTGAGTAAAAAGAAAGTTCTGCCTTTGTTTAAAAATTCAGCCACAACATTGCAAGACTGCAATGTACAGCCAGCATGCACTCACAGATAAAATTAATATTTCTATAAGGTACGAAGGAAATTGAGATTGTGCAATTCTAATAACAGGTGAACTACTTACCCTAGGTCCAGCAATGCCAGGAACACCTTTCTCACCAACCATACCAGGTTCACCAATACGACCCTGTATAACATTAGAGTATAAACAAGGTGTTAAGCACAAAAATGTTTCTTACATTAAACAAGTATTGACTAACTAACTGATTGACATTATTATCATACATCTTAATCATTTATGCAAATAAAGCATATTATTATCTAGAGTAATTGTACATATAAATATACAGTAAAAACCCTGAAACCTCCGAATTTATTATCCAAAGCTCAGTGAAAACTGAACTGAATTCCCTGAAAATCGAACAAATTTCCAAGTCCGGATTTTTTATCAAAAGCTCAGTGAAAACCGAAATTCTCAGAAAACCTGACTTTTGGCGTAGTCTGGAAGGGGTCCATTCTTGAGGAGCTTTACTGTAGATTGATTAAGAACTTTTAATTTTTAAAAACAAATTTTAAATACCCGACATTACAAATGTACACATACATACATAAAATACTAAGGAATATGGTATCAATGCACAAGGGCACAGACAAGACCAGAGAAGCCTGGTACCTGTACGTAATTAGTTGATAGCTAGATCATTTATTGTTGAGAACTTTCTTTAATAACTTACATCAAATCCAGGTTCGCCTTGATAACCTCTGGGTCCATCAGGACCTGGTTCTCCCTTCTGTCCCTTCATACCATCATCACCCTTAGCACCTGAAACATGGCAATTAAATATAACAAGTTTGAATTCTCCAAATATTACATGAAAAACTGTAACTCATTCTATGGTTTGTATACAGTACAACCTCTCCAGAGCAGGACTCCCTTCAACAACAGCGTGACTTTTCGCACTTCATGATTTCACAATTAATTAACTTCTCTAGAGCAACAACCTCTCAACAACAACATAAATTTGCTTCTCCCAAAGGGTGTTGCTTTGGAGAGGTTGCACTGTACATGATTATTTGTGTCCTTATTTTTTACATTTCTAAGATTTCAAGAAGTAGTTGATAGTACTTTTATGAGTAAAGATCTCTGCATGCATCAAATAGTGACAATCTATGCAAGCTTGGAAGTTTCTATCTTACAATAGAAACATAGTTTATCATTTTCAACCAACATTTTACAGAAAATTATTTGATCACAGACATGAATGCACGAAACTGATTGATAAGATAAAATCTATTTGTAAATATGTGAGTATTTACCAATAGTTGAGATGTTTGATTTGGAGAATGGAAGATTATTGGTTGTTCCTGGTGGACCTGGGATACCTCTTGGACCACGGTCACCTTTCTGTCCCTTTGCAGGAATATAACTGATGCCCATGTTTCCTTTTGGTCCAGATTTTCCATGGTTTCCTTTTGGACCCTAGGGAGAACAGACAATAAATTAAAAAATAACATTCTGACCCAGTTTTGTGAATATTGAGCTAAAAATGTAGCCCCTAGTGTGTTACAAGGTAAAGTTTGATGACGCACGACGCACACCACACGGCGCTCGACAAAGACTGATCAGAAGAGCTCACCCTGTCACTTTGTGACTTTAATTCTCATCATTTAGCAATTTAGTAATACAGTACTTCTGCAAAGCAATGAGTAGTGTATCAATTAGATGAAACACAATTAAATTCAATCTCCATATATAATTATATATATACATGAACCACAAGGCGAAACATATATGCATTAATTAAGCATTAAAACAACAATTTCAATAGGCATTTTTATATATTTATGAAAAAATAAAATTATATCGGAATATATATCTAAGATTATATACATACCAAATAACCCTTGGGTCCTGTCTCACCAGATAAACCAGGGGCTCCATCAAGACCATTTTGTCCCTTTAAATGAAATAATATAATACAGTTTGATTTTGAACTGAAAACATGACTGCAATAATGGTTAAATGATTCCTTCTCCATTATAAAATCAGTTTAAGTAACTTTTAACTACAAGTACTTCAATCATAAAGAAATCGGGAAGTAATTGTATAGATTATAAACCCTCAAAATCCAAAGAAAATATGTTAATTTGTCTTAAAACAACATGAATTTTATTATAATGTACACCATTCCAAATTTCAATGTGAAAGATAAAAGAAGGAACTTACGGGTACACCAGGGGTACCAGAAGTACCACGTTCTCCTTTCTGTCCTTTGATACCTTCACCTCCTTGTGCAGGTTCACCCTTCTGACCTTTAAAACCGGGAACACCATCCAAACCTTCCACACCAGGCTCACCAGGATAACCAGGAATACCAGGTTCTCCCTATGAAATTAATAAATATGCTTGTTCATTTTGAAGTGCCTTAAAAAGTTGCAAACAAGTCTTGCAAATACTTACCGCAAGAAACATCACTTATACTTCAAGTCATGCAATAGCTTTCAATGGTTATAACTCACAACAAAATAGAGTTAAAATTGTACATAAGTCATGAAAAGAAAATATTGTGTTAGTAGTCTGTGCGACATTTACTTCCATATCATAAATATGGATACCAAAAATTACCTAATCAACTTTGCAGGTGCTTTACAAATACTTGATTTTTATTTAATTTGTCAAAATATGGCTAAGGGGATTTTTGGTCAAACATTAATAATTTTAAGGGCATGAATGGTGATCTTTTGGTGTACACAAGCTGACAATGTCTTAAAGAAGGAGAGCAGTTATATGTATCAAATTAAGCTGATGTTAAAAAATTCAACTTGAGAATAGGATACCAAATCTATAAGAACAAAGATATTTAGAGTTCTACAACTTTACATAAATATTTATATTTGTCTACATTATATAGTATTTATAATTTCTGGTAATCCAGTTTTCTTTGATTACATTTCACAGATTACGTTTATTCAGAACAAATGTGTGGGAAATGTCTTTCTAAATTCTTAGATCCAAACAAAATTAATTGTTTTACCAAAGTTTTATCACTTTTGTAAGCATTTTTTCATTAAAAAAAATAATCTTCTACGGATTAGCAAACCATCCAGAGTATAGTGCCATACATTTGTTTATTTTTTCTATCACTTCACTGTAATTGATTTAAGTAAGTTAAACCGCCTTACTTCACACAAAAATCATCTGTCTAATGAAGACAGGAAGTATGTAATGTTACTTGGCAATGCAACAAAATCATGAGTGCTTTAGTTGTTATTTACTATGTGTAATTAATGTAAAGCAAGGTACACAACAAGAAAGCCAGCAACATTATGATTGTTACATTACAAAAGTATAGGATACAGATGAATCATATTGTTTTGTCAGTATATTAAAACATTTAAAAAAATAAATTATAATCTGAAATTATAAAGTTTCTATCAATGCCAGCCTATGGTTATTCCAACTAAATGGTTGAAAAGTGATTCATTAAATATACACCCAAATGCACCCTGCATTACCACGCATATAGAACAAAGGAATGTAAGCACCTTGCAATACTGCCTCTAAAGTTAAAGTAAACTAAAGACTTCAATATACTGTGATTCCCTTCTTCTGATCCTGAATTTAAGAACAGGTATAGAAAAATTTGCTGAGCAGGCATTTTTTCTGGTTTCAATGTTTGTTTAGTCTATAAACACCCAGTATTATCGAAAACCACAAATTCTTGCTGACTCAGGCCTCTATTTCATGCATTAACTCTGGGAATATTCTGGTAGACCGTCAGAAATACTTTCCAAGAGAAACCGTTTAATCAGCCTCAGTGAATTATTTCTTGAAGGCATTTATAACCAAAAGGCATGTGAAATAATTATATACAATGAAGAATATCAGAGTTATACAATGAAGATGAAAATCAAGATTTTTATGTTTATATAAGAATAATTCATGCCAAATGTTTATACATTTGACTGTATGGTAAGTATTCAAATAAAGATAGGGCTGACTTGAAGATTTTTTCTCATGAAAATGCTCTCAACCATCAGTGACCATGTCTGATGAAACCTGCCACAGCAGGTCATGATCAACACAGTCTGGTATTTTTCCTCCACTACTTCAAGCATTTCTGTAACATAAGCTGCCTCTAAACCTAAGCCTAAATTTTTATCTTAAGATCTACATTTAAGATAAGACATTCTGACTGGTTATCAGTAACAAATTCCACCCAGTAGACTGGTTCAAATTATACATGTCAGACAGCCACCTAGTTCATTAATGTACCGGTCTGGCTGTGGAACAGCTGAGATCAGTCAGATCTGATATACATGATCAGGACTACTTGTGGTGTATATATCAAGTTAATATAACAGTTAAATCCTATCTGACCACCTGCAAATTCATGGAAATGCCATTAACAAAGAGCGAATTGACCCACAATAGCCTGGGGCATTTATATAATAGCCTTATCACATAGGGTATCAGAAATACATGAACCTAGAAGGTCTATTTCAATGATCAATTTTTCCATAAAGCATAAAAATTATTCCTATTTATCATGCTAAAAAAATGTGCATAATTATATATATATGCTGTAAGAATGAATGTGAGCTATGAAAATTAAAAATATATTAATACTATTTACTGCCACTGGCATAGCTTCCTATACGCACTGTAGGCATGTTGTCTACACTTTTTCTAAAAGAAAAAATGCAAAAAACGCAACAATAATTAATGGTTAGGGGCCTGGAGAATGGACAATCAGAGTACCAAAAGCTTAAACAATGTACATGCAGTTCTTACTAAACATTTGTGACTTTTGTGGAAAACCATTTGATAAATGAAAACTCAAAATGAATAAATCTAGCATGGAAAAACTGTAAGATCAGCATATATAAAAATATTTTAGGCTATAGCAAACCAAATTATGCTACAGAATGCATCTCTGGCAATCTACGGTGAAAGGATGCCCTGGACCCCCGTGGAAAGGTGCCTACACTTTATTATAGGGCAAGCTACGCCCCTGACTGCAAAATTATACTTTTAAATTGGATCTAATATATATTATTCTAGTAGCTAAAACAATCCCTAAAACATGAATATATAATAATATAATGAATATCATCAAAATGATTTTAAATGGAATATTATTGCACTCAAAATGAGAAATTTAACACTAAATATTAAAGAAGCCATTTTCAAAGTCCAACCTCTGAAGTTGCACAATTAGTTAAAACATCAACATAATTAAATGAAATTTCAGCAATATATGAATGAATGTTCATGTAACCTTATCATATAATAAAAATATTTCAGAATGCTTCTCTTCAAGATCTAGTACAATCGATGGCATGTGAAGCCAAACCCAGTGATTCTGATCAATCCAACTAACAAAACAGCTGCACATTGGTAGTTTAAAGTGGTTGCCAATGGTAAATAAAGATAATTATATTTCTTTTACACCTATTCTTTTACACAAAAAATATATAATTCTTTTACACGTATACGTAGGTTTCTTAAGAATGCAACAATACATTCTTGGTATAAATTGGTATTAAATGGATATAACAATAATAAGTTTTAGACAGAAGGCGTAGAAAAAGGTGATACCAGACAAATGACTTTTGATTGGTTAATATAAAACTAAACTAACAAATACCTTAATCAACTACATTCAGTTATTAACAATCATAATCATTAAGAAATAGGAAAATGTAATACTATCTAAAACAACAGATAGACATTTTGAGATACAGTCAATTCTATGAACAAAGACCACCCAGGGGAAAGAGAAGATATGGCCTTTGCTTACAGGTGGCCTTTATTTGGAGGTCATTCTGTTTTAAATAATCAATGACAGTTTCTAAAAGAGCTGTCTTTATTCACAGGGTGGCCTTTATTTGGAGGTGGTCACTAACACAGGCTTGACTGCAGATATTTGTCAGGTAAAAAATAGTACAAAATTTAAGATCACAATTGAATGTAAAAATTATCATAAGCAAGGAAACTGTGTTTAACAATTGATAAATACTTTGTGCTTTAATCATTAGGGATCTCTGGTTCAAAAATTAAGAGTACTTAAATGTAATGCAAGATGGGAACCAAACAGGAAAAGCAACAGTATGTTACATGCATTGCAATTTATTGGGCCTGATACTCCAAAATTCAGCACATAACCAAACCTGAGGCCAGTCTAATAGTTTTACTAAATGAAATGACGGCTATCATTTATTTCAAGCAGGTTGATTAATGACATCCTGTTACATTTCCAGTTCTTATAAGTACCAGCAGATTTCAGCCTGCCAAATACAACATGAATAAGTAAACCTCAGTTTCTGGGCAGGGGGGGGGTAGGAGCAGATTTCAGCAGTCAAAATTGTAGCATATATAACATTAATCAAACAACATATGTTAACTATCTAATAGCAAATATACAACAAGAACATGAGTGTTTCATCTGGTTGTACAATTTATACAGCTTAAGTAATTGTAGATACAATAATTGTAGGTTATTTTTCAAGAAATGTAGGTCGTACAAAGTAGGTTCAACCTAACTTATGACTGACAGGATTTTGTAAGACTGAAAAAAAACCTGATTAAAGTAATGCGATGATAAATTAAGACTTGACAATTCAAAACTCTTGAAAGCCAAGTAAAATTGATAGTCCAAGCTAGTGGATAGGGATAGCATTAGCCAATGAAAGTTTTTGTTACATAGATATACAAATAGTATAAAATGTGTAAAAAAAGGACCTGAAAAATCTGAATGTCAAGAAACTCGGAAAAACATAATTGTAAAAAAGAAATGTGGAAAAAAACTCTGGAAAAGTGGAATTCCTTTGGATATCATGCCCTAGGCTTATACATGAAAGGTTTGTTGAAATCTCAAAAATAAAAATAGATTTAAAATAAAATAAGGTAATACTTTAACTCCATTTAACTTTTCTTTAATATCCTAAAAAATCTTTCAAATTGTGGATCTTATCATGATACTTATAGCAATAGGACAAGTAATCTGTATTTAATTATAAGCTGCAGGGAAAATGTTAGAAAACTGACAGATGTTCCATCACTAATGAATATGCAGCCATGCAGGAAAATTAAAATTCAAGGCTTGAAATGTTTTGCACATTAAGAAAGTAAACACTCTTTTGATACTCCTAGACTACAGCAGCAACATCAGACATGATGCAGGTGTGGAAACACAAAAAATAAAATAACTTAACATTAGACATAATCTTAAATGCTTCTTCAGGAGAAAGAAAAATGAGTATAATCATTAAATGGGAGAACCATATGAATGATTCTGGTAGCTCATTAACAAGCCATTACCTTATCTAAACTATGCAAGTTATACTTATATATCTAGATGTTATCATATTTTATTTCTTAACAAACTTCAAGCTACAGGAGTAAACACTAACTAGATCTGTTTTAATGGGTCAGCATTCCTCTATTGGTATTTCCTTTACTACCATAAAACATGTTAATAGAAAATGATAAACTTAGGTTTCAATGGTGACATTGAGGTTTATTAAAACAAAAATTCCATCATCACATCATGAACAAATGTTTTTTTCAATCAAAGAATTTCTTGAAAAGGTTAAAAACAGTATTTGACGTAAAAAGTAGCATTCTTTCTAATCTAGTGCTAGTATTAAGATCAAATACTCACCTTCTTATATAAACAATAGCAATTTAATTTTAATACAGAATTACTCTTTACTCTATTTTTCATTGAGAGAAGGTCAAATAAAATACATGCTCTTTTATACCTTTGTTCTGTGCTCAAAGTTTTAGTAAATAATTGAATCATGGTTTTATCATTGTTGACCCTAGTTGTTCAAATGTATCACTGATATAATGATTAAGCACATACAGGGAAAGATTTTAGTACTTTTTTAATAGAAACATTTTGGCCTCCATAACTGAACCATTTGAATATACTGACTGATCACTTTTACTTTCTTTTTGACTTTACGATCATTCTGTTCCTTCTCAATAATGTATTCACCATGGTTACATCTTTTTTTGTATCTTTCTTGCATGTTCGGAGACCAACATGTAAGTTAGGGAAACCCAAATGGGCAGCCTCTTTAAATAAAGTCTTTGAAATTGACAATGACCATTAATATAATTCATTATAAGGGCTAAGATATTTTTATGTATGCTAAGATTGCTTTTACCTGTGTTCCATTGCATCCATCAAGACCAGCGGGACCTCTAGGACCAGTGGCTCCCTGTAATCCCTACAATACGGAACAAATAAAGGTTATAATAAGGTCCATATGAAACAATTACAATAATAAATATTACGGAAGTGATGGTGGTGATGGTTTCAAAAGCCATCTTCAAACTTGTACTGGTGAAGTCTATGAATAAGTACTAGTTCTTTGTAAGACCTTTAACTGTGTGCTTATATACTGGTTTATAAATATCATCTGACTTCATTGTGGAGTTGACTATTTAGATCAGCAAAACATTCAACCACTGTAAGTTATTGCATGTAATCTTATGTTCATCTTATAGACAGACAATCTCTGCTTTGTGAACAATAATTTTTTTTGTGAACTTCGTAACCAACAATACTTGGCAACCACTGTTCATTGGTGCATTCTGACACACACACACAAAGTCATGCATGAAGGCATTGTGTGTAGATATCCAGAGAGCAATAAATGATGTCACTCAATGGTATTCATTGATACAACAAATGCCAAACTGAAGTCTTAACATGTCAGAGAAGAAGGAAACAGAACAGACACCACCACAGGCAAGCAGACATTATATCAATTTCACAACTGGATGTCAAATATATCATGTAGTCTCTTTACTAAACCCAATTAAAATAAATGCAAATTGAAACACAAAGGTTAGCCCAGGGATATATGTGTGGTACAGTTTTAAATATGATTAATGTCGATTCAAATTTTAGAATGACTGCAAGGATTCTGGGAATTTATCCAGGGGAAACATTGTGCATTAAATTGTGAGGGATTTACTCAGCTTTTACATCCAATTCTAATGCGTTCTATGCTTTGTAAACTACAAAAAGCCTCACAGACAGGCATATATTCATATTTCAAACATTATTTGCTATCAACATCATAATTCTATGTTGCAAAAACAAATTTCAACAACACCCATGTTTACAACTTATTGAAAGCAACAGAGTCTAACAAAAACTATAACACTGTAACATTGTGAAGAATGTATGTTTTCGCTTTGCGTAAAACATTTCCCATATGAACTAACAGAAAAAAATTGAATTATACACAAAATGCTTTTGTTTGTAGTGGAACAGGTTGATGTTTTCGCACAATCCATCAATGCACTTTAGTCATGTTTGCCTAAAGTGCCCACGCAAGTAAGTGCTTAGCCTTTCCTAGCAATACTCGCCTGCACATCTCAAGCATCTGTGAACTCTCCCATGATACAAGGTGGAGGTAGGATGACTAACTTTTGTCCTTTTAACAATGATTACCACACACATCTAACTATAATATTGTACAATAGTGTATGATGTTATCATTAGCCATTCTTGTTATATGTTATAATGGTGAAGAGTACAAAATTTGTCACCTTAGAATTATGGGGCATATCTGCACTTTCCATACTTTTCAGATAGGCCCTTCTATTCCTAAATGCACCTTTTACAGTCAGAACAAAGATGTAATAAAACTCATGTTGCCCATGTGATATACTTACTGGAATTCCTGCAATACCTGGGAATCCTGGCATACCCATCTTGCCCTGTAAACAGATATAAATATTAATGTTAAATGACAAGTCAATCCATGAATGTTTGTTATAGCAGGCACCAACATAATGAATATATATCTATCTCTGAACTTTTATACAGAAGTTTTTAACTCCCTCATTCAAGCAACAAATTTGCATTTTACAGAAATAAAAATGGCTGATACATGTATTTCAAATATGTACAGTCAGAATACAAAATGTGTACAAAGAGCCAGGGATATAATATTAGGCACATATTTGTGTTGGTTAGCATTCACTATGTGACCTTTTGGACCAAAAGAGGCAGTTTTAGTATAAAGGCTGTACACTTACACAATGTATCAATCACTGACCACAAAAATACAATAAACAAAGTGCAACTCATAATGGCTGATTACATGGGTGATTTAACCAGACTTTTCTTGTTCCCGGAATGACTCAACAATATAAAAAGAATCAGAGAGTGTCTGTTTCACTTGGTTTCACATAATGTGTACTTCTTTGAAACCCAGTCAGCAATCTTTTGGAAATATACACACATTTCCAGGGCTCAGCGCAACACTGTCGTAACTTGTTCTTATTTCAATATGAGTTACAACACTGTTGCATTGAACCCTCGATTTATATAAACACAAGATTATTATGAGTCAGGTGAAACTGTTCCATTAAGTAAGAACAAGTTTTGTCTGATGATAATCTAGCAAGATAAATAAGTATCTGCACCAGGTATCTTGAATATGCCAACACTAATACATGCCAACAAAAGCAAAGATGTTAATCAAATGTTCAGATGGGTGTCATGCTGGAGGGAAAGATATAACAGAGTTATGTAAGAGACAACCATCTTTATGAAAATAAACTTAGTTTTCCTTGGCAGTAACAGAACAATATCCGGAAATGTTACAATATTTATTGCACCTAAAAGGTTAGAAAATAATGTTGACCTCTAATTATCCAATAACATGCAGCAAGTAGATACCAAAACTTGTTTCATACTAGAAGATTAATGAACTTTGTTCTGGCTGCAAGAAACTTAGGGTTGCTCAGGCAACTGCAAACATGACTATTCTTTGTCTGGCCTATTAAAACATTTCAGTACTATAAAAAACATGGTGTTTGAAATGAGTATGAAAAACTATGCACTTACAAAAAATTTATGTGGATAGAAAGCATTTTTACCAGTTTTTTTTATATTTTATGTTAGAGTTTTATAAACAATATTGCTTTATGTTTGGCGTATGATCAAATTTCATCTTGAGAACTCTTCCTATAACAAACTTAGACTTACGTCACTTAAGTCTTTATGACAAAGAAGACTGTGTTCTTTGATTTCACACACCTTAACAATCTCAAGTGCATTGCGTCTGTATAGACAGATCATATACATATTGGACTAAATGACCGAATTCCAAGAATTCAATCTAAAGAAAAGTTGCAAATGTAGCAGAAACGACCATAAAAACAAAAAGTACAACATGCTATAAAAACTTGCACAGATGGTCCAGACAAAAGAAGTGTTAAATGATAGATTACTCAAGAGCTTACACCTGGCTCATTTATAATCAAACTAAACAACACTTCTAAAAGTTTATGTACACACAGGAAATTGAATTTAGCCATGTGTATCAAAGCTAGCAATACTTTAACAAAATTTATCATGAAATTTTAAAGAAATGCATAAATGCCTAGTGAAGTGTTAAGAAAAAGCACTTAAAAGCCATCTGTGTAATTAAATTACACAATTTTGTCCCTATACTATCAAAAAATAAGACAAATTATCATTTTGTATAATTTCAATGTTTCATGAAGTTATGCCTGAACCCCATTTCACCAATAGAAGCAAATGAACCAATAGGCTGACATTGAACAATATGGTCGATATATTATGCAATATAAACTGAATGACCAATCAATATCTAACAGTTTTTTAATGACTAGAAAATTTAGATAAAAAATAGGTAATGAAAAATGTTTATGTCTCAAATTAAAACCATACCAAAATTTACAATCTTTTTGTGTACTCAACTCCCTTATTTATTTATTTAATTGTCACACCAAAGTAAGGTCAAGTCCCAACCCAATAGTCTGGCTTATTAATTAAGTAGAACCTTGACTGCCATACTAATGGTCATCTTGACTGCCATACCTATGTCATACTATTGGTCATCTTGACTGCCATACCTATGTCAGACTAATAGTCATCTTGACTGCCATACCTATGTCAGACTAATGGTCATGTGGTCCATCAGATAAAGAATTCTGTACATAATTTCTTCATACTTCAATAAATTTGAGCTGACGAAACTATTTTTCATAAGAAAGTGATTTATTGTGTCTACATTTTATTTCTAAATAATCGTGAGAAACACAGCATATGATATTGTTTTGCTGTTCAGAAATTCCATGTTTTATGACCACATACAATGAATAACAGCATTCCTGTAATTGTTGTGAATTATTTACTGATGATGCTATGATTATACACAATATGTACAGATTTTTGCAATCAACCTGGATTACAATAACACTTGTAAATAAACACAGTTATATCTCTGGAAACAAGCACTTTAAGCTAGAAAAAAACATAGTCATGACAATTTACATGAACTAAACATTAGGATTGATAGGTTGTAAAATCAATTTTCTTTTCTATTTTTTCTAAACATACATTTCCTACTTGCAGGTGCAATTAGTTCCCAAATATTTTCATAATCAGGATTTTTTATTAAAAATTTCAAGTTTGTTTGTTTGTTAGAATTTTACACCCCTATTCAACTGAAAGAGTCATATGAGGTAGACAGTTCACCTACCAAGCATTGTTCCTGGGAAGAGCCAGTACTAGACTCCTACCCTCCGTGAGCAACTGCCCACTTTCTCACATAAAGAGACATGATCGGTAGCTTGGCTCGAACCCACGACCCTGTGTCAGTGAGGGGATACAGTGATTTAAAGTCAGCGACCTTAACCACTCCACCATGGAGGTTGGAAAAATTTTAGAGCTGGAACGAAGAAATAGGGTCAGCCTATTAACCCTACCCAAGACTCATATTTTTTTCTAGAATTTTCGTTCAAGGAATCAGGAAGTGTCTAAACTTTTCAAAAATTTGATAGTCCCAACAAGCCGAACTAATATATATTGACAGTTTGAGTTTCCAAATTTCCTGTTTTGAAACAAATAAATCTCATAGACTATTTTTTTAATCAAATAAATTCTGTGCAGAATGTGTTCATAAAAATAAGAATTGGTAAGACAAGCTCATTGTTTTAATAATAAAAAAAAGTTGCAACATATGGAACCCATAGACAAATAGTTGGGTCTACAAACTAATGTCATAATATATAAGAGTGTAAAGTTTTTATTCGTGGTTTTTCGGGGGGGGGGGGGGGGGGCAGGTATTGTTACAAAAATCAAAGCCTCATAAAAAAAGTTACCAAAAAAATCTATTGAAGAAAATGAAACTGACTTCCTCTTCAAACATGAAAAATGATTACCATAGAGCAGAGGTGAATGAACCTTTGGAATTATAAAGATATAAAGATCATAATCTAACAGGAGGGGGGGAGCAAACTCATCAGGAAATTCTATCAATTCAGCACATGATACTCCCAGATGATCTCTGAGCAATAAAAAAACACCATGAAGAAAGAAAATACTTCATGAGGAAATATGGCTGAGACATTAACCAAATTTCTACTGGTACATGAATTCCTCATTTATTCCTAACCTAACTGGAAAGCAGCAGTCGTCCAGTTCTCATGAATGACAGATCTTACAGTATCTAAATCTTAAATGATAATAAAAAACATTTAAAACATTTTTACCATATCATTCTTCATTGCATACACTAGTAAGCACTTATGGTAAAGTACAAATATATTACATATAAGTGTATCATGATAGCTTAGTTTCCAGAGGTTTTTAAGTGTTTAATTGGTATTTGATTGATGAACAATCTGTCCGTACATTACATCAGTATATTTTGTGGGAGTGTATTCCCCATAAATAAACTCTAATCAAACAAAAGCTTGTTTATTGAAGTTCACAAATAGTGACGAAAATGTGCAGGCTAGCCAATAACAGTAACAGTTGAACCTTTGTAGTCTCAAGTTTTAATGATATCTTCATATTTTTGTAAAGGCCTCTAAAATGTAGGCGTTTCCTGAGAATAACTAATAGTAAATATTTTATTGTAGCATATTATGTAAACATTAACATGATTTATGCGATACTTGTTAAAATATTGAGTATGAAAAGCACTTCGGAAAATGCGGCCCAACATAGAATGAAATATAACAAGAATTCATACAGCATCGTTTTAGTACACCATTAGATATATTTAGATAGCTAATTGCCATTTTTATCCCTTACAATAAATTTAAAACAAAACTAATTTACAGCCAGACATGCTGAGTCTATGCCAATTTCTTATCAATTTTATCCTGGCTAATGGTACTTGTTTTATTTAGATAGATTTCATATCTGACCCTCTGTAGATATATCTTATCATGTAGAACTACTTCTTGAATAAAGGTGAACTTTAAACATTTTAAGACTCCAGTTTTTGGACAAGAAAACAACATGTTTTGAAGCAAATTTCCAAGCATGCAGCTTTTGTGTTTTTATTTGAAACGAAATTTATCAAAAAAGCATACATTTAATATACCAGTCTTTATCAGTACATTCAGACAAATGTGGAAAACTTCACATAATGCTAACTGAAGGCAGATCCAAGATTTCAGGCTGGGGGCGATATATTTAGGAAAGTAGGCAGTTGGGAGGGGGCCTCCCTAGCGTAAATTTATCTATGTTCGGGGACTTTTAGGGGGGCATGCGATGGGTGTACCACCCCATTGAATCTGTCAGCGCTATTATTTATGACATTCAGTTAAACCATGACAGGGAGACTGACATCAGTTATTTATGAGAATATACAATGTATACTCTATAAAATATTTGTGTTAAAGAATAAATATAATTTATGAAACATGACAATACATGATCTTAAAGTTACAAAAATGCTTTGTTATTAAAGATTCAAGTCAATGAAATATCGTTCTGGCTCATAAGAAAGCATACAGGTATCTTAATGACTGTACTTAAAGCAACTGTTGGCAACAAATCCTCTAGATCAGGTTCCCAGCCATTACAGTATTAATGTAATTACACTGAAGCAACCAGTATTTTATTTGTAGTCAAACAAAATGAAAACATTGCAAAAATTAACACCTATTAGAACTAAGACCAAAGATTATTTCTCTCAACTATAAACTGGTTTGTTTACTTAATTTAATCTACCATCTAAAATATCTGAAGCATATGTGGCATCCATCTATCTAAAACATATTGTAAATTGGGACTCAAGCCAAGTAAGAGGAAAGCAAGGTACCCTGATTAATAGAAAATTTACACAGGCAAGTATTATCTTCACTAAAAGCATTCCTATGGAATCTGCAAAGCTAAAAATACCAGGAAAACTAGGCAGATCATGCCAGAAATTTTGTCAACCGTAAAGAAAACGCATTTAAAAAGATATGTCTTAAACTAACTGACTTACAATAATCATTTACATTTTCAATTCAAGAAATTCAAAATAAGTTCCTTACGAAAGATATAAAAATAAATACAATGAAATTGTCAATGATATATACATCTATCTTAGGTATTTTGAATTATTTTATCACACTAAGTAATCTGTATCCAGATTGGATTAGAAATATCCACTGAATTCTGGCTCTTGGTTTGTAATTACTGTGAATATCTATTGTACATGCAGGATGAACAAATGAAACCAACATGCCATGAAAGAGCAGTGACAGTACAATATAATACTAGTGTACATGTACTTGTACTTATAAATTGGCTGTGAAATTCACCAACCCAATTAACTCATTTGATAAAGCATCTGACTTGCAAACAGGAGGTTGCATTTTTTATCTCTACATCGGGTACATTATTTTCCTCCTCCTATTACAGAGTAAACCAAAAATTGACTTGGCCAGAAAAAAAATGGTTGTGTTCGCAGTCACCTGACCCAAGTTTATTTTTATATTTTAACTGCAAAATCCAAAATATGAAAATAAATGTTAAGGCAGGGTAGACAGTGAGTAACACTCAACCAAGATTAAGGAATACATTTGTGTTAGATAATATCTAAAAATCTAAGCAGTATTCAAAGAAAGGTCTATAAAGGTATGGGTAGTTGATACACTAAAACCTTGAATATAATATATAAATGTGTATATATCATGATGTTCTACTACTTACCCTGTCTCCTTTAGGACCTGAAACACCTGTTTGTCCACCATTACCTTTTACACCTTTGGGTCCCATGAGACCCTCTGGCCCTTCAAATCCTGGATTTCCCTGTGGACCCTGTGGCCCTGGTGGTCCTGGAAAACCCTGATAAAAAACGGGGAAATATATGACTCAATTAAAATGAAGAAACAACAGACGGGCAACAAGAATTTCTAGAAATTGCTTTTTCTTGGCATAGAAAAGATTTCAGGTTCTCATATCGAGAGCATGTTTGAAAATTTAACCTCTTAGGTGAAAGAAGGTAATATATCATTCCTATCTCTGTGCTGTATCTATATCCACCCAAAACACAGCCACACAAGTCATCATATAAATATACCATATCTCAAAAGTTGGAACTCAAATCTTGAGAAACATTTTATAGAAGAAGAAATCAAACAACAAAAAACTCCAGTATGTTCTGATTACATACATATTTTCACAGAATCCCTAAGAAAAACAAAAGGGGTAAGACAAAAAAATTAATGTTATGATTATTTTTCTAAATATAACACAATCATATGGGTTATAGGTTTAAATTACATGACAAAAATCTAAGTCCGATTCAGATTGTAACAGGGCATGGATATAACAGTAACACATACTGACTGCCAGATATATGTTGATGATTAACTGTCAATGGCTGTACCCATACATGTACATGTATGTACAGTTAAAGAGGATTCAAGTTCTTACTTACCCTAGATCCTTTCTCTCCCACACACTTACATCCATTGTTCAACTGACAATTTCTACCACATTCTGGCGCTGATCTACTTGAATTTTGCTGAAAATAGAAAAAAAACATAAGAGATATGATATAATAAGATTTTTCCCTCGATAAACTTTGCACACATGAATATACAATGTACCCCTTTCAACTGCTGTAATACCAATAGAAAGTTGCTTGAAATGATACATTAAAAGTTTATAGGAGCATGTCAGTCTTGTTGAAATTCCTTCAATGGAAATGGATATTCCAAGGAATTAAAACAAAGAAAAACAAAGTAAAGGATGTTTCATGACATCTGTCATTGTTAAGAAACAACTTCATCTCTTTCATTTCTTGAGATTAAGGAACAATGTATGCACCAATGAGATTCATATACAGTCTAACCTGTGAACAAAGGCAACCTATGGACAGACAAAATGTGGCATTTATTGACAGTTGGCCTTTATTCAGGTCATTTTATTCAAAATATTCAACGAGAGCTTTTCAAAGAATGGTCTTTATTGAAAGGTTGACCTTTATTCACAGGTTGCTGCAAACACAAGTTTGATTGTACTTTGATAAAACATACAATAAGTATAACAATGTGACATATAAAACAATTCCACTTTACCACATAGATTACTTGGTATAAACAACAAATGGAAAAGCACCTCTATAGATATAAGCTGAAAGTAAGTAAAACTTGCAGCAGGTTGATGATCTATCAGTAAATGTGAAGGTAGACAAAGAAGAGAGATGCTTATGAAGATGCCTGTGCCAAGATGTGAAGTTAATAGATAAGATATTAACTTAAAGTAATGAATGAATCAACAGCTTTGGAAGTAATTAATGTTTTTGCTGAATCCTCTAGGATGAGAAGGGCAAAAACTATTTAGTATTTTAAACATTGCTGTCAGTGAAAAGAACCAGATGTCTTATTGCTGACAGGTTTAGTTTCAGCTGACTGTACAAAAGCAGATGGCAGCTAAACGGGAGGATAAGTGCTTAGTTAATCTAAGTTATACGAATGACCTGACCTGATTAGAAGGCGATGAAGGATGTCTGGATTTATGGTATGAAATACGAATAGAAAAATAAATTGGGAGCAAGTTTAAACTCAACCCTTCTTGTGATATTCAAACAAGTGGAAAATCAGGTTATTAGAGCAAAAATAGAGGTGACTTAGTACAAGTGAAATGAAGAAGAGACAAGATTGTTTATGTAGGATTTTGTCAATGGACAGTTTTCCTGACTTCAGCTTTTTAACAAGACAAAATCAAACAAGTGTTACTTTGTCGGCATTCAAATATATATACTGGTATGGAAATAAACAAACATCAGCAAATTAAGTCAGTCGACGGTGCAAAAACAAATGTTCCCAAACAACCTTGGAAAAGGAATTCCATAAGTACTGCAACAGATTCCTAATTGCCATAAATTCCTAATTCCTATATCTAAAACCAAGTATCAAGATGTGGACAAATGGTTTAAGATTTGAACTAGATTAAGACAAAATACTAGGAAATAATTTGAAATTTATAGGTCTTAGGAATTACAAACAGGCACTAAAGACATTAATAGAAGTTTTGAAGGTCTGAATTTCCTCAGGATACAGACAATTATGAGCACACATTAAATAAACAAATAAATGCACAAAGCAACACAGGAACACCACAGGCTGTTAACAAAACAGCAGTCAAATATGTCTTATGTCATTAATTCAACATTTAAATCAAGGAAGAAACAGAAGCAGGAAATGTCATCGCCATGGCAACTGGCTGCCCACACAAAGCATGAACATATATAATGACATTGATTCATTCCAACAGCAAATATATGATGTAGCAGTACAAGATGTTAAAAAACATGAACCCTAACCGATTTTGCAGGATCTGTGTGGAAGAATGTCAAATTCACCATTGCCCTTTTTTATGCCATTTTTGGCTGCAGTATTAGACCCTGTTGCCCATTTAGAAAAGCATTTGTATTCTTTCACCTTTTAAAGGAAACTAGCCTTAATTAAAAAAATAATTTCAAAGTCTACATTAAGAAAGTGTGTTAGTCTTAAAAAATCTCCTCTTAGGTATTTCTCAATGCAAAATTCCCAAAGCAAAGGGACCCAATACCTGTTTCACAAGTAAAACATAAAAAGGGCTGTACTATTAGAGCAATACAGACAGGCACAGGTCTATCCCTCTCAACCCATGACACATATACAAATACCTCAGCAGATATAAACTTCCAGCTACTGTATGTACAAGAATTTAGTTTCCAAGATAAAAGTGGTTAGCAGGATTTTATCAGTTTAACAGTTACACCCAGCTAATTTTAAACATTCACTTATAATTAAATCATTATGGGATCATTCATAGACATGTTACAGGGTGGAAGGTTAGTTTTTTATAACAAACCGCCTACTGATAATTGGTATGGTAACATAATTTTTTAGAGGAGTCAATGAACTTATAACAGAAACATTACATATAATATATAGACGTGGCCTAGTTACCTAATTCTACAAGAGTTACCCAATATTAGTTTTACCCTATAAAAGAAATCAACAATTTCAATCCAAAGTAAATGATTTTGTAGCACCCGCTGATTATACAGCTGTATTATCACTGTATAATTGGTATGCTGACTCATGAGTCATTGTTTAATGTACATGAAACAGAGGTTGTCAAAGAAGTTGAAGTGCTTGAAGCAGATACAACTTATGACATTCTGAGAGTAAAATATTATGTTCTTTGGTAAATTCTGAATTACCAGAATGTTACATTAAGTAGAGGCACTCGCAGTCATGCAGAATTAACTTCAATGTCAAACTTGCTTTCTAATATAATTACCGCCAGCTCTGTATTACTCACACATTTCTCAGAAAATGACTTCCAGACAAGAATATACTACACCAACTGTACAATGTTTAAAGCTTCAGTCAGTAAGGATCACCTGTGTTTATATATCAGAACTAATCTCAGTCACCAAGTCTCAGACAGCTATCATCAAGTCTTTTTGTGAACCAATCATTTAAGTTATTTTCATGAGAGTGTGGACAATCCCATGCTTATGTCTGACTCTGAATAAATGGACAAAAAACTCTTATGCCAACGTATTTCTGAAGACATTCAAAATTATTTCTCTCCATGAATTGAATGAGTAAGCAGAACTTTAACACTAATGACAGGCGGATTTCTTCCTAAATTTTCATTTTTTGCTGAGGCAGGTTAACTCCCAAAGAAAGTTTTTGCACAAGAAGATACAATCATATGTCTGCCATAACTTTGCAGCCCAGACACAAACAGTGCATCAAGTTCATTAGGCATGTACAGAAATGCTGACTTTGATGATTATCTAACAAAATCTTAGATTACTGTTGTTTTTTTATCAGCCAGATAATTTGACACTAGATACAAATGCATGCTATGTTGAATAAGGTCATTACTCCAAAATTAAGTCATACAGTAATTCCCAATACTGAAAAAGACTATAAACATTATGAAGGAATAACTTCATGCTCTTGAAGCCATCAAAAAAAGACAGGGAAGTCTGTTAAACTCATCAGATATTTGGATTCATGATAAAGTTACTCAGATGATGGAATAATGACAGAAAACCCTCCACCTAATTGGCCACAACTTGGCAAGATACTCAAAGATATAAGATCGACAAAGAAACCAGCATCAAAACCCATCAAGGGAACATTATAAACATATGAGAACATGTTTAGATTTCTCTAAAAGTACATGCGCTTAAATATGAGAGATATGTTATAAGTATTGACAGAGAAACAGATGGATGGCTGGATGGGCTTAATTTACAGGAAACATTTATTCTTTTTTAATGACCTGACAAAAATGCTGTCGAAAAACAGACAGCTCTGAGGTTGAAGCAGGAAGCTCCAGTCTACATTTTAGGTAACTTTTAATGTCTGGCTTCAGTCTGTGAAATGTACTTCAACATCAATAGCTGTACTAAGTACAAATGCTTTATAAAGACTTAAATTATTGAAAAGTAATTTATAAATTTCAGACTTAGTAACTATTTTTGTTCAGGGAATGAATTTCTAAGACAATTACGGAATAGAAAGCATTTAATCAAAAACCATAAAACCTCGTTTTAAGAATGTAAAATCTTTTGGTAAAATAATTACAAATGTATAATTATACATGTATATTCAAAGCTAGCGAAAGTTCTATTAACAGATATTGACGGATCACGGAATTCTTATGTAATTACATGAACAATTTTTAGGCCCAAGTTACAGCCAACAAAATCAGAATTTCATGACTGTCAGATGTTATGTAGCAAAGAGCGTGGGATGTCAGATTTCTTAATGGGTGACTGATGCAGTTTTTATCCACAAAGCATGTTATTGTTTTAAGCCTAGATTAAAACATGCTTTTATTATGATGGTAAAAAATTGCTTGCAGCAACCTTGCACATGTTTTTTGATATTTATCTTAAATATTTCGATTAGTAGACCTTTAAATAAACATAAAATTTAAATTGCCATGGCAATTTTCTGTTGAGATTTAACCTAGATTTGACTTAAGTTACAAATGAGAAAGTTTTGTTTCATGGCCTAATGTCAGTAAAAAAGAGCTCAAATGTATACAGTTTTTGTAGAGTAAGTAACCTGGTTATCCTCTCTCAGCTTGTACCGGAATTAGGAATGAGAAAAAAATGGTGAATGGTAGACCGAATTTTAGTACTATAACTACAGGTTTCAGACAAAATAGGTATCCTTGACAAAGCCTTAAAACTTGAAGAAATCAAATAACACTCTAGATTTAGCTAAAGGTCTTTTGTTTCTAAGCCATGAAAAAGCCAAACTAAACCTAAATTTTACCCAAGGCAATTTTGCTTTTTATGCCATTTTATAATGTAATTTACTTGCACTGCAAGCGATCAATAACAAAACTCATAAAGTTTATCATTATGGTAGGCACTCGTTAACTTTTATTAACTAACTTCAGAAGCCTTCAAATGCTACCCGGATGCTTCAGAAGCCTATAACTTAGGATTGCTCAAATTCACAACAGGAAAAGCATAACTCACATTGAAACTTGGTGGGAGTATATTTTAAGAGATACAAGCATATGTAAAAATCATTACATACATAACAAACCACATCAGATATGAAATGTATCGCAATAAACATAAAAAACATGACAGGCAAATTTTGCAAAAGATGCATAAAAAAGCCTAGCTTGAAAGCTCTTCAAATGAGAATGTCGGAGAGTTACATGAATGTTTTGAACAGAAATGAATCATGTTCTTTACCGGCAGGTAAACAGATCATTCACTGAGTTATGCATGCACCTTTACTTTTAGAATACATACAAATAGACAAGTTGAGGCTTTTTACTTTCTTGTTCAGATACACGGTGCCATACGTATGATTAATCTTTTAAAATAACAAAAAAGTATAAGGCCAAATTGTTTTGTTTTGTTTGGGACTTTTCAAGCCATATCTAAGTAGGGGATATAATATTATAATGAAAGGAAAATTAAAACTATAAGTACCTGGAAGAAACAAACAATAAAACATGACAGGCCCTTTAAAAGAATGGAAATGTTGTACATTTCAGAACTTCCTTGGAACAATTCTCTAAGAACAAATTGAACCAGATAGGGATAGGATTGTAATTCTGACATATACTCAGAATATTTTCATACATGCAGCTCAGTTAAAATTCTTGCCTGACTGATACAATTCATAAAATGCAGGTCATGTTGCTAATTGATACCATACTCAATGTCCTAAATACTATATCTTGCTACAGGAAATCCATTCTTTCCAGAAGCAATGGGAGGCATGGCTTATCAGTAACCTGAATCATGTTATAAAGTAACCACCTAGTGGCCATACACTAATCTAATTATTTACTAAGAAAGATTGGCATCTTATCTTAGTTACATAAGGCCACTGACCATTCAAACCAAACTAACAAAGATTTCACTGGTTAGAGCTACATCTACTCAGTTACGGGAGAGCTTAAATTAAAAGACTCTTCAATCTGAAGTACCGTAATTTAACTCCAAAGTACTAATAGAATATACATGTGATAACCAGGATCACAAATCCATGAATCAGCATTTTATATTGTAGCCTTTGTAGGCATGGCTTATCAGTTCACCATCTGACTATAAGATAAACAGAAGCTTTTGTTTCACACAGTGGGATCAAATCTATCATTTATCAGTCAACATTAACAATAAATAGACATCAAATACTTCAAGATAAATTGTAGTAACCAAACTTGAGGCCAACACATGTACATATATTATAATATATTACTGGTTATTGATGGGAATGTATAGACTTACCACAGAAAAAAGAAGAACAATATGAGATAGATTCGGACCATGAAAAACCTTAAATTAAAAATGTAACACAACCTGGGGCCAATTATTCTGTGAATACTACTATATGTGTTTGAAAATTAGCCAAAGACCTTCCCCTGTCAAATAGCCATGCATACTTCATGAACTATTCAAGGTATGTTCATGAAAAGTTCAAGAAAAATTAATGTTTTCATGAATTTCATTCAAAGGGATAGAAGCATAAAATGTCTTCCCATTTCAATGGAGACGATTAAAAAGAATACAGGTGATTACAACAGCTTGTAATACTGTTGAACTTATAATCACATTTTCAATAATCTAAAAGAGTTTAATATGCTATTCTGACTTTATGATTCAACTGACTTTTTTTAATGTTTCTGTTATTAAAAATTTCTTATATTTATATAAGGCTCGAGTTTACATCCCTTAAAATATATAGCAGTCATTAAAGTAGACAAAGAAGTTCAGAGTTCACTTTATAATCCACATGTACATGGTTGCGTTAAAACAAGATACAGATGGAAAGCAAAAAGAGAGATAAGTACATGTATAACAAATATCAGACATATGATATAAATATGATTATTTTTGATAGATTGATCACATCAAGGGTGGTGACAGGTATCTGATTAGTCTGACACTGGGTGTGAAAACAAGGTCATACATGGGGTCTAATCCCTAACACATGTGTAGAAGGCTTTACACACAGCAGAATCTGGACTTACAGAAGGGATGTAATACTTAACATCCTCATATTTTTCTTTTCTTTTTTTCATAATGAAATCTTCATCTTATTTGCGTATGTCTGTAACAAGATGCCTTGTGTAGATGTTACTTAATAATTTTGTTCAGTTCTATTCTGTCCCTGAATTATTTGAGTGGAAATTATTCCTTTGACACATAAATTCAAACAATATGGTGTAGTACGTGTACAAAACTGAATGTCTGTGTTAATTGGACTATGTTTCAAAAACAATCAAAATTAATTTTTCAAAAGTGAAAATGAATGCAGCAAATAAAATGCAAAACCACAAAGGAAGAAGTGTAGAAAATTGTTGATGAGAAATGAAATACGTACATAAGTCTAAAATAATGACTGTGGTGTATATAATGTTAAAAAACTTGCTTCAAAATATGTAACATACCACAGCTGCCCTTAGTCACTATGAACATCTTTCATAATTTTCTAAATAACCGCTTATCAGTAAAATTTTAGACAGAATTTCTGAAAACAAGAACTGGTAGTAAAGATAAACACTGGGCTTATCAGAAACAGGTGATTATATAAAACCTAGTTACTGCCAAAACATGTTTATGTGAAATTCATAAAGCAAAAAAACTTATCTTTTTGAATAAGTGGGTCAAAGTTTATGTCACAAGAGTTAGTTTAAAGAGCCTTCAAGTTGTTTTTAGAAATGAAAAAAAAAACATTTGATAATATTTAAGATATAAAATAAATAAATCATGACACAATATAGATTTTATTGTTCTCTATAATTGAAAAAAATGTTTGAAAATGAGCTTGGCCTGCCTCCCCTATGCATTTACTGATTTATGTAAGTTTGTTATATAAATTATGATTTTCTTGAGTCAACTCCCAGGAGTTAACTGACAGTTCTAGTTGGTTTGATCTCTTTGATGTACATGTGGTATTATAAACTTACACAAACTTCTGTTTGAGTAGATTTACGGTAATTCCTGTTACTTAAAAATGTAAAGATTTGACAAAAAATAAAGAAAATAAATTAATATGTGTAGCTTAATTTGCTGATGTAACCAAAATCAACAGTTTCACATCAGCAGGATTCCAATAACTGCAAACTGTATGAAATATTTACTTCTCTGCGACTTATCTCAAATTATCGCACATTAATCTCCATGGCTAAGAAAAATTAGATAAATTCTTTCTTACATAAACATTTTCTGCTTCACTGCTAAAATCTTGATAACCAAATTCAGCCCCTGTTTTAAATCAGACTACACATACCATATGTTGTAATCAATCATATGTGCTAAATGATGTGGCTAATAAAATAAATCATTAACCCATGCCTAATTGATTCATGTAACAAAATATGCTAAATTGCAAAAATGATATAAAAATGGGTGTGTGTGAAAAAACGCCTGATAGAAAAATAATGAACATGGTCTATAGAGAATAAGAATAGAGAGACAATGGGAGTCAGTGAGTGACTTAGAATTATTCAAATATATATACAGTCAAACCTGTGTTTGTAGCCATCTCTGAATAAAGACCACATGTGAAAAAGGTCATTCTTTGAAAATCTGTCATTATTTATCTAGAACAAGGCCACCTGTAAATAAAGGTCACATGTTGTTTTCCTCAAATGTGGCCTTTGTTCACAGGTTTGACTGTATATAAGAATGGGTTTTTTTAGGGCAAAGATGTCTAACTCAGATAAAATATGGCTTAATTTAGGCTATTAAAACGCAAAATAATATCTTTTGACTGTAACAAAGTAAATTGCAATACATACCCCTTCTGAAAGACTGTACACACAAAGGAATATAAACACACTTAGCAATCTGAAAAATAAACAATATATGAGCCATCTCAAATACAGATACGTTCATGATATGAAGAAATCAAGATTCGTCGACCATGGACATTCTAGACCTTATTTTAAAACACAAAGAGGAACATATACACTGTCTGTCTTTCTATCTTACAATTTTTATCATAAATACACGGACATTTGATGAAAATATTATTCAATAAATTAAATGATGTATTGATTAAACGTGGACTATAGTGAATGTATGAACAGGGCGCACCTACGCACATCAACGTGGACAATGCACGCGACTTATAATTTTACCAAGTTTTATCGCTGACAATCAAAATTCAATGAACATAATTTTACGTATTCTGAAAGTCCTTGAATAACTATTTTTGAATGAAATACATTTATGATACATATCAAACGAAATAAATACAATTGTTAATAAAAGAAATAATAAAATCAGAGAATTGTTAATATCAGAATTGGTACCAGACCGTCAACGGCATACCAGACAAGAAGCGAACTTTTGGGGTACCCGAAGGGGAAATGCATAAAAAGCTATCAAATAATCAAATAACTGGTACATTGAACATTTTTAACCGACTAAAATATGGTACTGAAACAGAAAAAATATATAATCAATGAAATAAATTTAAAATAGCTTACCTTAGCTCCATGTTTAATGATTATGCATTAAATGAACACAAAACACTCTAACGGGAATGGGACCCACAAGCCGCTCAAAGACGGCACTCAAAATCAGTATTTCTTCAAGTCCTGCGGCGTTTCACCGGCTACAAACAAATGTAATCCTTCCACCCAAAGCTGAGTGGACTCAGCCTTGTTCGAGTCCTCAACCCTCCTATAGAAAAACTTAATTATATTTCACTCTTTCATGAGTTAAATTCTACAAAGTTGTAACTCGCTTCTTTTGCATCCAGACTCCCAAGAAATGGCGAGATCTAAGAGCTATCAGGTTTCAAAGAAGGCGGGGCTTATTCAACCTAGCGCTCTCAGACTTGGCTTAGTTCGTAAATATTGCCTACGCTTTTTTAACTGAAATTTGATAAAAATGGTAACAACTAAAGTGTCCACTTGTAAAAAATATGTTTAATATGCATTATATGCCTTTCCCAAACTTATAAACAAATGATTTCATTCATAAATCCATTTTTAGCGCTGTATGTAACATTGTTTCAAGCGCACTATTTTCGTCCAAGGAATGTTGGAAAACGCACGGAATGTGTCCAGTCTGTCACAGCAACAAAAACTTCTTTTAATTTAGTTAGTGCACATATATTTACTGATCAGAGACCGTATTTGTTTTATGTACTTATCAAACACTTATAATACCAGCCCGCATCTACTTTCGTTTAGCGCGGTTCATTTGCATATGATTGACAGCTGGAACCGCGCAGCGCGAGATTTTCTGCTAGTTATGGAATAATCTGCTTCCGCTCGAGAAGATAACACGGAACATGGCAGCTTAAAATCTTGGCGGTCAGGTTTTAATTGTGATATATAACATTATTTCTGTAGAAAGAAATCGATTTTGAACGTTTTTCACCGATAGTTTTAACCTGTTTTGGGGGAAAATAAAGTTCTCGAAGTTTTCTCAGAGAAGTAGTTCCGAAGGCTGATGCTGGCTACGCGGATTGATATCGCACGAGTGTTTGTAGTCGGATAGAAGAACTTTTCTAAGATGGTGGTACCCGACACTTCATTTTAAAGAAAATAGAGATTTTAAAGTGTGTTTTAGAGGCGCTTTGTCGCCGAGACAGATCTACTGGACATTGTATGTATTTTGTGTACTGAAAACTAAAGAAAATGAAGACCCAAGGAATAATTCAGTACACCATTCCATTCTTACTATTGTGTTCTTGGATACTGGACGTTTCTGACGGAGCGGTAAGGGGGCTCCTTACAGGGAGCGATTTTCATTCATTGCCTCTTTGATAACGTAAAAATATTTTGCGTCATTTATATTTTTTTAACAATATGTTTTATCATATTTCGTCTTTTTATGTAGATATAAAAAATTGCATGTTTCATAGTTAGTTCAAGTTGCGTGGCGTAATTTTTGCGCATACAGACAGGTTTATTAAAATTGCGAAAATCTCATAATTTACATTTAATTAGTTGATACTTCATTTTTCAATAAAACTTATTGAATTATGCATGCAGCACATTTTTGTATATGTTTGTTCGAAAAATATTTTTATAAGGGGCGCATTATTTTTGTTTACATTGGTGTGGAATCTTTTTTTCGATAATTTATGTAATAATAACATTTTATAGGATTCATTGTCTACTTTCTCAATATCTTTCATATTTTTGTGGTGTGGTTTCATAATTTATAGTCTTCCTGTCTTTGTTAGGTACTCACTGGCAAACCAGTATTTTTGGAGCTAGTTTGACAAAGAATTATGCGTGAAATAATGTTGCCGTTCAATCGCCCATTTCTGCTGGTTTCAGCTTTCAGAGTTTTCTCCCTTTCCTTACAATATTATCTAGGGTAGTTGTCTCCCTTGATGAAGAAGTAAAAATAAAAGCTTGTATGTTCATCAGTGTTTAAATCCATCCATTAAACTTGTTACTTGTTGTATTTACACCTAGGTTATGGAGTTGTATAAATTCATTGAATAAATAACATACAGTGTAAAATTATTGGCTTGTAGTTTATAATGTCTGACTCATTAAAAAAAAACTTGCTGAAATTACAAAATATTTTAAGCGATTTTGACCAAAAGGTTTGGATCACGTAATTACCTCAAACCAATTATTTTATAGTATTATTAGATAGAGCCTAAATAACCAAAAAAGTCCCCGACCATAGATATACTCAGATAGAAATGAAATGACTTTCCTAAATATTACACCCCCTAGCCTGAAATCCCAGATTTATCTCTGCAAATATTCAAGAAATTGTACATAATTAACATTTCATGTTATTACATATGATTACATTACATTGAATCCATATTTAATCTACTTCAGTATGTAAAGATCTTTGACTTAATTGATCAACCTGTGAAGTTCCTATTTGCTGATAAGCCATATTAGATTAAATACATCCTGGGCCCTGCTGTCAGTGTCACTTAAGACCCCCTACTATTTATAAATAATTACTTACATCTGTTCAGTGTAAGAAACAAATACATATTAATTTGTATTGACCTCGAAAGCTACATGTAGATAAAAGCTTCCAGCTGATAAGCCTTTTGTCAAACATCCTTTCTCTTAATAATGAAGTCTTTAATTCACACTTAGTTTGAAAAACGGGTTGTATTAAGGGAACACCCATGGCGGGCGGGGGAAGGCGGGCAGCGTCCACAATGGTGTCTGCTCTCTAATTCAAACAGTTTTATTCGGATCCTCGCCAAACTTTATGGAAATGTTTATGGCCATGAGATCTCAGCCAAGTTTGATAACCAATCGGCCCAGGCACTTCTGAGTTATGCCCCTTGACACTTTAAAAAATTAACTTTGATGGGCATATTTTGTGACCTGGCACTCTAGTTGATTATAATTATAAGTTTTATAATTGCGTAACATCATAAGGATATAAGCCTACTTCATATCTAATTTGACTTCCTACGTTCATGAATAAGTAGATGAAGTGATACATAAAAAGATAAATATGTATACTATATAGATATAAATATAAACATACTTATTACATGTGGTTAATTTGAACTTACGATGTCTCATAAAATGAGTGCAAAATAATTTCTAATTGAAGTAATGAAATTATTGGATTATTATCGTCCAGCAGTTTTTGTGTATATCAGTCTTTTAGAGATGTATTTAAATCTCATATAATAAGGCCACTGTTCATTGATATTTTGTTTATCAGACCTGCCAACCATATTTTTTTAAATCGTTCATTAATTGTAGTAAGCTCCAATTACCAATTAATTTATGCTTGGACAAATACACTCAGTGCTTTCAATAAACATTTAAAGTAGGTATCATTTTCAAGAAATGAAGGAAAACAATAATGAATGTTAAGGCACTGAGTACATGTTTATGGTTGATTAAAGCACACAATAAATGGTTGTATGGTAGCAGAATACATTAAATGAATATAGAATGCATCTAGATAGAAGTCTAATTTCATGCTAGGTAAAGGTCAAATGTAGAAATGAAATAAAATATTTTTCCTACCTATATGCCCTCCCCCCAAAAAAGTTATATATTTCAATGGTTTTAAAAATACTTGTGAAAAATAAACATTGGGGGCAAAATGTCCTACCTACCATTTCTACTGGCGGGCAAATGTCCACATTACCATTTTTTCATTAGGGGGGCAAATGTCCTACACTTGTAGAACTGCAATGTTTAAACAACATTGTTAATCCATACTTCCCCTTAACCATACTCAAATATTACAGCAGGTTTAAAAACAGAGATATCATTTTTAGGTTTACTTATTATTTAGTGCAGTAAAACCTGTGTTAGCAGTCATCTCTAGGAGAAGCCACCCTGTGAATTAAGGCCATTCTTTTAAAGACCATTCGTTATTTAGAACAAATAACATTCAGAGAAAGGTCATCTGTCAATAAAGGCCATATTGAGGGCTCAGTGCAACAGTGTCGTAACTTGTTCTTATTTCAATATGAGTCACGACACTGTTGCGCTGAACCCTTGACATGATATCGTTCCTATTGGCTGCCTTTTTTCACAGGTTGTACTGTACTATTTCACATTAATTGAAAGGAACATAACTCATGATTTGTATCAGAAAATTGTAAAGAGGTGTAAAAAAGTTTCTGTTTTCCCTTTTTTTTTACTGAACTTTTTCTTTGGTCTTGACCTTTTTTTACATGCCCAATTGCCAATATTTTTATATTCCATTGAGATATATGTACAAACTAAAAAGAATGTATTTGTTTTAAAAGATGTGCCGCTGACTTACAGACTACAATTTTGGGGAGTGTTAGAAACCCAAGTATTTATTTGTTGACCTTATCTGTACAGAAATAAGTATCAACATCTAAAAAGAAATATATTTGCAGAAAGTTTTAAAATCATCAGCTTTCTTCAGCATTATGAGTCAAGCATTGGTTTAAAAAAAAGTTACATTATCATCAAGTCTATTTTTGCATTTCTTTATATTTCAGGCCTGCAAAGGATGTAAGACAAATGTTTGTATATGTCAAGGTCAGAAAGGATATCCAGTAAGTATTCTTATACAATGTAGTTCTTCTTTAAATGTGGTCCATTATATACTCAGGCCAATCTGTCCAACATGGGATCATTATTTAAATCAACTGTTTTGGTATCGTAGACATCTGAAATGTGTCATATGCATGTACCAAGTCCAGGGATGTTTTTCCTTCAGTAAGCTAGCAGGGGCTGTTTACAGGTGTCTTCCCCTCAAGAAAACTCTTTACCCTAAAATTTACATCAGGTTTTTCTTCCCCATTTGCAAAAATTATGTGTTATATGCCCCAAAATTTAGCGAGAAGGCCCCTTCCCATACCTGTGAAAAAAAGCCCTTTAAGTCTGTAATAGTTTATTATACCCCCAGATATGAAATATATGGGGGCTATATTGGATTCACGCTTGACGGTCGGTCGGTCGGTCCGTGCGTCTGTAGACACAATTTGTCCGGAGATTTTCTCAGCAACTACTTACAGGATTTCAATGAAACTTCACAGAAGTGATCAGTAGTAAGTCTAGTTGTGCATGCTTAAAGCATTTTTCGTTCGGATTAATTTTCGCTGAGTTATACTCCTTTGTTGTTTTTATTCAGTATATACAATAGGCAAATTTTGTCCGGACAATTTCTCAGCAATTACTCACAGGATCTCAATGAAACTTCACAGAAGTGATTAGTAGTAAGCCTAGTTGTGCATGCTTAAAGCAATTTTCGTTCAGATTAATTATCACTGAGTTATACCCCTTTGTTGTTTTTATACAGTATATACAAAGGCAAATTTTGTCCGGACAATTTCTCAGCAACTACTCACAGGATCTCAATGAAACTTCACAGAAGTGATCAGTAGTAAGCCTAGTTGTGCATGCTTAAAGCATTTTTTGTTCGGATCAATTTTCACTGAGTTATAGCCCTTTGTTGTTTTTATACAGTATATACAATAGGCAAATTTTGTCCGGACAATTTCTCAGCAACTACTCGCAGGATTTCAACAAAACTGCACAGAAGTAATAAGTAGTTAGCCTAGTTGTGCATGCATAAATCATTTTTCATTTGGATTGATTTTCACTGAGTTATAGCCCTTTGTTTTTTTCTACAGTATATACAATAGGCAAATTTTGTCCTGACTATTTCTCATTGACTACTGCCAGGAATTCAGCAAAACTTCTCAGAAGTGATAAGTAGTTAGCCTAGTTGTGCATCCATTAAGCTTGTCTTGGTTGGTTAAATTTTCACTGAGTTATGGCCCTTTGTTTTTTTTTTATACAGTGTATATACAATATCTCAGTAACTACTCATAGGAATTCAATGAAACTTCACAGAAGTTATAAAAAGTAAGCCAAGTTGTGCATGCAATAACCAGGTTTTGTTTGGATTAATTTTCACTGAGTTATGGCCCTTTGTTTTATACAATTAGGCAAATTTTGCCCGTACCATTTCTCAGCAACTACATGCAGGAATTCAGTGAAACTTCTTAGAAGTGATAAGTAGTTTGCATGTTGTTGTGCATGTCCACAATAGGTTTTGTCCAAGTAAATTTTAATGAGTTATGGCCCTTTGTTATTTTTTATATAATGTATATTTAGAAACTGGTCCGGATATATCTAAGCAACAATTTGCAGGTATTAAAAAAATGAAAATGCATTATATTTCCCTCTGTAAAATGTAACAATAACTGAGTCAAGGCCGCATCTGGGGGTATTCATCACCTTTAGTGATAGTTCTAGTTTTAACATGCCTGATCAATAGATCTATTTTTTATCCCAGATATTTTAATTTGTGACCTCTTCCATTGTAAGACTGCTTAATTATAACAACCCCTTTGGTTTTTAGGAGTTTTATTTACAAAGAAAATTCTTCTCCTATAGCTATCATGTACTTAATGAATTTCCACATCTGCCTGTTGTACTTCATGCTCTATTATTTTTTCTGGTTTTCAATATTGAATTAATGAACTAACTTGATAATGTAACTATTTCAATGTGTTGAAGTGGATATGGTATCTGACTAGAAGTCATCAGCCACTCAACACTGGTGAGTTTGAATCTCACACAAATTTCATATACATGTGAAGAAGCTGTCCAGCTAGCTTACAGACAGATTGATGGTTCTAGTATGTACCCTCTACCCAGGTGTACATCATTCTGGGATCATACTCCATCATTAAAGTTGGGAATGTTGCCCCAAGACTCTGGCCATTGGTGCGACATTAAACTTACAATGTAAGTGAAAAAAATGTTATGGCAGTTTTACTTGATGGTCTAAGTATATAATAAAATATTAATCAATTTCAGGGAGTTAGAGGTTTGCCTGGTCTGACGGGATCTCAAGGGTTTCCAGGATTCCCTGGACCTGAAGGACCTCCTGGAAAACGTGGAATTAGGGGTGATCCAGGACAGCCTGGGGCTGAAGGCCCTAAGGGTTACAGAGTAAGTACAATGAACGTAAATTGAATTATTATTGTTATAACGTCTGTAAATAAGATCAATTAAAGTGAATTCCAAAAAATTTTGGCGATCCGCAAAAATTGTGTAATACAAACTTATATCATTGTGTATTGTATACAAATGGTAGTAGATAATTTTCTCCTGTCTGTTGTTTTACTAATTGACCCTTTTATTTGCTTTATAGGGAGAGACAGGTCTAAATGGTGTACCTGGTATGCCCGGAACCCCAGTAAGTATATGTGTTTATAAATTATTCCATGACTAAGAAAATGTTATCAATTTTAGCTTATGTGCATCGTGCAAAAATTTTAACGTAGTTCATAACTCAGAAACTATAAGAGGTGACTTGAAACTTCATAGGTGGATAGATCTCACTGAGGCGGTGAAGAAATGAGCGTAGGCGCCACTTGTGGTGCTCTTGTTTGATTGGTGATTGGTTACTTCTTTGGTGACATCAATTCATTTTATGATGGATTCGTTTCATTTCTGTCATCTTCATATATCAACATGTATAAAGTTCTCAAATGTTCTCCATGGTCGAGTGGTTAAGATGGCTGACATAACCTCTCACTGATAGAGGGTCATAGGTTCAAGCCCCGCTACCGACCATGTCTCTTCATGTGAGAAAGTAGACAGTTGTTTACGGAGGATGGGAGTCTAGTACTGGTTCTTCCCAGGAATGATGGTTAGATGAAAAGTCCGCCTCATATGACTGACTGTTGAAAAGGGGCGTAGATCTAAAAAAAAGAACATCTCAGATGTTCATCATTTTACTGGGGTAAGCAGAAAGTTATAAGAGTTGCTGGGACTAATAATTGAAGTAATTAGTGGTGTTTTATTTTCTTTAATTTGACTTAATAGTTATAATAATAGTATAATGATCTATAATTATATTGATTCATTAAATTATTCATACTGTAACTATATAGTAATCAAACTGATATATGTTTATAATTTAGGGTCTAGATGGAGCCACTGGTGATACAGGAGCCCCTGGGTATGACGGCTGTAATGGAACAAAGGTATGTCACCCAACTGTTTTAATTCATGTTTTTTTTAAATAGGAAATCAATAATTAAATTGTCTTTAACTTCATTATATGATTTATTCATTATGTAATACAAAGTATTATTTTATCTAATTGACAAAATTTAAGACATAGAAATAGTCCTTTTTTCTCTATAGAAAAGAATATGCCAACATGTAAATCTAAAATTGTACTATTTGTGATAAAAGTTAATAATTTTTAGTTTACAAAATTGGCGTTCATTTTGTGTATATGACAGAAAACTTGCATGTTCATGATAAAAGTTCAGTAGCATTACAATGGATTCGTGTTTTAAGTAACATTAATTAATGAATTTATGATGTTAATTACAACTGAATCAATGTGATATATTCTAGGGTATGGCTGGAACACCTGGTTTAAATGGGTTACCAGGACGACCAGGGCCTCGAGGTCATGATGGAATAACCGGGCCCAAGGTCAGTATATTCTTACTGAATTCCAAACTTTTGCATGAATATTGTACAATCATAGATGGTTGATAACAGCTGTGATTTCAGATTCAAAATTAAAATGACAAATTTTTTTTATGTTTATTTCTTTATGTATAAACATAGTCTACTCAACAAGTCATTTATATACTTGGGATTTGCATATAGGACTGTGTATTGCTCAGCTAAGTTTTATAAGATACAGACTGGACTGACTGTACACGACACTGTACAATTCACTGGCATCACAAGGTAAAGTAAAATCAGTAAGTTTTCAGAATTTATGTAGAAACATGATTTGAAAAATCAAATAGTGATATTTCAAACCCTCTCAATATATAACTTGTATTTGTTTAATAGCATACCGTAATATACAGAAATAATGCAAAAGAAATATGTTACATTCTTTAAGAGAAGAATGGAATTAGATACACTTGTTGCTGGTATGTTCACCATGTATCATATTACCAAATACTACAATATTTCACAATGTTTTATTTCGCCCTAAGGGTGATGAAGGTGAACCTACAAGGATTGGATATGGACAAAAGGGAGAGTCTGGAGAGACTGGTTTTGATGGACAAAGAGTAAGTTTAATGGGATTACAGTCCTGAATATACAAGCATTCATTTCTAACTATTACACTATTGTTTATTTTCATTGTATGTGGAGAAAGAATCATTTATAAATCATTCACCAAGATTTTCTGTATGATGTAATTTTGGAATTTGTGAACACGAAATTAAAAATGCTATATAATCATAGGAAAGGGAGATTACTAGTTATTACTTCCCTTTATGATAAAAAGTCAAATATAAGTGACCTGGGTCCAACATTTCAAAATATTGTGTATTTAATATTAATATTTAATCAGTTATGTTTGAATGTAAGGATCATATACCTCTAACTTTTGTTCACAGTCAATAAAGGTTTTGTATTAGGGTCCTTAATCCTTAAGTGCTTAGTCAGGCAATAAGTATTATTTATAGTCAAACTAGAACTATTAGTACATCATACATACCAATTGCCGATGAAAACCATCGGTAAAAACTGCAAAAAATAGGTTACAATCCCCAAGTTAAAAAACTTATAAGCTATGTGACCCGGCCAAATCGGTTACTTTCATAAGAAAATTTGTCATACTGAATATTAATGAAAACCCTGTAAATCATTTTGTACCTTACCTATGTGAGATTGGCTATTTTCATCCTTAAAAGAACAGTATTGATAGTATATAAAGAAAATCAGTGCTACCATGGCAACATGGAAGACTTCATTTATTAAAGAATTATTGGAATTAAGGCTGTAGCGAGTACTCTGGTAATCACAAATCAAAGTAAAAAATCGAGTATGAGTAATAGTCACTACTAAGATTCGCGGTTTGCGATCAAATTAAAAGTGTATTCTTTGTTCTTAAAAATTCCTTTTCTCTGAATATATATTGTCTCATCATGGACTACTTTGTTTGCCAAGATGTCCAATCTGTTCTTTAAATAATGATGCTGGTAAATCAATTAATTGGAAGGGAGTATGTATAAATTTGAGCCATATAACACTTTATATTGTTTACTTCATTATTCCTAAAAGAAATTTAGCTGTCTTTATGTCTGCAATTTGGAAGGTTTAGATGGATTACTTGATAGCAAAAGATTCGTGATTCGATATGTGGATCGTTAGTGTTGAATCATTGGATCTGATCACCACTTACCCAACGATCCACAGCCCTAATTGGAATGTTCTCTGTTGACCAGATATTAAAGTGAAAGTACTATTACAGGGTATTCCAGGATTTGATGGTCGACCAGGTATCCCCGGCCTTACAGGTCCTAGAGGTCCGGTTGGTGAGAGAGGCCCTGATGGAGATGATGGCCTTGCAGGACCACCTGGTGATACTAAGGAACAGTTACCTAAAGGAGGAAAGGTAAGATCATTGTCATACATTGGTGTTCTGTACACTACTGTATGGTAGTACAATATTTCAACTTACTTGTAATAGCCACTGGGGATACTTGAACTTGGGCAAATAATGCTTTATTGCTATCAGAATTAAACTTGTAAATTAGATGGTTAGTTGTTCATAATATTTTGACAGTAATCTGTTAGCATTGGTTTTACTTACATTGTATCTGAGTGCAAATTACAAGTTTTTCTTAAGGCCAGTCATCATTGGCTTTATTCTTACTTTTGGGAACATTTTGTAACATGAAGTTACTTGATGCTAGACCATCAGTATTTCCAGTTACATGAAAAAAGATTGATCCATCTTATTCAATTCAACATTCTAAAGTATATCGCTATGGCATTTTAAAATTTATTTTAATTTTCAGATATTTGTAGTATTTTGCAATGTATGTTTATGTAATTTGAACTTTTCATCAATTTTTAACCAAGGGTGATTTGACCAAGGGAATACTTACCAACTCTCTTTTTAGGGGTTTCATGTAGAATAGTTTAATTAGCTGGTTATATAACCTCAGTTGGGTACAATAGCCAAAATTTATTTTTTGAGCATGATAAAAAAACATAGATGTTGCTTACGCATTGTGATCCCATATTTATGTTATATGCCTCATTATATAATATTTTATATTTGAATTACAGTTCAACCTCTCCAAAGCAACATCTTTTGGGAGTAGCAAAATTATTTTGTTGTTCAGAGATTGTTGTTCTAGAGAGGTTGAATTAATAGTTAAATTGTGCAATGGGAAAAATCATGCTGTTGTTGAATAGAGGTTATTGCTCAAGAGAGAGCCACTCTAGAGAGGTTGTACTGTATATAAACATACTGTGTTTGTGGCATTACAGGGTAACCTTGGAGATATTGGTCCAACAGGTGAACCAGGACCACCAGGTCAGTTCACTGGTAACCCAAAAGGTAGCGAGTTGGTGAAGGGTGACAAAGGTGATGATGGTATAAAGGGAGAACCTGGAGATATGGGATCCATTGGTCTTCCTGGATTACCTGGAAATAATGTAAGTACCAACAATCTATCTTTGTATGTAATAAATCTATAAAATAAATATAAGTAAAAGACCTTACATTTAAATGCCTAATCTGATGTGCACAAATTGGGGAAGATTAACAGCATTGTTCACAATGTAATATGCTAAAAGAATTTACTTTCACTATAATAGGCAGTGTTATATATCTGTGTTGCGGAATATGGCAAGATTTTAAATTGACTGAAATCCATCGACCGCCTAAATAGCGAACGTTAAACCAATGCCAAAATTTCAACGTTATACAGTGGTGGGGTTTACTAATTTACCATTTCAAACAAACAAACAAACACTGTGTAAACCATGTATAGCTTTGCTTCTTAACATTTGGACTGATAATGTTTTGTCCTTTTTTGTAAGTTGATTTGTGCTGTTTTGGGTGTGTGTGTTTTAGGGGCTGGCTATATTTCCAAGAAGGTGAGATTTTTTGTATAAATACATGTCTTTTCTAAAAAGTCTTACATTATATTCATCAGAAAAAAAAATAGAAAATATCCTTTGATTGTTCAGACCAAATGAAATAAATTTTAACCATGACAATAATTTTATATACAAACTTTTTATATCAGGGTCGTACTGGTGAACCTGGTGTTAAAGGTCCTAAAGGAGAAACTGGATCCCCTGGAAGATTAGTGAGTACCATACATGCTATTTATTCCTATAAATCTGTGTATATGATATTCTGCAAATTGCGAGTTGTCTCCCTTGTTAGATTTTCTTCTAGATTTACTCAAATTAAATTTTATAGTATGTGAATTCTATCCATTTCATTTATTTGTAATCAAAATTTTCTTTTGCTGGTCAAGACATTTTTGTTATAAATTATAAGCATAATATAATATATACATAAATAAAAACACTAAGTTGATTATATAGAAGTTTATATATATTGAACTGAATACGCGAGATATGTCCTTCATTTGCAAAATGTATTTGTGTGTTGAAATGCACTTTAATGCTGATTTAAATGAAAATGTTGTAACTGATTCTATTTGCAACAAGCCTTAATGATTTTGTATCTTTTGTAGGGTAAAAGAGGTAAAGACGGCCAGCCAGGTGCATATGGCTCCAAGGGTATGGTTGGTGAGAAGGGTCGACCAGGTATTCCAGGGCTTTCAGGTCTTAAGGGACCTTTTGGTGAAAAGGGATTCAAAGGTGAACAGGGAGACATGGGTATTAAGGTAGGTGATAATTCCTCAGCGCATGGAGTGTAGATATATTTTTCTTATCACATTACAAGGACCCCTGTTATATAAAGACATGAAATAATATTTTCTTATTCACATAGATAGGAGCCCTGTGATAAAGTATATATATGAATTTTTATCACATAAATGCCCTGGTAGAGGCATAAATATATTTCTTTATTTTCTGTAACTAATACTTTTAACTTTTTCCTGTAAAAAGTGCTTTTTGTTGATTTTATTTTTTTGTATGTTGATTGGGTGATATTATTGATATTTTGTTTAGGGTATAAAAGGTAATCTTGGTGGAGGTCAAGGACTGAAAGGTTTACCTGGACTTGAAGGCTTACGTGGACCAAAGGGATTGAAAGGATTATCAGGTAAGTTTTAAGTAAATCATTATAAATTTTATTTATAAGAATTTTATGTACAAGTAACGGTTAACTCATTATTTCTTTACATTTTGCAATAATGATATCATGTGACTAAGTTACTATTTTTGGGTATCAGGCTTTTTTCTGCCATTTTTGGGTCTGGTATTGGGCCACATTCCTCAAGGAGTATGATAAAAAATAAAAATAATTTTTTTCCCCACTCAGAGAAAAACTTCCCATAAGTAAAAAAATCATTCAAGATACTTTTGAAGAATTCCTCAATTTAGTGTTTCACAACGCAAATTTCCCCCTATCAGAGGGACTCTATACTGTTCCCTAGAACAACAAAAAGAGGGCTGGACATAGAAAAATCAATAACTTAGTCACATTATTTTAAGATTGATATATGTGACTATGTTAGTTTATTTCATTAAGTAGATCATCTGTCGAGAATGAACAAAAAAGATTAAACTTGTATCTTTGATATTTCAGGATATCCTGGTGAACCCGGGCCTCGTGGTTTCCCTGGTGTAGTAGGTCCACCAGGCTTTGATGGACTTCCTGGAGAATCTGGTGAGAGAGGTTTCACCGTCAAGGGAGACAGAGGAGACAATGGTGAGTTATTTAGCTTAATTCTGATTAATATTGCTACAATTCATCACCTTATCATTAACAGGGCCTGTCTGCATGCGTAAAGCTAGCTAGCGTGGGGTCTGCTGATACCTCCAATGACTATAAAAAGTACTTGTACTGTAAACATAAACAGACTTCTCATTTTCAGGAAGTGAATTTATGAAATAAATTTGTCTACTATAGCTATCATGTACTCAATGAATTTCTATATTTCCCTATTGTACAGCGATCTCTTAGGCGGGAACTACCTCTAAATGTTGTGAATGATTCTATACACTCTCTTGTTAATATACTGGGCATCAAACATATAAAGAGCATTACACTGCTTCAAGATAAAACATTTTATATTCTTGTAAAATACATATATTTAAGGTTTACCTGGTCCTGATGGCGTACCTGGTACTTCTGGTCGGCCTGGAATTGATGGCTCTCGCGGTGATGTTGGTTTCCAAGGTGAAACAGTTATTGGAGCTGATGGATTCTCAGGATTACCTGGTCGTGATGGAAGACCTGGTCTCCCTGGTTACCCTGGTGATGCTGGTTTAACTGGAGAGCCTGGTATCCCTGGTACAGGTATCGATGTAACAGGACCACCTGGCGTGCCTGGTTTCTCTGGCGACAGAGGACCACCTGGTGATGACGGTCGTGATGGCGAATCTGGTCCACCTGGACGTACTGGTCGCCGTGGTGATGACTGCCCATTCTGTCCTGATGGTTTACCAGGAATGAAAGGAGAACCTGGTGAAGATGGTTTCCCAGGTAACGTATTTATGCATTGTTTTATCCATAGAGATTGTCTACATATATCTTACTGAACTGGTGCCATAAATAATCCTGTGATATAAAATTATCATTAAAAACAGGTTACTGAATTTTAATGGACTTGAGAAACACAATATATAAGATATATTTCCTGTAGTTTCCTGTAATTTCAAAATGCTATTAAGATTGATATTGTTAAAAACTGTAAACTGACATGTTAGATTTCTTTTGTTTCCCGGCCTACTACTTGAGCTAGTCTTGTTGAATTTCATGGGCAATCTGATGATTTTGATTTTGTGGACTTAAAAAATAGCACCTGATTTGGGTTACTGTAAATCAGCTTTTTTTCTGGCCTTTGTAAATTTATTATTGTAGAGATTAAGCATGTATAAGCCATGTTGTATATGTAGGAGTACATTTTTAGTTCCTTCATATTTCATACATTCATCAGGATGTCATATCTGATATTTTAGGTGAAGATGGATACTCAGGATTTGATGGTTCTGCTGGAATGAAGGGTGGCATGGGAGATAATGGTGTGAATGGACTACCTGGTCTCAGTGGCTTGCCTGTAAGTCACCATATAGAACTATACAAATCTCTAGTATAAATTTGTAAGATTGAGTTTACAGTCTAAGATAAACAAGGATATGCCCTGTATGTATTACTTCTTGTATTAAGATGATGTGTGTAATTGGGACTAAGGCAGTTATACATTTCTGTGTCTGCATGGGGTTGCGGCACGGTTTTCTTAAATTTACATTGTCGAAACATTTTATTGGCCATGATTATATAACTTTTAAGATTCATTTGATTAGACCTTGTTAAATTTATGTCTTGTTTTGTCCTTCAGTTCATTAGTCCAATTTGATTGTCCACATGTCTTGTCATGATTGCATTTCAGCTAATTTGATATAGAAGGTGTGTATATTTTGTCTGCTCTGTAATGTCTATGCTCTTCAACGTGACAATAATGACATATTTACAGGGTCGTGACGGAGAGCGCGGTGAACCTGGATTTCCTGGCTTAATGGGAAGGAAAGGCTCTCTCATATTGCCACCTCCTACTCAAACTCAGCGTGAAAAAGGAGAGCCTGGTCGTCCAGGACAAAAAGGACTTCCGGGAGAGCAGGGGTCACAAGGTGAATCCGGACCCCGAGGGTTCCGTGGACTTGAAGGGTTAAAGGTACATTATTGTTATATTGTTTTTTTTTTAATGATTATTCGGCATCTAATTGCCATGAGTGTCATGCACATGGTATTGATTTTTGAAACTGAGTGATAGTTCAGCTTTCCGTAGCCGTCACTTGCTCAGAGCACATGAATTTTTTATGCAGACCTTAGAACTACCTTTATTTACATCTGCTATGCAATTGTTAACCTAGTTTCCGTTTCATGTCGCAGTGCAAGTCTATGTTCGGTTTCCATGAGTACTTTCTGTACTTTGATTACTAGAATGGGTTATTTTTTAGCTGAAACAAAAATAGAATACAGTACGGTTCGGGTGATTTGTCTGATTTTCGCGTTTCCCCCGCATTCGTAATCGTCAATTTATCACCCGTAGCAGCGATTTTCATCGCGGCATCGATCTTGAAAAAAACGCGAATCACCGCAATGTCGCTAATCACCGCGTTTTATGACTTATTTATCAGTCGGTAATCTTTGATAGCAATGGATCACGGTGATTCGCGAACGTCTAAACCCGACTCTCAAGTAAATAAAATGATATTTATTGTGAATCTTTATTCTACTTTCGCTTCCTGTTGACCGTTCATTTTCCGAAAACAGTCACATGGTAAGACAATTCAGGATTTAACACTTACTAAACCCGTCGGCCAAGACCGACTGAAATCCAGACATCTGATTAAATTTTGTGAAGTAGGAAATCCCATTCTTGAAGTAAATATGTAGAAAAACTGGCGAATTGCTAAGCGAATATGTAAACTGTGTAGCTGTTTTACATATGCAGCGTTACGTACAGGGCGAGATTCATATGTCTATTTTTAGTGTTTTATATATCGAGTACCAGGGCGAGAATCATTATTTAGACCGAGTCGCAGGCTCTCATTTTAAGAATGTAGCTCGGTGCTCTAATCAATAAAACCAGTCCACTGTTTACATGTAATATTATTTCGCGCAATAATATACGAAAGCTGACAGATTAATTAAAGCTCATCAACTACTATTAAGTTTTCAACACTCGTTGATTACAGTTTATGTCAATGCTAATTTTTCACACATATCAGGTAACAATTTGTTTACAAAAGCGCAATTAAATAATGTGTGAATAACAGTGTTATTTACAAGAAATTTGTAAGTTTTTAGTAAACTAAAGAGGCAACATCGCGTATCACCGCGTTGAGCAATCGTCGCCGCAATCCACCGCGAATTATTGCCCTTCAGTGGTGACGGTCACCGTCGATCATCGTCGCTCTGAACGCGACGGCCAAAATTCAAATCGCCGCGTTGAAGCGATCTACCTGTGGCTTAGCGCGATTTTAATTCCGCGGCGATTCGCGAAAATCGGACAAATCACCCGAACCGTACTGTAAGTCCTTAGCAGTATTTGAAAATTAAGAGTTAATATCAGTATTAAGAACATAATTTGTATATACATTTCTTATAAATTTCCTAATTTCTTATTCATGAAAACATATTTTGGAATGCCCTAAGATGACATTATCATGTATTTGTGTATTGCACTATGACGATCTAAGAAAGATGTGTAAAACTTAAATAACATTACTGAAAAACTATTCTAGAGTTCAATAAGTAAATTGTGTGTATAGTATTAGAACATTCTTTAAGTTAAATTTTTGTCTAGAAATTTTTGTTCAAAATAAGGAAAAATGGTCTCTATTTTGAATTGGGAATTGGCCCATTTACTGGTACCTACTGTATACGGTAAAAACTTCCTTGGTAATCGATGTGAGTTGTTATTACTTGTTTCACAATAATGATGTTGCCGAATATAGTGATCTTTTGTCTGTAAGTTAGAAGTTTGGTGGATTTTCAATTTTCATCAACTAGACCATCAGGGGCACATGCATTTATTGAAAGCAGCCTTTTGTATGTACTGGTATGTTATTATTATGAATTAGGGATATATTGTGTTATATCGTATTGCAGGGCAGACCTGGTGTACCAGGTATGGACGGCTTTGATGGACTACCAGGCTTACCTGGTCCTAATGGCCGCAAGGGCATGATGGGAGATTTCTATGAAGGTGAAGCTGGCCAAAAGGGAGGAAAAGGATTTGCTGGATTCGACGGATCTCCTGGTATCAAAGGAATGAGAGGTAATTAAAATGACCAGTTGTTATTTTCAAACATTTTTTCTCACGTTGTTTCTCCATGATTTCACTTCCTATTTTGTGTTTTGGAATTATTTGATCATGCTGTCTTGTTGCATGAAATTCATGTTAATTATTTTCTATGCCATGGTTCAGTTTTATTGTGTATGTTTGTGACCTGAATTGAGACACTTAATTATGATTTAATCCACTGTTATACTGATGGTTATAGAGCCCGTCCAGCTAGCTCAGTGGTTAGAGCGTTTGTCTGATGATCGAGAGGTTGTGAGTTCGATTCACAGGTGAGGCTCACGCTGTCTGTGACAAATTTGACTGAAGATATTACATCCTATGTTAAATTGTCCTCCACCTCTAAATTATGTGGGATAGCTTGGCAGAAGCTTACGAATAGAATTTGGTTAGTACCAGTTTAGGCCTAAATGACTTCCAGGAAAGCTGGTTAAGATATCTGCCCGCCACAATATGACTGAAATAATGTTTAAAATGTCGTAAAACCCAATCAAACAAACAAACAAACTGGTGGTTAGATTTTTCGAGAAATTAATGATTACCCCTCATCTTAATGTTGTAGGCTTAATTCTTGCTTCATGTTACTAATCTCTGTATAGGGAACAAGGATTTCTTAGTGACATAGAGAACTGTCATCTTGAATGTAGTACATGTTTCATTTGGCAATACATGATACATGGTGAAATACACAAAATATAAAGAAAAAAATCTTTAAAATGTAATTTAGAAAATACTGTGCTATGTACACCTGCACCAGGATTAACAGGATAAGAGAAGACTCTTATTCCCTTGTTGACCCTGTGATAGTGATGAGACTAAGAGTGCACATGTTTCACTATCAGTGTGATACATGTATAAAATCGATAATAAAATGCAAATGTTTTTTTTCAGGTCAAAGAGGAGACCCTGCTCCAAAGATAGAACTTGAACGTGTGAATGGAGAGTCAGGAGAGTCTGGACCAAGAGGTGTTCGTGGAATGGATGGATTAAATGGCCTACAAGGTAATGTATAATAGAAAAAATAAACAACACAATCTTCGAATTTAGCCCTGGACAGAGGACTGAGTCCAACTAAACGGGCATCGGTCCAGTAAAGTTGAAAAGCTAAGTGGTTCGACAGTCCAGTAAATTTTTCAGTCAGAATTTTAACATGTGTCAGAACTTCAAATGAAATATTTTAAATGCTCTTGAAAAGTATGTTTTTTTCTTTACTTTTGCTAAAGAATCCGTTACTTTTTATACGCCCGTTTGAAACGGGTCATATTATGGGAACTCCCACTGCGGGTGGGTTTATAGGGCGAGCGGTGTCCACAACAGTGTCTGCTCACTAATTCAAACAGTTTTATTCGGATCCACCAAACTTGATGGAATGTTTATAGCTGTGAGATATCGGTCAAGTTTGATAACCGAGTTATGGCCCTTGACCTTGATGTATTTTGTGACCTTGCACTCTTGTTTAAAATTTTGGTCCACTAAAAATTCATTAGGTCCAGAAAAGTTTGCATTTTCACAGGAGTGAATGTCCAGTGCTTGATAAGTTTTTCGTAAAGACTGCGACATATACCTTTATAATGTTCCACAATCAAAATGTGAATTTTTTCTTATTATTAGATGTTTTAGCATAATCATGTGGTGATATGAAATGTTAATGATGCATAATTGTTAGTAAGACCATTCTTATCCTGAATTTACTTTGGAAAACTTTAAAATGGTGATGTTATGATTTAGGTATGAAGGGTGAGGCAGGATTCCCTGGTGAGATTGGACGTGAAGGTGAGCCAGGTCCTCTTGGTGATGATGGCAGGGATGGATTTCCAGGAGTCCGTGGACAAGAAGGGGAAAAGGGCTACCCTGGTCTTACAGGTGATCCAGGACTGAATGGCAGGATTGGTGAACCAGGTAGACCAGGATTTGATGGTATCCCTGGATCAAGAGGGCCTAAGGTATGTTATATTGCTGTTAATTAGACATATATTATGATCAGGAAGAAATTGTTGTACAATGGCAGGCAATATATTGTGAATATCCCTGAAGTGTACCTCTATTGATTGTGAATATCCCTGTAGCGTACCTCTATTGATTGTGACTAAAGTCTGTACAATGGAACCCTTCTGAATATTTTTGAGATTACTTCAATAGTTTGGTTTTATTTAGTTTAGTTTTTTGGCAGTTGAAAGCAGTGTCATGTATGGTTACGTATTCACTGGTGCATACAGACTGTGAAGAAAGTGATGGACTCTATTTGTGGAAAACTGTTTCGTTTATTTTATTTTTTATTATGAGCAATTTAATAATGAGAAATTTTGTGAAAGCATTTTTATACCCCCCACAAACAAAGTATATTGTAGTCAATCTGTAGGTTGTTGGTCCGTCTGCTTAAAATATCACAAGTGTAGATGTGCAAGACACAATTTTCATGCCCAGTGATCCACTCATTGTAGAGTTATGTCCCTTGAACTTAGCCGTATAGTGTACTATCACATTCTTAGTGTCAAAGCGGTTTTGTTTTCACAGTGCATTATCTCTGAAACTTAAGTAGTCAATAATTGTTGCTATGTTGCAAATGCGTGCATATTTATGATTTTGCATAAATTATGTATATTTGTAGGGTATGGAAGGAGAACCTGGGCGTTTCTATGGTGAACTAATTCCAGGTCAGCGAGGAGAATCAGGCCGGCCAGGATTCCGGGGACTTGATGGATTTCCGGGTGGCAGAGGTGAAGATGGATTCCCAGGACAACCTGGACTAAAGGGAGAACTGGGTGAGTTAGTTTTGATATTTTACTTCAAAAATATGCTTTATGCACTCACTAATTAATCTCAAAATCCTTCTTGCATTTTGCTTTTTTATCTTTGTCTGCATTTGTGACATAGTTTATAGAATTTTTGGTTTACTTTATGATTGAGGTAAGATTAAAAAAACTTACACATGTAAAATATTTCCAATTCCAACTCTGTGTGTTAGATGTACACAAACTCTGTTCACCTTTTGGCTCAAAATCTTAATTTGCAGACATTTTTAAAGCTATAGAGGTAATTATAGATTAAACTGATAAATAGCTCAGTCCTAGTATGATTTTAAATTTTTGTTGTTATACATATCATGAGATATTAAATTGGTAAAAAAAAAAAAAAAAAAAAAAAAATGAATTAATTTTAGTATTATTACTTACATGTTACAGGGGAACAAGGACGGGATGGTATACCAGGACGTCCAGGACTTAAGGGACAACCAGGTATCATTATTGAAGGCCCAGTTGGTTACAAAGGTGAGCCTGGCGCTCCAGGAGAGAACGGATTACCTGGTCTTAATGGTATCCGTGGCAACGATGGACTGCCAGGTGTGCCAGGATTTGTTGGAGCTAAAGGAAATCCTGGACTTGATGGGTTTAGTGGAAGACCAGGGGTTGACGGTCAGCCAGGACTACCTGGACTCAAAGGTTACCCAGGATTTGCCGGACAGCCTGGTATGCATAATAATATAACAAAGTTATTAACATAAAATTATTTGTTGTTTTTTAGACTATTTTATTTCGTGGATGAGCCAACCCACAAAATTAAATCCCCAACGAAAATGAATGATTCCACAGTAATGAGTCGCTATTATTTTTGTAATTTAATCATAAACTATTGCTTATTTGATGTTTTTGTGAATATGTCCGTTATCTGAAATCATTACATCAAAGAGTTTCGTGTACATGTAGAGATAACCTTGTTTAAATTTTATCACCCGCCTGATGTTGATACAAAATTTAAAATCGATTTTGAGTAATTATAAATACAATTCTGAGTTTTTTACAATGCAACTTGATTGCATTCAACATTTCTATACCTTTATTTGTCGAGTCTTAATAAGAATTTAATTGTTTTCACAGGACTGAAAGGTGGAAGCGGAGAACAAGGACGACCTGGCGAGCCTGGGTTCCAGGGATTAAATGGTGCTGATGGTCAACCTGGTCCTAGAGGTACGTATTTTATAGTCAGGTGACCAAGAATCATGTGTAGTATTTATGTGAATAGATAATCTCTGATATTGACAAGCCTCATCAGTAAAGTTGGTAGATCATCAGTAAAGTTGGTAGATCATCAGTAAAGTTGGTAGATCATCACTAAAGTTTGTAGATCATCAGTAAAGTTGGTAGATCATCAGTAAAGTTGGTAGATCATCAGTGTGACTTTCAAGCAGAAGGTTGCAATTTCAAGCCCCACATTGAGTACTTTTCTTTCCTGCCTTCTGTTACATTTGGTTCAGTGAGTGTAAGACTATCCTTTGATTAGCTCAAGCAAGAGGTCATGGTTATTTTGCTACACCTCAACCTAATGTGACCTATTACACTTGTAAAAGTTTTCTGTCAAGTGCCTGTAATTCTGTTTTACACAGATCTGAACTGGACTGAAATTTTATACTTATTTGACTGTTTTGGAAACACCAATGCATGATAATTGCTATAAATTCAAGTATACATGTATAATGTTTTATTATTGAATATTTCTGATAGGTATACCTGGTGAAGAGGGTTTCATTGGTCTACCTGGACGGGATGGTCTCCCCGGATTTAATGGGGAAGACGGAGCTCCAGGGATACCTGGTCTTGATGGGGCACGTGGTAGGAATGGATTTGATGGATTAAAAGGACCATTAGGGGATCCTGGCCGAGATGGTCGTCAAGGACAACCTGGCCGACAAGGCATTCCAGGTTTACCGGGCCTCAAGGGACCAACTGGTGATGCAGGCCGTTCTATCATTGGAGAACCAGGTATATATGCTGTTTTAGACTGTGTCATGTGCATGAATTGTTCCTTTTTGTCCTTTTCTTAAATCTTATTTGTATAATACAGTTCTTAGTGAACCACCTCATGGTTGAGTGGTTAAAGTGGCTGTCTTCAAATCACTGTAACCTCTCACTGATAGAGGGTCGTGGGTTCAAGCCAAACTACTAGCCTTGTCTACTTATGTGAGAAAGTAGGCTGTTGCTAATGGAGGATGGGAGTCTAGAACTGGTTCATCAGGAACGATGGTTATGTGAATTGTCTGCCTAATATGATTCTGACTGTTGAAAAGGGGCGTAAAACTAATACAAACACACAAACATAATACTAAATAGGCATAAAAAGAAGAGTTGATAATAATTTACACTTGAAATTTAATGAATTCATTTTTACTTGGTATATGTCAGATTCCTGTATTTCTACAAAATACACACTTATTCTCGTTCATGGTTGAAAAATAAATCTGTGTTGAAATTTCAGGTCTTCCTGGCTCATCTGGAAATGATGGTAGAGATGGTTTGAATGGTGTACCAGGTCGCAAAGGTGAAAGTGGAGAAATGGGTATACCTGGTAAGACTTTTATCTATATGTATAGCATGTTTCAAACCTCTAAGGTCAGAGGTTAACTTGATGATAACTCCCTAATTTAGTTGCATGTACTGATAAGTTTCCAGGTAGACATTATCTTAAATTAACACGATAAATGATAATTCACCATCTTCCACATAGTGCGAGCTTATTATGTACTGTTGTTATATCTATTATTTGCACTAATGGGATTATATTTATCATATTATGAAGTGAATATGGTATAATGAGTCCCCATTAATTTATTTGTTGAATTAATTGTAATCAAGATATCATAATTTGAAATTGATGTACAATTACCATTGATTGAGTTCATATTAATTTTTGGAGTTTGTTACAAATTGTTACAAACAGCTATGATTGAGACACCTCAGTTTGGAATGATCAATGTTCTACAGTAGTTTAAATGTTTGAATTATTACTGTAATGTTGCATCATTCAATTTGTGGATAAATGGAATTGTCAACTGAATTTATATTTCTAACTTTGCAGGATTGGATGGTATGAAGGGAGATAGGGGTCTCCCAGGAATATCTGGTGCTGATGGAGAAAGAGGTAATCCCGGTGCTAAAGGAATGCTGGGAGAAAATGGACTCCCGGGATTCCCTGGTATAGATGGACAGAAGGTTCGTACATGCCCCAGTCTTTCTATGCTCTACTGTCTGTGTCATCATCTGAAATATTCTTGTAGACTAAGTCTTGTTAACTGCTTCCACTTATTTACATGACGTCTGAATTGTTACCTAAGTTTCTATAAATCGAGGGCTTAGCGCAACACTGTTGTAACTTGTTCTTATTTCAATATGAGTTACGACACTTTTGCGTTGAACCCTCGAAATGCAAAATTAATATTTAACTGAAAAGTTAATTTGAATTATTAGTATAATATATTGTTGGGTAATCAAATTTGGTCGTAATTTTTATCATTTTATATGAAATGTGAATATTACATGATCTTTTAAATATTCATAAGAAATTATAATGTTTACAAATCGCAGGGATTGGATGGTATTTCTGGTCTTAATGGAGCACCTGGACGTAAGGGAGAGTCTGGCTTAGATGGAATTACAGGAGAACCAGGTCGACTTGGGGAAGATGGTGATATTGGTTACCAAGGACGACCAGGTCGCTTTGGATTTGATGGATTGAAAGGAATGGCTGGAGAACCAGGTTTGTCTGGCCTTCCAGGTCGGGAAGGCATTCCTGGTACACCAGGACTCTCTGGAGCTGATGGATTAGATGGTCTTAGAGGCCGTCCAGGATTGCCTGGACAATCTGGTGTTTTCGGCCTGAAAGGCATGATGGGTATGTATACATGTTTTATATTTAGTTGATTCCGGACTGGGTGGTTATGTTCTCTGAATAATAATCACTAGTCCCTCTCCGCTATGAGCTTTGATCCAACATTAAAACCAGGTAAAACAGGTTCAGTATGTATAGCTTTAGAAATTCTTTATCTTTTGACCTACGGTTCCAAATTGTTCCTTATTAATTACAAAAAAAGTGCAGTAGTATTTGGATTAATTGGTTTTTAGGTGCCAATTTTTTATCATTTTTGCATAATTAGTACATGTAGTATCTGATGTTGAATTGGTGCTTTTGATTATTGAAAAGAATGAATAAGTAGATTCATGTCTAAATATCAGACCTTTTATTTTGTTATCATACATCAGAGTTGTCTTATGTAATTTGTAGGTGACAATGGATATGATGGTTTCCCAGGAAGTCCAGGTGAAGATGCTTTGCCAGGTGAGTGATTATTGGATTTATTTATCATAGGTCACTCAGTGTATGCAGTGGGCTGAGACTGATTTGCGGCCAAAAGTGGACTCTTTTTCCTGTCTGAAGTATATTTTTCCCCTAAATTCATAAAAAAATATCTTCAGTTGAATTCTATTTTTCTTCACATCAAGTGGCTTTTCACCTCAATATGGTACTTTTCCCGTTTTAAAGGGTTTCCACCAGTTAACTCCTAAAGGTGACTAGAAACAATGGTAAATGAAAAAATCCAAGAATGTATCAGCTAGTCCTCATATGAACATATTTGTGGACAAGTCATTAGATGTTGCTGATATTTTTGCAAGTGTGAATCCTTTATTGACAATTACGTACTTAAATGCTGACAGCTTTTTCATATTATTTTGTTTCCGAATCACACTTGACAAATTATGTAATTAATTGATTATTTTATCTCTATCCTAATTTTATAGTTACTTGTTCTTTACTCATTTATTGTATTTTACCAAATTATGATAAACATTAAATGAGTGGTCATGATGAGAGGGCATTGTTATGTGTTTATTTTATATATACCGGGGCCTCGTATTATCCGCGGTACTTATTATTTTTCTCACACTTGTATGAATGTTCTAAAATACATTCTGGATTGACTGAGGCGGCAGCCATATTTTAAAGGTACATTCTCATATTTCTGCGGTAACCACTTCATGACTTGCCCCATAATGATTGCTAAAACAATTGCATGAGAAAAAGTACCTTTAACCGTCAATCAATATTCGAGTGACGTCATGAAATAACGCAAACAGACGACGGGTATTTGTGATTCGTAAAACGCCATGAATTTAACAGTAATCATGTTCTAGGACCAAAGGAAAAATACCATGTTTTTGTGTGAAAGGCATTGTTGTTACCATTGAATTGGAATCATTTCTGATCAAGAGTATAATTGTACAAAAGGACATAGTAGAAGAAACCGTACAGAAATCCTCTCCAAATTGATTATCTGCCCCATAAACCACCATGCGAAAACTCACTCGTTACACAGAGAGGGCAATCTGACCATCAATATATCCTATATAGTAGACAAGGATTATGTTTCCTTATACAATTATTTGTATATCTTTGAATGTTTACAGGTCTTCAAGGTCAACCAGGAGAATCAGGTCCAGCTGGGCTCCCAGGTCTGTCTGGTGAGAAAGGATTCCCAGGAGACCCAGGTCTTGATGGTTTACCTGGATTACCTGGCATTGTTGGTGACGATGGTTTTGCTATCAATGGTTTAAAGGGTCTTTCTGGAGATTCGGGTCTACCTGGATTACCAGGTAATTAAAGTCTTGTTAAAATCTGTATTTTATATCAACTGGATTTTATAAAATATGAAAGTTAGTGAACTGCTATGCTGAGATGTATGTTAATACCCGGAATTATTATTACATACATATATTGTTTGCTGGCCATTGGAAAAACCTGTTTAATAACATTATGAATATGCCTGTTGGTTTGAGTTTATTCCCTTCTTTTATTTCTTATTTGTGAAAGCAATTTAACAATTGACCGCACATTTATGTAATTATTGCTTATAACACTGTAACTATGATCTATGTCTTCATATTTGTAGTTATCATTGATTTAAATTCTTTATATCAGGTCGTCCTGGTCAGAAGGGATTTAGGGGTCGACCAGGGTTGTTTGGAATTGATGGTGAGAATGGAATTCGTGGATTTGATGGTGAGGCTGGAGGCCTAGGTAGAGACGGACTTCCTGGATTAAAGGGATTCCCAGTAAGCATTCATTTATTTTTATCAATATCCTTGAAAGTTTTGTCACTTTACTTCGTTGTCATCAAGAGATGTATTTAACATCTGTGACATAATTTAGAAGGTGGTTGTGACCTGTTATGGAGATGCCACCTTTCACTGCATCCAAATCTCCTGTGGTGGCCAAGAAAAAGATGGGGCAAAAAATTTTAATGTTTTTAACACACTTTATTTTAACTGACATCTATTTATTTCTGGAGATATTGGTATGATTATTACTGAGTATGTATAAGAAATCACATGACTTATTATACATGAATAACTCTTTTTAGGGAGACAGAGGGTTGGAAGGATTCCCTGGTTTGAAGGGCGAGAAAGGAGATGATGGAATACCTGGCTTTGTGGGTCGTCCTGGTATGCAGGGTAACAGAGGTCTTGACGGTCTTATAGGATTCAAGGGACTTCATGGTGACAAGGGTCAGTCACTTAAAATAGAATTTTCAAATATCTCCCGATTTCAAACTTCTTATATTTTGATTATCAGAATTTAAATGACTTTACGTAATACTTTAATGATAAAGTAATGTTTGCTGCTTTGGATTAAAATCTGTATTCAATTTTTTTCATCAGGTTCATCAATAATATTGTATCAAGTCCTGATATGTGATTGTATAATGATACTGTATCATATTTTTTCTTTTTTTTTTAAATACACAAATTCTTCACCAAAAACAGAAACTTAAAGCATGTGATCGATGAATTTCATTAAAGTTTTGATGTTTTGTTTGTCGTAGGTTTCAAGGGTGAGACAGGAGAACCAGGGCTCGGTCTGAGAAATTTCACAATGGAACAAAAGGTGAAAGGTGAGATGGGTGAACCCGGTGCAGATGGACTCGCCGGTTTCCGAGGACAAAAGGGAATGAGAGGTAATGCTGATGTTGTTGTCATGACAACAGGATTGTTCTCATTATTATTCATATATGATGCAGAGAATTAAAGGCGGGTTTAAATATTCATGAAGTGTTTAGGTTGTACTTAATTTCTTTTGTCGTCTTGTGAACTGAGACAAAGCTTTACCTTGTAAATCTTTGAATACATACATCAACTCATAATGGCATCTTATACATCATCATTAATTTCAATGAATACTGCTAATAACTTGCAAAAACATGTCTCTAAAGCCTTGTTTTTTGTTGAGAGCCAAAAAGAATTGGTTGAAATAAACACTGCATGGTCAGACAAGATTTCAAAATTACTGTTGCTGTATCAGACATGTTGTTTCTTCTCCATTATTATGTACATCCTGCATGGTTTAGTTTTGTCATTTGTATACAACCGTATGTGAATGTTTTTGCAGGTTTTGACGGTCTTGATGGTCTGCCTGGAGACAAAGGTATTACTGGATTCCAAGGGGAAGATGGTGATGATGGTTTGAAAGGTGAACCTGGTGAAAATGGATTTGACGGATTTTCTGGACGAGATGGACAGAAAGGAATTCAGGGAGAACCTGGACTTCAAGGTTTAGATGGGGCTGCTGGCTCTGGTCCTGGTCTGTTCTTTGCTAGGTATGTTGATGCTGTCTTAGTGTGAATAAATATATTTTGTCTTCATATTTAAGGCTGACATACTATTTGTCAATATGCCTGCTGATCTGATGTAGGATTTAAACAATCTGGGGCTGATTGTAATTTGCTTTCTATGATGGACTAAAAGATCATGTTACAATGTAGTTTTGAACTTGTTCTTCTTTATGTTAAATACCAATAGTATGATATATGTGGCTGTCTTCTCTTTCCCTCAACTTTTATCAAACTGAAATGTTTGGTTAGGCACACATTAAGGAACTCATAGAACCACAACATGTATAATGTTGTGTGAAGTTTCTGTCTTTGAGGAGAATCTGTACATTTGATGTGTGGATAAAGCATAATTATTTGAATATTTTGTACTTCAATTTCTTTTTTCTGCTATGGTGGATAGGTCTAAAATTGCTCCCCCTGTCTGTTTGTTCATTCAAATTTTAGTTTCTGATCTATAAATCAAGAACTAGTTCATGGATTGGTTTCATATTTAACATGTATTTCCATTTGTTACTAAAAATTGTATATTCCTCTTTCTTCTGAACTTGTGTATTCTTAATGAAAACTATAACTGACTTGTAGATGTGTAAAATGTTTACTTATTGGTTTGTTATAATGTGTAACTTGATTATTGTTCCTCTATGTGTTTGTATACTTTATTGATGGAACGTATTAACTGCAGGTTATTTGTAATGAGTGTATATTGCATTGCCTTGATATATATTGTTGAAGCTCTGTAATTGCAGACATAGTCAAACATCTTATGTCCCTGACTGTCCCAGTGGTTCTACCAAAGTATGGGACGGCTACTCGTTGTCGTACGTGGTTGGTAATGCTCGTGCGCATTCTCAAGATTTAGGTAAAAACAGACCCTGGCATTAAAATGCCACCGTATAAAGCATATGATATGCACTGGATGTTAATACTAGCAATTGCAGGTTATTTGTGCTGACCTTCAAAAGCTTGAGAATTGGTGCTGGGTGAATGGCTTACCATTATGCTGGGTTGTGTTTTATGCTTGCTTTAGCTTTTACCAGAAAGCACCAGCAAAGATAAAAACAAAGATTGTGCACTTTTCACTGCTTAATGTTGAATAAATAAATACCTGTGTTGTTTAAGTCCACTATACTATCAACAAAGTGAGATGTTCTGTCTGAGTGCTGTTCCTTACATGATTTTTATTTCCGATTTACTCAGGACACTAGTTAAGGGTTGAAGGATCCGGAGTGCTTCTACTTAAAGTAACACTTACATATTAAACCTTAGTAATATTGTATTCAGAGTAGGCAGGGAAAATCATACTGGTTTCAAATTTCTTTTTTTTCTTCGAAACAGTCGTTTTTAGAACAGATGTATGAATTATTCACAAGTACAAATATTTTGTATTTTTCTGCTCAAATTTTTCGCCTTCAAAAGATAGGGTTGGTCTTCTGAAGGTAAACAGGTCAATGTATTTCTGGCCTTGAGAAAATCATTTAGGGAACAAAGGGTTTGGTAAATAAAGACGCTGGTACAGATGACTGTACGTCTTTCAACTTTTCTTGGGTCTTTGTATACAGAACCATTTACCATTGAAGCCTTAGATATACACTGCTCATACTGTGTGAGTGAAAAGGTCAGGGAGAATGGTGGATATAAAATTGTTCCATTTAGATCACGCAAAATGATGGACGTATCTTCTGTTTTATTTAGATTAGGCAAAATATGTCTTATGTGAATTCTATCACTATCGAAACAAAACATATTCTGGTGAACTTTCTGCTGCTTTATACTAACAGACATTTTATTCTAACATTATAGTACTAATATAAAAAATTATGCCTGTGTCTCATATACTATTAACTTACTCCATTTTACACACCTGTATATCTCTTATACACAAATTAACATTAATTACTAACATGTTTTAATTGCTGCTTACATTGATATAATATTTTATTATAATGCCATCATGTTTACAGACATAGTCAGACACGATTTGTTCCTGAATGTCCTCAAGGTACTACAAAATTGTGGGATGGATACTCTATGACGTATGTTGTGGGTAATAGCCGTGCACATGGTCAAGATATAGGTATAATATAACTCCATTTTATACGAAGATGAACATCTTTTCCATTTTTCTCTCTCTCCCTCTCTCTCTCTCTCTCTCTCTCTCTCTCTGTCTGTGTATGAAAACATCTTTACATAATTTGTCTGATTTTTTGTGTGATTTACTTCTTCTTGGTCTGATTAAATTTACTGTTTCAGTGTACTTTCTAGATAATTGTTGTTAATAGTTTCTAAACAGTTTTCCTAATATTAGTATATTATTGATGTTTTTCTCTGTGTACAAAAGCCTATCAATGTATCATTGTTGAATACATACATACCCATTGTTTTTAAATATTTGATTGTTCATATCTTTCTAAAATACTGATATCTTATTAATGTTTTCATTTTGCATTTAAACAAACTTTTTGGGGTTATATTTCTGGCTGTTTCTAATATTTTCTTTTTCTCTTTTATTGTTTTTTTATTATTATGCATGTTTGAAACCTTTTCAGTAGGTTTAGCATGTACAAGATAATTCACAAGCTTATATAGTTACCTGGCATGCAAATATTCTCATGATTATTTAACTACTGTACTGTACTCAAAATAGACAACATTTATATTTGTCTAGTGAAGTCATTTTTGTTCATAGTAAAAAGAAACATTTTTACTAGACAAGGTATCTTTTAAATGAAGAGTTTACTATTAAAGGGCCAGTATGTGTATGTTTTTTTAAAAGGCTGCATCAATTTTTACTACTTTCAAAATAAAAATGTCTTTGATTGTTTTAAGATTTTTTTTAGTACTTGAATTATATTTTACATTTTTAGACTAAATTTAAAATTCGATTTTTTAAAGATTTGTTAGAACATAAATATATGTATGGTATGAATCGACTGCTCACTAGTAAGTCTGTTAAAGATTTCATTTCATTGACTTGTAATTGTATTTTGAATTAATAAGCATTAAAACGACTTGTTGTCAACTAAACATTAAACAGTATATTCTTCAATCAGCTGATCATTCTATGATGACTACATTAAACGTACATTTTGAGCTTTGGAAACTTCCAAAAGATATTATAGTTACATGATTTGGCTTCCGGTATTCATAAATGTCCTTTTTATCATTAATTTCCTATTAGAATTCTTATAAAATAATGTATTTTAGATATGAAACAATAAATGTTCAAATTTATATCTAAACTTTCGATAGGTATACAGTTAAACCTGGGTTAGTAGTCATCTCTGATTAATTGACACCCTGTGAATAAAGGCCACATATTATATTCTTACATAGATACATTCAAACTTGTGAACAATGGACATAATGGGAAAGATATAATGTGGTCTTTTGGAATAATGTCTTTTATTCACAGTGTGGCCTTTATTCAGAGATGGCTGCTATCACAGGTTGAATGTATAGTCATACGTATATATATGTCACATGTATATTCTTACATACACACACATATATTTATATACCGAGGGCTCAGCGCAACACTGTTGTAACTTGTTCTTATTTCAATATGAGTTACGACACTGTTGCGTTAAACCCTCGATACATGTATTTGTATTTATATAGGTCAAGCTGGCAGCTGTCTCAGAAGATTTAGCACCATGCCATTTATGTTCTGTAATATCAATAATGTTTGTAACGTGGCTTGGAGAAGTGATTATAGTTATTGGTTATCAACCCCTGAACCTATGACAGCCATGATGAACCCCGTATCTGGAGCCCAGATTGAGCCCTACATCAGTAGATGTTCAGTCTGTGAGGCACCTTCTGAGGTAAGATTTGACTCTAATCCTGTTTATTAAGCCTAATAAGGACATGTAGGGGTGTTTAATTATGTTACCTGCTTACCCTTATTTTTTGGGTAGAAATCGGAAACACAATTCTTATATCTGGCTTAGCCGCTTTATCTTTTCTTGTTGTAGTTGAAGATAGATTTGACTAGCACACACCATGACTGTGCTGGGTCAGTTCCTTGGACTTGTGAATTTGAAAAAAAATGTTTGTGTTCATTTAATACCTGCAGTTATTGAGCAATCAATGTGTGATACTAACTATTCACTGAACATGTATTATAAATATGAATATTACTCTATTTCAGATTGTTGCTATTCATAGTCAAACAATGAGAATTCCTGATTGCCCAATAGGCTGGACTGGTATGTGGATTGGTTACAGTTTCTTAATGGTAAGTACATGTTAAGTCAAACCTGTGTTAGCAGCCACCTCCAAATACAGGCTTGTTCTTCTGAACACTGTTAATGCTTTCCTGGTCACATTGATTGGTTAGATCAGCTAACCAGTATGGATCACATTACTTGTTCTATTGTAAATAGCAATACTATTAACTTGACCAACATTACATCATACCAAATTTGGAGACTTAAATCATTGATGGCGCTGTATGCATTATGAGTTGTAATGTGAGATGTAAGTGTTATATAATCAGTATTGTGTGGCTGGAATATATCATAGTTATGTGTCCATGTGTTGCCTGTTTTGTATAAATTTTAGCTTTGTATTTTTACATGGTCACTTTTTCTGGTTAAATATTTTTTGCATTGATGATACCATATTAAAATGGGAGTGTTTGTGTATGTACAAGTATGTTTTAACAGTATGAGAGATTTACAAATTTGATTTTTTTCAGGGTACTGGGGCTGGTGGTGATGGAACTGGTACCGATCTTGCATCAGTCGGTTCCTGTCTAGAAGATTTCCGTGCCACACCTCTCATTGAATGTCAAGGTCGCGGTACCTGCAATTATTATTCTACATCAACTAGTTATTGGCTTGCAACTCTAGAGAATAGCGCTCAATTTAGACAACCTTTGTCTGAAACATTGAAGGCAGGAAATCTTAGAATGAGAATTAGTCGTTGCCAAGTGTGTATGAGACGCTAAAAACAAGCATTTATAGCATCATGATCACATCATAGTAGAAGCTTGATAAAGAAATCAAGCTTTTGGTACATAATGATTTGGAATTCAAACTTCTGCAAAATGCTGAATTTCAGGGACTTTGTTTCCATGGAAACAGCACCTTTGTTAGTAGTTTGACTTCTAATGGACCTTTATGCTGATTGGATTTATTTCATGAGAATCATTTCTAGTCTGTTCAGTTTCATTTGAATTCACATTGATTTTTTACTGAGAGATGTGTTATGTGTTATTTTTCATTGTATTATAGACTGTCTATATCTATGTATAGCTAGAGTACTGATTTCATTATGGTGCTATATATGAAATAATGCTTGTGTATGTATTTTTGATTAGCATTTTTTTATCAATGGAAGGGTGAGATTCTAGTCATTGCTTTTATATAAATGTTTGTCAGTGTTTTCTTTCATGATATGTGAAGTTAATTAAAAACCACTTGTTTTGCTACAACTGTTAATTAGCAGTTTCTCTCTGATCCTTAATTAACTAGAAAGTAAACAAAATGTTTTGCAAAATCACAGACTGTCATTCTCTTTTTTGAAAAATATTTTTTTCTTACTTAAATTAAAATTTCTGATGGATTTAAATGTCTGATATATATCAAAATGTCTGACATATTGACAGTTAATTCATTGTCTTACCATTAAATCAACATTTGACACATTTATGACTGGGGTGTATCAGTTTGTGTGTATATATATATATGTTTTATGTGAACGAAAGGTGCATATATCTAGGCAACAGAACTTATTGCCATTTCTCATATATTTTCCCTGCTCTAGAATAATTCCTGATAATAGTCAAGACTCAAAAAAACTCGATACTACTAGATATTGATACATTTGTTGATTAAAAGTTAAAATTGCTCTACTAGGTCAAAAATTATTTTTGCCTGGTCAACTGCTCAGACAAACTGTGGCAATATAAACTGTATTTATCAATCTTTAAAGCTGGTGGGAACTTAATATGCAATTATTCAATGTTAAGTGCCTTAAAAAATAAGTATGCATATGTTTATAAACTGAGAATTTTAAGAACAAGAATTGATAATTATATTATACCTGAATTCTATTCTTTCATATTTAGTGCCAAAATTATGCCTTATGAGATTGTTCTCACCTGTTGTGCCAAAATCTCATCTTATGAGATTAATCTCACATATTGTGCCATAATTTCATTTGGTGAGATTAGCCTCACATATTGCGAAAATCTCATTTTGTGAGATTAGTCATACATATTGTGCCAGATCACATTCTTGTGAGATATATTTCACATTTTGTGCCAAATTTATGCTTTATGAGACAATTTTCACATTTTGTGCCAACATTGTGTCAGGTGTAAGATTTGATATGTTGTTTAATATGCATTTCTTTTTTGCTTTGAACTATACATTTACAATTATGAATGTTATAACTATCATGGCAGCATATAATAAATCTAAAACAGTATGTTGTGGTGATTCTATGAATTACATGTATGTAGGTATTATACCTAATAAAAATGATCAAACAAAGAAAAATCTGTCACTAAAACAACTGTAACAAGAATTCTTTAAAAACAATACTGTAAAGTTATGAAGACATTTGAGTGTTGATAGGTTTATTCTTTGTTATATTGTTGAGTTAAATCATGGTCAACGAGTTGACTCTCAATGATAAAAATTTCAACCTGTGATTTAAAATGACTGTTTCTCACTTTAAAACACAATGTTAACCTATAGTAGAAAGTTCTTCAATGACTTAAAGTGATAGTGTGTATGCAATATTTAAAATCTTTAGTAGTCTATGGACTCATGACAAGTCTGCCCACACAGAGAGATTGTCATACAATAACTTCTGTCGTGCTTCATCATTTCTGTAGTTTAAATGTCAGCTGAAAAATAAACAGGATGTTTTTGATATTCTTTGTTGTATTGTATATGCTGTCCTGTCAGCCAACCTAGTTACACACATGGTGTGAAATTTCTGTGTTCTATTATGTATGCAGTTGTCAAGCAGGCAACATAGTGACCCACTTGGTGTGAAATTTCTGTGTTGTATTATAATTATGTGCCGTTGTCAAGCAGGCAACCTATAGTGATCCACTTGGTGTGAAATTTCTATGTTGTATTATATACGTGTATTCCGTTGTCAAGCAAGCAACCTAGTGACACACGTGGTGTGAAATTTCTATGTTGTATTACGAGTATATGTGCCGATGTCAACCTAGTGACACACTTTCTGTTCTGTATTATATATGCCGTTGTCAAGCAGGCAATCTAGTGACCCACTTGGTGTGAACTTTCTGTGTTGTATTATAGTGACCCACACTCAGTTTACAAGGTATATCATATTATATATGATGTCCTATTGGACGAACCAGTAACCGAAGCTCTGACAGTGAAGTGCTCGAGTTGCTAATCTTAAGTATGCCAGCTTTACACAATGTACGCCCCCTTTTCCTATTTTGCACCTTCAAGACGTTTATATCTGAATCATTACTCCATTGGTCCACCTTTTATATGATATAGTAAAATTGTTTTCACTGGAACAAATTAGCACTGCCGGAATGGAAACCTCTAGAACAGTGATTGGTGTATCAATGTACAGCCACTCATTACCAAAATACTATGATTTCTTAAGTATGTTTTATACTTGAATGCTCTAATAGCAGCAGCAATTCTGCAAATTTGAGTGTTTTGTTGATCCACCTGACAACAACACTTCTTGTAAACTCTCATTGTTGATTATTTCATTATTTATTGAAGTTGCAGGAATAACATTCAGGGGTCCTCCGTGGTACAGTGGTCCTAATATCTGAATAGTAATCAACAACGAGTTCGAATCCCAACCGGTACCAAATTTCTCATATGGGAAATCGTTCAGCTGGCTTGCGGAATGCCAGTTTTATATGAAGGAACCTTGGCCTCTTTCTCAGCCGTTGTAACTGCAAAATGTGCAAGTTTTCTTTAGGAGTTGGTGCGATGTTAAACCCTATTGAACAAGAGAGTAACATTCCTTATAATTTATAATACATTAATGGATCAAGAGGGAGTGTACTTACTCAATATTGCATTCTTCAGCCCGACTGTAGCTTGGTCAGTACGTATGAGAACATAGTAATTCTATGACATCAAATATGTAAACATAGATCAGGGGCTACAAACATGCGCCATTGATATGGCAATACCAGTTCTATTTTGTCACCCATTGCCGGTAATACACTTTTTCTTTAAAACTTCGGATCGTAATAAGTATTTTACCAAAAAATATTTCATATTTATTCAATAACTGCACTTTTGAAAATCAACAGTAAAAGATAAATCTAAATAATAGCCATTATGTCAATTGCAAGGGTAACGTGTCATTCATATGCGTCAAGACGATACGGCCTGACATTAACTATTCAAAGTTACGTTAACCGATTACAGTTCCGGACTGAACAGAGTAGTCTTGCTGCAATAGAAACCCTGAGAACGAACTGTATGCGTGTAATGCTTCATTCGCGTTAATATTACGTATTGCTACATCGTCACCTACATCTAGGCACAGTACAATTGTCAATGACGACGATTTGTTTGGTGATTCCTTGCCGTTTACGTAGATATTACCAACATTTGCACCGTTTCTTGCAAGGTAGCAATTTGTTGTATGCGTTCCGTATGCCGTTAGTGATGTCGCGAATACGTACGTTCCAGCAACAGGTGCACGGAAATCACCAGCATGTATGTTGTATGCGTTCCCCACGTTTGTATAGGTTTGGTCAAAGACAATGTTTTGATCGGCACCAGCGTGTTGTAAATGGTTTGACAATCCGGCGTAAAAGGCTACTCCAAGTTCATTTTCTGCTCTTCGGATTCTATTTAAGATTGATGACGCTGTAATAAAATAGGAAAACATGCAATACAATAGTAAACTACATACAGTCATGTGTAAAGTAAACTTTATGCATTCTCAAAAGAAATTAAAAAAACAAAGACAGGGAATGGGAAACATATAAGGCTACTCTATAGATTCGAGCGTTTACTACTCTCTGGTTGAGTTATACATCCGAAAATGTATGAAGTAGGGAAATCTGGCATTCAAACATGCAGTATTATTTCTGCGTCATACTGTGCATGGTTAAAGAATTATTTACAGGTGAGAAATTATTTGCATTGCTAAACAGTATGTTTTGAAAAATGTTTTGTTTAAATAGACCTCATAAGGATATCAATAATAGTATTTCTTACAAAAAAACCAATTGTTATTGTGTTCAACATCCTTTTAATGTTTGTCGGTCTGTCTTAGTAGTTTTGAATTGATATTCCACTTAGTACTGTCTTTTGGATATCAGTGAATAATATGAAAAGGAATCAATGGTGTCCAGGTGCCTAGTCTGATATTTTCTAACAACTTAAAACGCTCAAAGGTTTGTAAATGTATATACAGTACAGCCTCTCCAGAGGACCCTTTATAGAGCAACAACCTCCCTTAAACAACAGCATGATTTTCCCACTGCACGATTTAACTATGATTTTAACCTTTCCAGAGCGAAAACGTCTCAATAACAACATACGTTTGCTACTCCCAAAGGGAGTTGCTATGGATAGGTTGCACTGTATTAAATATGTAAACAAGATGGACTTTTCCTATACGAGTTTTAAAATAATTACCTTCTCTTGTTTTTCGCACGATACTAGATATCGAATGTTTGTCATCAGTCTTATCAATCGCCGTATTTAGTGCTTCTCGAATTACATTACGAAACCCCGAACCGTGTTTTCCATGTTTATCAACTTTCTTGATAACAGTTCCGTCCTTTTCGTATTTTTCATGACGATGATTATTTTCAGTTCGTATATCCATTAGTTCATTTTTAAGTGCTTCACCCTCACTTTCGATTTCGGCTATTCTGCCATTTAGCTTGTCAATATTACGCATTAGTTGTTTATTTTCATCTACAATTACATCCTGCTGAGACTTCATATCGTCCATCTGTTGTTGCCATAACTGACGCTCTTGTTCTCTCTCATTGTCACGTTTTTCAAAATCTTCCAGGCGATTAAGGAGGTCAACAATGTCGACAGTTTCTGCATTGTCAATCTGATTATTACATAAAACTAATCCAGTTTGGAGACTGACTGCTACAAGAATCAACACAAAAGTCACCATATTTGGTAGACTTGATTAAATGTTTAATAAACTATACGGTCCTGGCAAAATTTGTTCAATTACAATTACTGACACAGATAGATAAATACATGAAGATACATACGTACATATCTGATATAAACTGAATAACGTTTGATTGTATCTCTTAATTACTTTATCTAGGCCTGGTCGGATCAAGAAATTTGAAAGTCAGGAGGTTGTGCACTATGTTTGGACATGAATAATATCTTAATAATTATCAATCTGAAGACAATTCTACATCGACAGGTTCCTCTTAGCGGCAATGCCACAAAACTATATATTCAGATTGGGACATACCGCGATTTTGACATTTCTTTCGTTCTCTATTACAGGTTTTCGTTTTCAGTACCAGCATGTAATACTGGCAAACAATGCCTACCTACATCCTCCCCCCTTAATAACGGTTTCGATTAGGCAACCACAAATAAACATTTCTTAAGAATTGCATGTAATTGAAAAAAATACATTAATGTAATGCAATTTACCGGTCAATTTGATTTTTTTACATTCTTTTTGTATTTGCCATTTGTTCTTATCATCATCATTTTCCTAAGTCCTAGTAATTATATTACCGGTAATTCGGCAATTAAAAGTGACATGATTGTGTAAGTATATAATGTATTATGAAATGAGCAACAAACAACTGATTTCAATTAAACCAGTATAATATTCACAAGATATACATAGAATACATACCAAACACTACAGCAGATTGTTTAAAACACTTGTATGTATAACTACTTAATAATACTATTTCACGTCAATTAACCAAATACATTTCCAGCGGAAACAGAAAAATCTTGCTGTAACAAGAAACCAGAGAACGAACTGTACTGAATGCCGTGCAGTGTCTCGTCAGGGTCGACATTCCTTACAGAAACATCTTCACCTGCATTAAGACGTAGTATAATTGTCATTGAAGATGATGATTGTGCGTCAACGAAGATTCTTCCAACATTTGTACCATTTTTTGCAAAATAGAAATGTATTGAGTGAGGTACATACGCTAATAATGTTGTAGATAATACGTATGTTCCAGCAACAGGTGCACGGAAATCACCAGCATGAACGTTGTAGGCGTTTCCAACATTTGTGTAAATAGTATCAAAGACGACGATTTGGTTCACTCCATGTTGAAAATGGTTTGTTAATCCTGCGTAAAAGGCTACTCCAAGTTCATTTTCAAATCTTTGTATACGATTTACAACTGATGCCGCTGTAATCAATGAGCAAAAAATATACAACGTATCGATTAAATATCGTCGGCTTATATTTACAAACCTGAATGTATTTTTCTCATTTTGAGAAATTCGCATTTGAAGTTTTAACGTAATTTAACGTAAATAACCGAGTTACGGGTTTGTGGAATTAGGATTAAACCTATTATGAGAAGATCTAAAAGTATGTTCATTGTAAAGAGCTCATAGAGACATAAAAATGATACCAAACAATATTTCCAAAATTTGAGTTGCGGGGTTGTAGATATAAGCCGACAATATATTAATATATGCATTACTTATTCATCCTTGAACAAATTTGGTTTCGAATTTCTGTAATTATGACAAAATGTGTTTATAATAAAATACTGTAGCATGGTATGGATGGACATTTTGGCTTGTATTATAATAAGAACATCTGGGAGGGTTTAAAGGGGAAGGTAAAATACAGTTACATCCAGACTTCTGCTTCTTGATGCCCCGGACTTCATAAAGATATTACCAAACTGTGAATGTTATATGAATTTAATTAGATTCAAACATATGTTTTTATTTAGAAGTGCAACGTGCATATAGTTACATCAATATATGCGATTCTTACCTTCTCCTGTATTATGCTCAACATTGTCTTTCAAACTTCTCTCCTTCCTTTCTCCAACTGACGTCTTATATCCTCCAAATATTTTGAGAATCTTCGAGTCATATTTCATATTTTTCTTTATGGATTTTTCGTCATTTTCATGCTTCTTTGTGTTCTTAGTTTTCCCTGTTTCTTTACATTCGCCTTCCATCGTAGTCATTCTGTGATTTAGCTTTCCAATTTCTTGTTTAAGTTGTCCATTTTCATCTAGAACAACTGCCATTTGTGACTTCATGGCGTCCATCTGTTGTTTCCACAATCGGAGCTCAGTTTCACGATCATTGTCTCGTTTTTCCAATTGTTCCACTCGATCAAGGACGTCATAAATGTCGACATTTTTCGGTACGCCGGCGTGATCGTTACATAGTAGTACTCCAACCTGGAGACTAGTGGTTAACAGAAATAACCCAAAAATCAACATATTTGTAAAACGAAAATTACAATTATCATTCGCTCGTATTTGCAATGACGCATTAATGCAGTTTTGAACTATATGAGCTGCATATGATTGCATACGTATATATGATTGACGATTTTATTCGCTAGATGACCTAAACTTTGCTCGTGATAAGAAATAATTAGAAGGAAAGAAAGATTAACAAGAAAAACTATAACAAAACGTTATAGATAGACGAATTTCAAGAAGCATATTGGTTTATGTTTTAGTATGAAGTTGCTTTTTTCATAAAGGATATGGTCTGTATATTTAATTCAATCCAAGGGTATACAATATTTACATGGTATGAGTAATACACATTATAATGACAATCATGAGTACATGTATTTGACAAATGAAATAATTCATGTATATAGTTCACAAGCACATGGTTGTATCATACCCTACATCAATCAAGTAGAATCAACCCTAAATGTTAACGAATTCACCATAAATCTGAGCACTATCATACAACCACATTGAACTACAAATTGCCACATAAAAACCTAATTTAGGCAATGCCTTCATTATTTACTTACCTGTCACCTATTAATATATTCAGTCATCACCATTAGCCAATCAAATGGCCAGGATTAGCCAAACTAGTAATAGACACTACAGTAAGTACTCGCAAACAGCTATAATAAACATATACTCATAAGTATAATTCGTCTAGAAAATATATGGTATTCAATTGACTAAAGAATGGAACACTTTGAAAACGATGAATAACGAAGACAGAATTTGGTTTCATTAATGTGTAGTTTACATGTTAACTACAAGTTTAATTAAATTGTGACTGTTGGGTTGTGATTTAAAACTTCAATTCTTTAAATGTTGTTGTTGATAAGTTTCCATTAGCTTTAGGACACCAACAATCTCTACCATTCACCCAAGTATATGTTACACCTTTTGTATAACCCTGGTGCGTTGAGTACATTAACGTCATCGGATCATTTTTATAGGAAGTTCATGTGCATACAACGAATCCTTCAGTTTTCTAAGATATAGAAATGCGACAAAACATGTTATTCAGATTGCGCACAAAAATCACCGATTCGCACCGAATCTTACGTTACCGTTCGTTTGAATTGGCAATGATACAATAACTGAGTTATAAAATGTACACTTGATTGGCCATTTTTACACTATATGACATTGACTTTCTTTGAGATAAGACAGCACGGAACGGAAGGAAGGGTTGAGAAATCGTAGCATTATAATGAGATTAAAAGAAGTGCTCGTACTTTGGTGAACTGCTGAAACTGCCAATGAACTTGTCTGGTCATATAACATATACATGAAAACGTTAATTTGTACACAAATGCCAAACATAGAGATAATATTTGTGTTCCAATAAGTTGCATAATTGTATAAATTAATTACAATTATGAAAACCTTCTGTTACACTAGCTGTATTTATCTTAACACAACTACTTTCAAAATTCACATTTAGCGTTTTAACATAATAATTTGCTATAACAGTATTATCATCATCATCTTTTATGTCGGTTTCATTATGTTGTCTTTCCGATATAAATATATCCATTACATGCTCATTGGCCGGTTACTTTGATTTTCAGTTATTTTAACGCGTACATCCTTAGCTTTACTTTTTCGTTATTGGTCTGGAGAGACTAGTTGAAGTTTAGAGATTTGGACGTTGGAATTTAATTTTCTTAGCATAGAACGTTGTAGACATCTATGGCAATAAACCGACCAATGGCGGGATATTGTCTGTACATTAAACCAGTAACATACACTAAATATGAATGCAATACCAATCAAACATTTTCTTTCATTAATTTATTACTTAATAACAATTTCTCGTCTATTAACGCAATACATTTCCTGATGGGACAGAAAAATCGTGCCGTACATAACAAGAAACTAGAGAACGAACTGTGCTGAGTACCGTGCAGTGACTCGTCAGCATCAACATTTCTTTCAGCCACATCGTCCCCTGTTTTAAGACGTAGTACTATTGTTATTTAAGTTCGGAGATTCTTGTCCACGAACGTAGATATTGCCAACATTTAAACCATTTCTTGCAAAGTAGTAATGCGTTGTATGGGTACCAAGAGCCATCAGTGTTGTAGAGAATACGTACGTTCCAGCAACTGGTGCACGGAAATCACCAGCATGAACGTTGTAGCCGTTTTCCACATTTGTGTAAAAGGCGATGTTTTGGTTTGCACCAGCATGTTGTAGATGATTTTATAATCCTGCGTAAAAGGCTACTCCAAGTTCAATGTTAGCTCTTTGAAAACGATTTACAACTGTTGCAGCTGTAATGAATGAGTAAAGAACACACCAGTTAAATATACTTTTTTATTAATATACATATTACTTTATTCATTATAAAATTATGTATTTATGATGAAGTACAATGTAATTGTGTTTAAAAAGAATTGAAGAATGATGTGGAAGAACATTTTTGCATCTTTTTAAAACTTTTGCTTTTAACCCCCCGGCCTTCATAAAGAGATTACAGGACAGTCAATGTTACATGAATTTTATTACATTCAAACACGTAAAAATATATTTTTGAACGAAATACAACGTGCACCTGGCAATTTCAAGTTATTCAGTTCCTGCTTTTTCTTTCCTTGAATTACGTACACCATCGTCTTTCAAACTTCTCTCCTCCATTTCTCCAATAGACGTCTGAAGTCATCCAAATATTTTGAGAGTCTTCGAGTCAAGTTTTATATTTTTCTTTATGGATTTTTCGTCATTTCCATGCTTCTTGGTGTTCATATGTTTTCTTGTTTTAACATTTGTAATGTCTTTACACTCGCTTTCCATTTCAGTCATTCTGTGATTCAGCTTTCTAATTTCTTGTTTAAGTTGCTCATTTTCATCTAGAACAACAGTCATTTGACATTTGATAGCGTCAATTTGTTGTTTCCAAAAACTCACGTTCAGTTTCCCTATCATTTTCGTTTTTTTTTTCAAACTCTTCCATTCGATTAAGGATATCATTTAAGTCTACAGTTTTCGATTCGCTGCCCTCTTTATTACATACAATCAATTCAGCATGGAGGCTGATTGTTACCAGAAACAGCTCAAAAGTCACCATATTTTTAAACCGAATATTACGTTACCGTTCGTTTGAATTGACAATGATACAATAACTGAGTTATAAAATGTATATTTGATTGCCCCTTTTTTACACTATATGGCATTGACTTTCTTTGAGATAAAATAGCACGGAACGGTAGGAGGGTTGAGAAATCGTCGCATTAGAATGAGATTAAAAGAATGCATAATGCTTTATGTTAATAAAATATATGTTAATGTTTATGAACAATTTAGACGGGATGTGTTTTCATGATTGTGACATTTGACTGTGTGCACCGTGTGTTGTAAAACGCAATTCTATAATACATGTAGTAAATTTATCAGTCAGATTTTGTTGTAGATAATAGTTGGATACACAGAGTACTATCTATCCAAGTACATGTTACATAATTAAATTGTTAAACCATATGTTCTTGTTCAATGTTTATCTTAGTGACATCTAATACGATTTAGAACTTGCTTTAGAGAGTCAATTAACATTCAACGTCTTCGTAAAATGTCCAAGATATTGAAATTCGACGAAAAATATTCAGATTATCACATACACGTACTTCTGTGTAGCGCAGGAACCTTCCATGAACTTGTCTTGTCACAAATATATATTCATACATCTTAGGGATAAACTTTGTGTTCCAGTTAGTTTTAACGTTGATAAACGAAATGAACATAACCAGTTACCTGAACTCTATCTGTTTAACACATCTACTTCCAAACATTCACATGGGGCTTTCAGTTGACATTTTGTACGACATTTTTATCATCAGCATCTTTTCGATTGGTTTAATCATTTGTCTTATAGATATAGATATTGATGTATTCACTAATGCTTATTTTCCTGTGACTTTATCAGTCAGTTTATTTAACGGGTACATTGTAAAATTCATTATTCTAATACTTTCCTAGAGTCTAATACATAGTTCCCACATCTACAATATTTACCTCTCTTTGCGACCATCTTGAAAGGCCAATTTCTAATGTGTTTAATAGAAAAACAACAACAGAAAAGTAGTGATTAAACAACTCAATTTATCATAAGTTATAACTTAATCATGAAGTTGGAAAAAAACATAAGCACACCATGTTTAAGAAATATATGAATATCCTATATTTAGAATTACCAAAACAAAAATATTAACATCTTCAACCTATGCTAGTCAAGTTTGCCTTTCAAGATGACCGTCAATTCAAAACAAGGGAAGTGAATATTGAAGATGTGGGAATTATGTACTGAAGTTTCAACGCTTGAACGTTGAAATTTTAGTTAACTTGCACTGAACACAGTTGGTAGCGAATGGAAATAAATCATTCTATGACGGTACCCCCGGGATATTGTCTATACATACACTACATATGAAGGGAATAAATAAAATGAAACATTGTTTTGTTTTCATTGATTTATTACGTGATTACAATTTCACGTCTATTAACCTAATACATTTCCTGTGGGGACAGAAAAATCTTGCTGTAACAAGAAACCAGAGAACGAACTGTATTGGCTACCGTGCAGTGATTCGTCAGGGTCAACATTTCTTACAGCAACATCGTCACCTGCATCCAGACGTAGTACTATTGTCATAGAAGATGATGCATAAGGAGATTCTTGTCCACGAACGTAGATTTTACCAACATTTGAACCATTTTTGGCAAAATAGTAGTGTGTTGTGTGAGATACATATGCCATCAGTGTTGTAGAGAATACGTACGTTCCAGCAACAGGTGCACGGAAATCACCAGCATGAACGTTGTAGCCGTTTCCCACGTTTGTGTAAATATTGTCAAAGGCGATGTTTTGGTTTGCACCAGCATGTTGTAGATGGTTTGATAATCCTGCGTAAAAAGCTACTCCAAGTTCATTATCAGCTCTTTGAATACGATTTACAACTGATGCCGCTGTAATGAAATGAGTAAAGAATATATCAGTTAAATAATTACTAATGTATGTGTTAAATTATTCATCCTTGAACAAATTATATTTCGAAAAATCTGTAATTATGACAAAAATTGGTGTAAATAATATACTAAAGCAGTATGTGGAAGGACATTTTTGTATGTATTCGTAAAGTGATATGAAAATCGGGAAAAGGTACAATATCAGTATAGTTACATCCAGATGTCTGCTTCTTAAAAGTCCCTCGAACTGAGAATGTTACATGAATTCTGTAACACTAAAACATACGTATTTGTTTTTAAACTGAATACATGGTGCATGTAGTTACATCAATTAGTTTAATTCTTACCTTCTCTTGTATTATGCTCAACAATGTCTTTCAAACTTCCGTCCTTCATTTCTCCAATCGACGTCTTAAGTCCTCCAAATATTTTCAGAATCTTCGAGTCAAATTTCAAAATCTTCTTCTTGGATTTTTCTTCATTTTCATGCTTCTTCGTGTTCTTAGTTTTCTCTGTTTCCTTACACTCGCCTTCCATCTCAGTCATTCTGTGATTTAGCTCTCCTATCTCTTGTTTAAGGTGTTCATTTTCATCTAGAACAACTTTCATTTGTGACTTCATGACGTCCATCTGTTGTATCAACAATCGGAGCTCAGATTCCCTATCATTGTCGCGTTTTTCAAACTCTTCCATACGATCAAGGACGTCATGAATGTCCACAGTTTTCGGTTCGCCGACCTGATCGTAACATAATAGCACTCCAAATTGGAAACTAGCGGTTACCAGAAACAACACGAAAGTCATCATAATTGTTTATTTAAATGTTAAGAATTGAATCGACTTACACAACACCACAAGTCTGATCTATATAACGAGTTTAATCACAAGATGGCCTTGACTTTACTAGTGATAAGCTATCAAGAAACTGACGAAAGATTTGAAAATATGCCATTCGACTGGATAAGGTAAAATACATAGATCTGGAGAAAAATCTCATGCTATTAATTCTATGAATGATTTGTGTCTCCGAGTTTGTGTATGGGTAAAGTAAGGTTTCACAATTTGATCGATGCATCACCTTAATCTAAGTACAAGGATCGCCCCTGGATTTGTCTAGGGATGAACCTGTCTTTAAAGTGATTGGTAATGTTATCTCATCAGTCGAAGCATCAACATGTTAAGTAAAATGCTTCCAGCAGAATGCAGCGTACACATGCTACTAAATCAAACGATTTGATGATTAAAGTTCTTTGATTCACCATGAAAACACATTGACAACAAGGTCGAAGATTTAATGGGTTATTTGATTCGGTGTGATAAAGTTGGTGTAAGAAAATGATCATACTGAATTAACAAAAATCATATGTCTTAAATGTTTCAATTACTGCATAAAATGTTGTAGTTTTGGTTATACTGAATATAATCATGTTTTTATGTGCATGGTTTATTTCTATATATAGGTGGTGACATTCGTTACTATAAGTACTAGTTTTATGTTTACAGGACACGTAGATAAGCGTTCAGTGTAAGACTTTCAAAACTTGTGTACTAAACAAATTGTGCTAGATATGCAAATACATGTACATGTATTACATTCTTCAGACAAACCATGTTAAGAACACTTTATATTTTTGCCCGGCTTAGTGTATACATTTATATTACTATATGATACTAGTTAGGATAAATTGTACAGGCAACATTTACATTAACGGTTTTGTTTTCTCTGTGTGACAGCAGATGTGAACGGTTTATGAGCATTTAGTTGATCAAATTGTCTACATATATAAACATACATTTGTGTTATGGTTCAATATGTTAATTGGCGAATGTATTCAATGGATAACAAACTCTACACTGATAGGTACATAATTACAGTTTAATTTCACTGAAATGTTCAAAATACAAACAAAATACAAGATGAGCAACAATTGTCATATAGTTTTTGTTCAGCGCATTGTATGCAACACAACCGAATCTTTATATTTACATGATTTGTTCGTAAAATTTAAACTGAATATGACAAGTTTGAGCAAGCACTAAATGTTTACTAATTCATGCGTGATTACAATATTGTTTATTTCACGAATGACCACGGTATTGTCTTATTCAAGTATTATCACAGTATTGTCAATTACACGAATAACACTAGTATTGTTTAATTCACAAGTGATCGCAGTATTGTGCAATTCACCCGTGACCAAAGAACATTGCCAGCTTTCAAAGCCTAATTTACAAAGTAGCCTCCCTTGAATTTCGGTCGAAGGGAAGCTTGTGATCAAATTTCGATTATGTCCCTTAGATAAGGACCCTAGATAAACCATTTAAGACCCTAGATAGCACTGAAATCAGTAGAATCACGGTTCATTAAGCAAGACGCGCATTGCGCCCGCAGGCATGATCTTATCAGTGGTTCATCAAATACAGTAAAACAATGACAGAAAGTGATATCATGAAGAACTTGACTTATACTTGTATTATTTAACGTTATTTGTTAGTTGTTGGGTAACTACATCCAAGCTTAATATGTTTTATAATAAAATAACCATTGATGTACGCTTTGTTATATTTATTCTGCTAATAATTTATAATAAAATAACCATTGATGTACGCTTTATTATATTTATTCTGCTAATAACAAGTTTTCTTTGACAAGGTGAAAATTTAGTTAATTCTAATTAATTCTAATTTTGTTAATATGTAGATAAATACATTGTAAAATCCATTCTATTTCATTTATTCTGATTTTTATCGACAAATGTTACTTTAAACAGCGTCAGATCCAGGATTTCAGGGGCATAATATTTTGGAAAGTATGCTATTTCATTGAATGATTTTTCATTTCTTTAGGAGGTGGGGGGGGGGGGGGGGGCTGAATTCGCTTGTGTTAAATAACTAGTTTATAGTTTATCGAGTATAAATTCAGATATATCAAGGACTAAGTCTAACAATCATTTTTTGGCTTAAAATAAGTTCGATGTTAATTATCATAGTAAAATATGACATGTCTACTTATAATACATGTGCCTGGCATAATTCGCATCATTTTTTACCAATTTAAATAGCATGTAGTAATAAAATCCAATACAGGTCATGGTTCAGTGAGCTAATTATATATATTGCACTTACGGTCAGTATTAACTGGGACCATTATACACATGTATATTGATAATCACGTTAATTGGCGATGTAATCTGCATTCATCTATAAATGTTGATTCATCTTACTATATGGAAACAAATTTAATTATTTTATATTTTTATGACAGGGTTGTGCTCAACAGCTAATTTAAAGCCATTCATTATGTTTCTATACTTTGTTTCTGATGCTTATCTTTTCGCACTTTGTTTTGTTAAAATTATCTATATGTGTATATTGGTCCCAGGAATTATGTTTTTAAAGATCACAAAATGAACAAAATACATCTTAATCAAGATTAATGATCTTTAGTTATAAATTGAAAAAATGATAAATTACGCTTGAATTAGTAGTTTCATTATATTAAACAGTAAAAATGTTGACTATACTTATACTGTATATATCCGCATACTGATTTTATCTCTAAAGCCATGCTACCTGGTTACGGGAATATACAAATAACTATAATTATCATGTAGGTACCTTATTATGAGAAACAACACGTTTCCAAAACTGGTCAATTCAGATCGCACATGGAAGCAAGAAAATGTTAGAAATATTAATACATTAACATTCAATATGAACCAGCAAAGAATCTAGCTTGTGCACGTAACTGGGAAAATGTGATGCTAAAATTACAACATGGCTTTCGTGGTGTTTGAATATCCGCTATTATGTCTAGTTATAGAATTTTCTTTGTATGTTAATTCACAATGTATTTATAATCTGGTGCACATAACTGGGAAAATATTGTACTTAAATGTATATTGCAAAATGACTTTCTCGGTGCTTGAATTCCGCCATCTTGCCCAGTTTTAGGAATTTCCTTGTATGTTTTTAACAATCTAGACCGACAAGGATAATTTTGTAACGATCAGGGAATCAAGAAGATAAAATACAACATAATTGAAATTTATATCATTATAAAGAAGAAAGATGCAAAATTGTGCACATAGCTGGGAAAATATTGTACTTATATTGCAAAATGACTTTCTCGGTGCTTGAATTCCGCCATCTTGCATAGTTTTAGGAATTTTCTTGTATGTTAATACACAATGTTTTTATAAATTTTGACCGACAGGGATAATTTTGTAACGATCAGGGAAGCAAGAAGATAAAATACAACATAATTGAAATTTATATCATTATTAAGAAATAAGATGTAAAATTGTGCACATAACAGGGAAAATGTTGTGCTTATACTACAAAATGTCTTTCTAGGTGTTTGAAATTCCCACTTTTGCTTAATTTTAGAAATTTCCTTCTTTGTTCATATAAAAAATCTAGACCGACAGGGACAATTTTGTAACGATCAGGGAAGCAAGAAGATAATGTATAACATAATTAAAATTTATATCATTATAAAGAAGAAAGATGCAAAATTGTGCACATAACAGGGAAAATGTTGTGCCTTTATTATTAATAAAGTTATTACAAGTTAAATAAATACTTCCTCTATAACTCTATATAGAGCACCTGTCACCGCCATGTCATCGATATCGCAAAAAAGTCGATTTTCAAGGGGGACAACTTTCCCGATAAGCCAACTGATAAGCTCTGAAAGCTGGCAATGCATGTATTGTCTAAACTCCCATGTAAGCAAAATTTGGTATAATTCTCGTGTGATCATAAAACTGTTTTGTACAAACATGAAAATTGTTGTTAAATTACGTGTAATTCCATTCCGTAATTATTTATTATAAATGCCACTGCTACAGCCTAAATCTGCACGAGACTGTCTTATTCACTGTCTTATTCACGTGTTAGTGCAATGTTGTCTAATCTGCATGCAATCACATTGTTCTCTTATTCACACATCATCACCATGTCTGATTCATGTTTGGTTAACTTTTCTCTGTTCTTTATCTGTTTTTTTTTCGTCATATATTGCTTTCAATGCACAGTTTTATTTGTTGTAAAACAATTCATACAGAGAAGATAAAACGGAATGGCGATACATGTTCACATTATAAATGTAATTAATGATTAATGTGAAATCATCTGATTAGAGGAGAATGAAAGAAGGAGCAATGCACATCGAAAGTAAATTTCCAATCAGGGAAATGAATGTACATATTTCTTTGAGAGTTTCCAAGCTGTGCTATCGAATTACACATTTTGTACAACAAGTTGTGACTTGCAATATGCACCAAATCGATAGCTTAACAGTCGTATATGATGTATGCCAGCAGTGTACGGTTGTATTATCCATTGTACATTCTATTCAAAACAGTATCAAGTACCCGAATATCTTTTTACCAGCACTGTTAGGGGCATCTGTTTATATCTGAGTTCATTCTAAAAATTCCACAACAGCAGAGCAGTTAAATATTTGCACAATTATACGAAGGCAACTGTAAACTATTAGCAATAATACTTTCACACAAAATAGTGCTTAACCCTCCTCTTTCCAGTGGAATAAACTCTTAAAAAGGGATAAAATTTCAGTATGATTAGAACAACTTCGTTGCAGTTTTACATGTACATAACATGTAGTTCATAATCTTTACTGACCCTTTCGCTAAGATATCTGATCAGTCATCACTATACCATACACGCCTTCCTACTTCTGTAAGAATTGGTAGAAATAGACTATCAGCATTGATGCACAAATGAAAACAATTTAGAGCCAACACAACGATACACGCTGTATCTGTTTTAAAGTATTTTTATCTGTGATTCTACCAACTTTATCTCTAGGAACATTTTGTTGAAACATGTCAATGATACGATCCGCCATGTATGATGCCAATTTTAACTCATCATTGAACAACACACGTTTTAGACATGTTGTTTCTTCTAGCTTCTTTCATTCCTTTCTGAAAAAGTTCCGCTTTTCCTGCAATCACAAAACACGATGGTCAAATTAATAAAAACAATCATTTATTTATTTAATCTGATTTAACGCCATTAATTCCGTTATATCGCGGCGGGCAGAACTTTAACCTAACCAGCTTCCCTGTATTTTCATTTAGGCCTTACCCAGTACTAATCATATTCTGTCCGTAAGCTACTACCAAGCTACCCCACATAATTCAGAGGTGGTGGACAACTTAACATAAGATGTAATATCTTCAGTCAAATTTGCCATGGTCAGTGTGAGCTTCGCCTGGGGTTCGAACTAACAACCTCTTGATCAGGAGACCAATGCTTTGACCGTCACATGATCAATACACAAACTGTTTAATAGGTAGTATGAAGATAATGAATATAAAGCACATTCTCAATGATAACATTTGATGTATCAATTAATTCGTTGGTTGATACTGAACAGTGTAAAAATTGAGAACCAGTTTGTAGGTCTAGAGTCCAAACAAGTTCCATCAGTGTCAGAAATTATTTACTATGAAATGAGGGTAAAGACAAAGTGATATTCATATATTAAGCCACTTTCCTGTGACCTTTACCTATTAAACGACGTAAACAATTACAGAAATCTCTAATCAGTTCGTATTTACACTATCATACGGTTCAAATGTTTCAGTAGAATATCTGTTTGATTACATACCCTGTTTTCTGTAGATGTTGTCAAGGATGAGCATGTATTCAAAGAAATCTAATGATTGATTGTGATCACGATCGACTTCCTCCATTGCTTCTTGTAGCTGATGAATGTTGAAATCAAATCCTATCTCCTTCACTATACCAACCATCTAATAAACAAACAAACAGGTTGTATGACAGAAACAACACATACAATAGTAGGACAGTATTATTGAAGTTAGGGTTACTGCTTACATGGTAGTCCAGTTTGCGTTCAGATGGTTCAACATTTACTATGAATGTAGGATATAAGATCCGAACGAACCAAGCACCATTATCACCACAATGAATGCCAAGCAATAGCATTACTTAGAAAAAAACATTGACAAGGTCAGAAAAAAGTAGCCTTAAGAATCACCTGGCCGATCCCTATTTTTGCGCTGACCCGAACGTTTTTAATGGCTATATCCTGAACATGAAAATATTTAGGCACCGTTTATTTCTCACCAAGTTATGCTTAGAAAAAAGAGCTAAATACATTTGTAGGAAACATTTCCAGACCAACCTACCCTAATATCTTAATCAAGTAACCCTAAACATGACTATTTTTCTCTAGCCTATGTCTGTTTTCAACACAATCATCTTGAAAATGGCACGCGTTACTCCAGACCACTCTGGAACATATTGAGGTACTTATCCGTAATTAAGCTACTTTTAAAATGCACAACGCGAAGTCAACTAAGTAGAACTAAGAATTCAAGGGTAAAAGTATTTGACTGTACATACCATGTCAACTGGTTCATGTTATTTTATATTGAATATAATACCAAGACATGAAATTGGCATATTTCAGCTTTTCGTATCATGACGAATCTCACCATACAACATAAGCGTTATTGGTACAACGTACGGACCAACACAAATAGAGATATTTGAGAATTGTCTGCCTGTTTATAATTGTGATTAATTAAGTAATGAACAACAATTTTACCTCGTCTAAATCTAGGCTACCATTTCCATTTTTGTCATACCGTTTGAACTTCTCAAACTGGTCTTTAATCTGAAATACATAATCACGAATTAAGAGATGTGTTGCTATGTCGTCAGAAGAAACTGCTGTTTATTTCAATTTGTCTGGACAAACACAGTCATTTTGGTAAGCAAACATATGAACACTTTTAAGGATATTTTTGTTTATGTCGTACGCTTGTACTTAAAACGATAAGATGGAATAAAAAAGGACAGTTATTTTAAAAACTGTTAAAACGATTTTGAAACTGATGATAATTAATGAGTTGGCAGCCTAACTGTAAACCCACTTTTTTAAGATGGTATCATTTACAGAGATTGTCAGTGGCTTCGTTACATAATTTTACTATGTCATTACATACACCGGTTTAGTGAATCAAGTTGCTATGGTGTGACCGCCAAAGATTATCATAATCAAGAGTATTGGAATGTTTGTCTCAGTCACTGTACAGGAAGATGAAGTTCACATGTTACATTATTGAAATACTTACGAATTGTTGCGACATAAAAGGGAAATATTTCAGTGGGTTGATTGGATGAAGTTTCTTCGTCTTCGGGTCGATGATCACTGGGTTGGTTGGCGCTGTAGTAGAAGAACATGTTCAAAAAGTGGTGGGAATATCACATGATAAGATCATAAGAAGGTTATACCACGAGGTTGAATCAGTTCGGACCACTTTCAAAAACGTAAGTTGTGATTTATTAAAATAAATTATTTGCCAAACTTCTCAGGTTGCTCTGATCAAATGTTGATGGTTTTAGAAAGAAATAATAATCCATTACAATTTCTCAATTCTTCAAGACTTTTACAACAAGTGTGTGGGTTCTTAGAAATTAAATAGATTTGACTTCTACTAAAAGAAGTTCCAAAAACGACGTTCAAATTGTCCACGTTAAGAACTGCGTTGTAGGCTTTAAGGCTACATTTTAAATTTACACCTGTATCGCAAGGTCGGCCATGTTAAAAATTATGAAATATTAAACGTGTATATATACTGCCCAATTTTTATCGTATATATTTTGTGAACAGGCATATGTTTTACGTTTTTTGATACTTAACAGATAAATCGTGTAATGGCACTTAATTCTATCGTAGGCTTCACTTATTCTGAAATTAATTTTGTACAGGATTAGTTTTCAATTGCCTTTAGAATTAATTTAATATAAGAAGTACATGTATAATATACTCAAACCGAAACAACTTGGTGTCTGATTATAAATGTTGAGCAGTGTATGCATAAATGATGTGCACCTTCTTTTATTCCGTTTAATGATGTAATGTGGTTTGATGATGGTGGAATAGGTTTCAATATTGGTTTCTTGTCATCTAAAGAATTGTTTAACCTGAAAACAGAATGTAAAATTATGATTAACAAAAACACGCAATACCTAATCTACATAAATAAATAAATAATTTCGAAGAACATGTTGGATTGAATATATTAAAAGTCCGCCGTTAATCAACCAAGTGAGTTTTAAAAGTTCGATTTACTGTGAATTCTTGTTTTCAAAGAAAGTTAAATAAATTTCGAAAAAAATGGGACTCGAAAAAAGTTTTTATTAGGGAATTCTTGTTTTCACGGAGTCCTGTTTTCATTGGTTTTATACGAATGTTTATTCAAATAATGTCTCCTAAAATTCGACCCGATTCTACAAAATTTAATGTGAGGGGGTGGGTCATTAGAGGAATCCCGGTAAGAGGCTCTCAAGATGCAAGATAGACGTCAGATGAAGATAATAATCATAAGTATAGCATCTCATTTAAGTTTACCTAAATGCTACATTTGTATATATCCTATAAATAAGAAAATTCAAACTAGACTTTATGACATCTTATTGGGTAACAAACACCATAGAAATGTAAACATATCAGCTGACTTCTAAAATTCCAGCGAAAGAAATGTTGGTGTAAGTTAGTTTTACTTTTTATTATATTAAAACACCAAAATCATTCAAGAATGTTTTGTATTTTTGATGAGCACACTAATCTGGCATCTCTAGCTAAAAAATTAAACAAGTTGTCCAGTAAATGCCAATGTGAAATAATGTTAACGCCATTAAAACTTGGAGGCACCGAATTGAATACTTGTAATTTACATGTAGTATATTCGTGAACACTTACCTTTGATTGGGAGCTGTAATAACTGGCTGTGATAATCTTCTTATCTTTTTTACTTTAAAATTATCCTGCACAAAAAGAATACCCGTGCGTCAATTTAAAATAATATCCATTTAATCTACCCACACATTCTTGACAGAAATTCATTAGCGAAAAACTACTGATCAGTTAAACGGATAAAAACGCAATGAAACATTTAAATACTTCGAATGTAAAATATATCAACACAATCATGCAAATGAGAAATTTACGAATTTTATTGTTGATCAATTGCTATGACTGCTGCGGTAATTTCAGAGCCGACCCTGAGAGAGAGAGAGAGAGAGAGAGGCGGGAGAAATGATACAGGAGAAATGGGCATTTATATCATCCGTACTCTTATTTCGAATGGTGATCATTGTTCGTTATCGTGCTAGGTTCAAGGCACCAATACACACCTCACCCGTTTCCCGTGACATCTGTGGGAATGGGGACAATAAAAATGCGTCCCTGAAATATTAGAAGGCGGAGCCGATATTCGAACCCACGACCTTTCGATTGGTAGTCCACTAGACCACCGATTCATTCCTTTCCGATTTGTATCCCCCTTTTCATCAGTGTGTCATTTATGTATCAGTTAACCTGACCAGTGTCAAATAATTTTTAACCGATTTTAACGAATTGATGACGCATAACTTAGACATTTTGTGTTCTTCTACGACACGGAGAACATGTTGGACGACCAAGGATCGAAATATGTTACTTATAGACCGCTCACCCTACTCAACTTAAGGTGTGATCAACCACACATGTAGTTACACACTATTTATATATGAAAGGTAAATGTAAAGATTATGTTTATCGTAATGCCATCCCTATTGAAAGGGCCAGCCAAGTTGGCTTATGAGACACGCATCTGTTGTTCGCACAGTACCTCCTGAATCCCTTCTCTTTTTGACGGGCGCCTGGCTGGCGGCTCACCAACCGACCGCATCAGTTCTAACCCAGTCTCTACTGGGGTTCGAACATTCGATCTGCCGTTCCTATGCATGCATATACACTAATTATTTAGATATATGAAGTGCTTAATATATATATAATAATAGAAAACAACTGGTGGTGATATGGTTATTTTTTAGTGAATTTGACCTTTTGACCGGGTCTGTGACCTTGAGTTTGAACTTCAGAAAACCATACAATGCATGATGAAATGAGTACAACATATGTTTATCTTATTTGCCTATAGTTTAAAGTGTACCCTCTCATAAAATTATTTTACAGGATATTTTCATTTTTCTCTCTATATAACTGTAATGGCGGCCATCTTGGACGCCATCTTGGATTTCTTGGCTCGCCGCCAAAATTTCAAATGCCTGCCGGGCTTTGGTAAAACTTCAAACCCTCCCGAACATTTTGATATATGACACGCCTTGTTACTTTTGGGCCATGTTGATCTTCCAAATTGGCTAATATTTCCTCTAATGTGAACGAAAGGTGCATATTTCTAGGCAACAGAACTTATTGCCATTTCTCATATATTTTCCCTGCTGTAGAATAATTCGCGATAATATTGAAGATTCGAGAAAACTGGATACTACTCGATTCAGATAATTCTGTTGATTGAAAGTTAAAATTGTTCTTCTAGTTCAAAAATTCATTTTGCTTATTCAAATGCTCAGATAAATTGTGACAATGTTAGTAGTAGTTTTCAATCTTAAAAGCTTGTGGGGATTTTATATTACAAATATTCGATGTTAATTAAGTGCCTTAACAAATAACTATGCATTTGTTTATAAACTGAGAATTTTAAGAACAAGAATTGATAATTATTTTATACTTGAATTTTTTCTTTCATATTTAGTGCCAAATTTTTGCCTTATGAGATTGTTCTCACATATTGTGCCAAAATCTCATCTTATGAGATTAATCTCACATATTGTGCCATAATTTCATTTGGTGAGATTAGCCTCACATATTGCGAAAATCTCATTTTGTGAGATTAGTCATACATATTGTGCCAGATCACATTCTTGTGAGATATATTTCACATTTTGTGCCAAATTTATGCTTTATGAGACAATTTTCACATTTTGTGCCAACATTGTGTCAGGTGTAAGATTTGATATGTTGTTTAATATGCATTTCTTTTTTGCTTTGAACTATACATTTACAATTATGAATGTTATAACTATCATGGCAGCATATAATAAATCTAAAACAGTATGTTGTGGTGATTCTATGAATTACATGTATGTAGGTATTATACCTAATAAAAATTATCAAACAAAGAAAAATCTGTCACTAAAACAAGAATTCTTTAAAAAACAATACTGTAAAGTTATGAAGACATTTGAGTGTTGGTAGGTTTATTCTTTGTTATATTGTTGAGTTAAATCATGGTCAACGAGTTGACTCTCAATGATAAAAATTTCAACCTGTGATTTAAAATGTTAACCTGTAGTAGAAAGTTCTTCACTGACTTAAAGTGATAGTGTGTATGCAATATTTCAAATCTTTAATAGTCTACGGACTCATGACAAGTCTGCCCACACAGAGAGATCGTCATACAATAACTTCTGTCGTGCTTCATCATTTCTGTAGTTTAAATGTCAGCTGAAAAATAAACAGGATGTTTTTGATATTCTTTGTTGTATTATATATACTGTCCTGTCAGCCAACCTAGTTACACACTTGGTGTGAAATTTCTGTGTTCTATTATATATGCAGTTGTCAAGCAGGCAACCTAGTGACCCACTTGGTGTGAAATTTCTATGTTCTATTATATATGCAGTTGTCAAGCAGGCAACCTAGTGACCCACTTGGTGTGAAATTTCTGTGTTCTATTATATATGCAGTTGTCAAGCAGGCAACTTAGTGACCCACTTGGTGTGAAATTTCTGTGTTCTATTATATATGCAGTTGTCAAGCAGGCAACCTAGTGACCCACTTGGTGTGAAATTTCTGTGTTCTATTATATATGCAGTTGTCAAGCAGGCAACCTAGTGACCCACTTGGTGTGAAATTTCTGTGTTCTATTATATATGCAGTTGTCAAGCAGGCAACCTAGTGACCCACTTGGTGTGAAATTTCTGTGTTGTATTATAATTATGTGCCGTTGTCAAGCAGGCAACCTATAGTGATCCACTTGGTGTGAAATTTCTATGTTGTATTATATACGTGTATTCCGTTGTCAAGCAAGCAACCTAGTGACACACGTGGTGTGAAATTTCTATGTTGTATTACGAGTATATGTGCCGATGTCAACCTAGTGACACACTTTCTGTTCTGTATTATATATGCCGTTGTCAAGCAGGCAATCTAGTGACCCACTTGGTGTGAACTTTCTGTGTTGTATTATAGTGACCCACACTCAGTTTACAAGGTATATCATATTATATATGATGTCCTATTGGACGAACCAGTAACCGAAGCTCTGACAGTGAAGTGCTCGAGTTGCTAATCTTAAGTATGCCAGCTTTACACACAATGTACGCCCCCATTTCCTTTTTTGCACCTTCAAGACGTTTATGTCTAAATCATTACTCCTTTGGTCCACCTTTTATATGATAGAGTAAAATTGTTTTCACTGGAACCAATTAGCACTGCCGGAATGGAAACCTCTAGAACAGTGATTGGTGTATCAATGTATAGCCACTCATTACCAAAATACTATGATTTCTTAAGTATGTTTTATACTTGAATGCTCTAATAGCAGCAGCAATTCTGCAAATTTGAGTGTTTTGTTGATCCACCTGACAACAACACTTCTTGTAAACTCTCATTGTTGATTATTTCATTATTTATTGAAGTTGCAGGAATAACATTCAGGGGTCCTCCGTGGTACAGTGGTCTTAATATCTGAATAGTAATCAACAACGAGTTCGAATCCCAACCGGTACCAAATTTCTCATATGGGAAATCGTTCAGCTGGCTTGCGGAATGCCAGTTTTATATGAAGGAACCTTGGCCTCTTTCTCAGCCGTTGTAACTGCAAAATGTGCAAGTTTTCTTTAGGAGTTGGTGCGATGTTAAACCCTATTGAACAAGAGAGTAACATTCCTTATAATTTATAATACATTAATGGATCAAGAGGGAGTGTACTTACTCAATATTGCATTCTTCAGCCCGACTGTAGCTTGGTCAGTACGTATGAGAACATAGTAATTCTATGACATCAAATATGTAAACATAGATCAGGGGCTACAAACATGCGCCATTGATATGGCAATACCAGTTCTATTTTGTCACCCATTGCCGGTAATACACTTTTTCTTTAAAACTTCGGATCGTAATAAGTATTTTACCAAAAAATATTTCATATTTATTCAATAACTGCACTTTTGAAAATCAACAGTAAAAGATAAATCTAAATAATAGCCATTATGTCAATTGCAAGGGTAACGTTGTGTCATTCATATGCGTCAAGACGATACGGCCTGATATGAAATGAATTGTTCATTTGGCACACCTAGACCGCCTACGTCTTATAAGACGTCGATGCGAAATCGATCGAAGTGGTCCAAATGGGGTATCGTATAAATAAATGACATGTAAGACTTAAATGCTGAATAAATTACATTAACTATTCAAAGTTACGTTAACCGATTACAGTTCCGGACTGAACAGAGTAGTCTTGCTGCAATAGAAACCCTGAGAACGAACTGTATGCGTGTAATGCTTCATTCGCGTTAATATTACGTATTGCTACATCGTCACCTACATCTAGGCACAGTACAATTGTCAATGACGACGATTTGTTTGGTGATTCCTTGCCGTTTACGTAGATATTACCAACATTTGCACCGTTTCTTGCAAGGTAGCATTTTGTTGTATGCGTTCCGTATGCCGTTAGTGATGTCGCGAATACGTACGTTCCAGCAACAGGTGCACGGAAATCACCAGCATGTATGTTGTATGCGTTCCCCACGGTTGTATAGGTTTGGTCAAAGACAATGTTTTGATCGGCACCAGCGTGTTGTAAATGGTTTGACAATCCGGCGTAAAAGGCTACTCCAAGTTCATTTTCTGCTCTTCGGATTCTATTTAAGATTGATGGCGCTGTAATAAAATACGAAAACATGCAATACAATAGTAACTACATACAATCATGTGTAAAGTAAACTTTATGCATTCTCAAAATTTAAAAAAAAAACAAAGACAGAGGGACTGGGAAACATATAAGGCTACTCCATAGATTCGAACGTTTACTGCTCTCTGGTTGAGTTATAAATCCGAACATTTATGAAGTAGGGAAATCTGGCATTTAAACATGTAGTAGTATTTCTGTGTCATACTGTGCATGGTTAAAGAATTATTTACAGGTGAGAAATTATTTCCATTGCTAAACAGCATGTTTTGAAAAACGTTTTGTTTAAATAGACCTCATAAGGATATCAATAATAGTATTTCTTACACAAAAAAAAAATTGTTATTGTGTTCAACCAGGTAGTTGTATAGTTAATACAACTACCTGGTTCAACATTCTTTTAATGTTTGTTGGTCTGTCTTAGTAGTTTTGAATCGATATTCCACTTAGTACTGTCTTTTGGATATCAGTGAATAATATGAAAAGGAATCAATGGTGTCCAGGTGCCTACTCTGATACAACTTAAAACGCTCAAAAGTTTGTAAATGTATGTACAGTACAGCCTCTCCAGATGACCCTCTCTTGAGCAACAACCTCCCTTAAACAACAGCATGATTTTCCCACTGCACGATATAACTATTAATTTAACCTCTCCAGAGCGAAAACCTCTCTATAACAACATACGTTTGCTACTCGCAAAGGGAGTTGCTATGGACAGGTTACACTGTATTAAATATGTAAACAAGATGGACTTTTCCTATACGAGTTTTTATAATTACCTTCTCTTGTTTTTCGCACGATACTAGACATCGAATGTTTGTCATCAGTCTTATCAATCGCCGTATTTAGTGCTTCTCGAATTACATTACGAAACCCCGAACCGTGTTTTCCATGTTTATCAACTTTCTTGATAACAGTTCTGTCCTTTTCGTATTTTTCATGACGATGATTATTTTCAGTTCGTATATCCATTAGTTCATCTTTAAGTGCTTCACCCTCACTTTCGATTTCGACTATTCTGCCATTTAGCTTGTCAATATCACGCTTTAGTTGTTTATTTTCATCTACAATTACATCCTGCTGAGACTTCATATCGTCCATCTGTTTTTGCCATAACTGACGCTCTTGTTCTCTCTCATTGTCACGTTTTTCAAAATCTTCCAGGCGATTAAGGAGGTCAGCAATGTCGACAGTTTCTGCACTGTCAATCTGATGATTATTACATAAAACTAATCCAGTTTGGAGACTGACTGCTACAAGAATCAACACAAAAGTCACCATATTTGGTAGACTTGATTAAATGTTTAATAAACTATACGGTCCTGGCAAAATTTGTTCAATTACAAGTACTGACACAGATAGATAAATACATGTAGATGCATACGTACATATCTGATGTAAACTGAATAACGTTTGATTGTATCTCTTAATTACTTTATCTAGGCCTGGTCGGATCAAGAAATTTGAAAGTCAGGAGGTTAACGTTGTGCACTATGTTTGTACATGAATAATATCTTAATAATTATCAATCTGAAGACAATTCTACATGGACAGGTTCCTCTTAGCGGCAATGCCACAAAACTATATATTCAGATTGGGACATACCGCTATTTTGACATTTCTTTCGTTCTCTATTACAGGTTTTCGTTTTCAGTACCAGCATGTAATACTGGCAAACAATGCCTACCTACATCCTCCCCCCTTAATAACGGTTTCGATTAGGCAACCACAAACAAACATTTCTTAAGAATTGCATGTAATTGAAAAAAATACATTAATGTAATGCAATTTACCGGTCAACTTAGTTTGATTTTTTTACATTCTTTTTGTATTTGCCATTTGTTCTTATCATCATCATTTTCCTAAGTCCTAGTAATTATATTACCGGTAATTCGGCAATTAAAAGTGACATGATTGTGTAAGTATATAATGTATTATGAAATGAGCAACAAACAACTGATTTCAATTAAACCAGTATAATATTCACAAGATATACATAGAATACATACCAAACACTACAGCAGATTGTTTAAAACACTTGTATGTATAACTACTTAATAATACTATTTCACGTCAATTAACCAAATACATTTCCAGCGGAAACAGAAAAATCTTGCTGTAACAAGAAACCAGAGAACGAACTGTACTGAATGCCGTGCAGTGTCTCGTCACGGTCGACATTCCTTACAGAAACATCTTCACCTGCATTAAGACGTAGTATAACTGTCTTAGAAGATGATGATTGTGCGTCAACGTAGATTCTTCCAACATTTGTACCATTTTTTGCAAAATAGAAATGTATTGAGTGAGGTACATACGCTAATAATGTTGTAGAGAATACGTATGTTCCAGCAACAGGTGCACGGAAATCACCAGCATGAACGTTGTAGGCGTTTCCAACATTTGTGTAAATAGTATCAAAGACGACGATTTGGTTCACTCCATGTTGAAGATGGTTTGTTAATCCTGCGTAAAAGGCTACTCCAAGTTCATTTTCAAATCTTTGTATACGATTTACAACTGATGCCGCTGTAATCAATGAGCAAAGAATATACAATGTATCGATTAAATATCGTCGGCTTATATTTAAAAACCTGAATGTATTTTTCTCATTTTGAGAAATTCGCATTTGAAGTTTTAACGTAATTTAACGTAAATAACCGAGTTACGGGTTTGTGGAATTAGGATTAAACCTATTATGAGAAGATCTAAAAGTATGTTCATTGTAAAGAGCTCATAGGGACATAAAAATGATACCAAACAATATTTCCAAAATTTGAGTTGCGGGGTTGTAGATATAAGCCGACAATATATTAATATGTGCATTACTTATTCATCCTTGAACATATTTGGTTTCGAATTTCTGTAATTATGACAAAATGTGTTTATAATAAAATACTGAAGCATGATATGGACGGACATTTTGGCTTGTATTATAATAAGAACATTTGGGAGGGTTTAAAGGGGAAGGTAAAATAGGAGTACAGTTACATCCAGATTTCTGCTTCTTGATGCCCCGGACTTCATAAAGATATTACCAAACTGTGAATGTTATATGAATTTAATTAGATTCAAACATATGTTTTTATTTAGAAGTGCAACGTGCATATAGTTACATCAATATATGCGATTCTTACCTTCTCCTGTATTATGCTCAACATTGTCTTTCAAACTTCTCTCCTTCCTTTCTCCAACTGACGTCTTATATCCTCCAAATATTTTGAGAATCTTCGAGTCATATTTCATATTTTTCTTTATGGATTTTTCGTCATTTTCATGCTTCTTTGTGTTCTTAGTTTTCCCTGTTTCTTTACATTCGCCTTCCATCGTAGTCATTCTGTGATTTAGCTTTCCAATTTCTTGTTTAAGTTGTCCATTTTCATCTAGAACAACTGTCATTTGTGACTTCATGGCGTCCATCTGTTGTTTCCACAATCGGAGCTCAGTTTCACGATCATTGTCTCGTTTTTCCAATTGTTCCACACGATCAAGGACGTCATAAATGTTGACAGTTTTCGGTACGCCGGCGTGATCGTTACATAGTAGTACTCCAACCTGGAGACTAGTGGTTAACAGAAATAACCCAAAAATCAACATATTTGTAAAACGAAAATTACAATTATCATTCGCTCGTATTTGCAATGACGCATTAACGCAGTTTTGAACTATATGAGCTGCATATGATTGCATGCGTATATATGATTGACGATTTTATTCGCTAGATGACCTAGACTTTGCTCGTGATAAGAAATAATTAGAAGGAAAGAAAGATTAACAAGAAAAACTATAACAAAACGTTATAGATAGACGAATTTCAAGAAGCATATTGGTTTATGTTTTTAGTATGAAGTTGCTTTTTTCATAAAGGATATGGTCTGTATATTTAATTCAATCCAAGGGTATACAATATTTACATGGTATGAGTAATACACATTATAATGACAATCATGAGTACATGTATTTGACAAATGAAATAATTCATGTATATAGTTCACAAGCACATGGTTGTATCATACCCTACATCAATCAAGTAGAATCAACCCTAAATGTTAACGAATTCACCATAAATCTGAGCACTATCATACAACCACATTGAACTACAAATTGCCACATAAAAACCTAATTTAGGCAATGCCTTCATTATTTACTTACCTGTCACCTATTAATATATTCAGTCATCACCATTAGCCAATCAAATGGCCAGGATTAGCCAAACTAGTAATAGACACTACAGTAAGTACTCGCAAACAGCTATAATAAACATATACTCATAAGTATAATTCGTCTAGAAAATATATGGTATTCAATTGACTAAAGAATGGAACACTTTGAAAACGATGAATAACGAAGACAGAATTTGGTTTCATTAATGTGTAGTTTACATGTTAACTACAAGTTTAATTAAATTGTGACTGTTGGGTTGTGATTTAAAACTTCAATTCTTTAAATGTTGTTGTTGATAAGTTTCCATTAGCTTTAGGACACCAACAATCTCTACCATTCACCCAAGTATATGTTACACCTTTTGTATAACCCTGGTGCGTTGAGTACATTAACGTCATCGGATCATTTTTATAGGAAGTTCATGTGCATACAACGAATCCTTCAGTTTTCTAAGATATAGAAATGCGACAAAACATGTTATTCAGATTGCGCACAAAAATCACCGATTCGCACCGAATCTTACGTTACCGTTCGTTTGAATTGGCAATGATACAATAACTGAGTTATAAAATGTACACTTGATTGGCCATTTTTACACTATATGACATTGACTTTCTTTGAGATAAGACAGCACGGAACGGAAGGAAGGGTTGAGAAATCGTAGCATTATAATGAGATTAAAAGAAGTGCTCGTACTTTGGTGAACTGCTGAAACTGCCAATGAACTTGTCTGGTCATATAACATATACATGAAAACGTTAATTTGTACACAAATGCCAAACATAGAGATAATATTTGTGTTCCAATAAGTTGCATAATTGTATAAATTAATTACAATTATGAAAACCTTCTGTTACACTAGCTGTATTTATCTTAACACAACTACTTTCAAAATTCACATTTAGCGTTTTAACATAATAATTTGCTATAACAGTATTATCATCATCATCTTTTATGTCGGTTTCATTATGTTGTCTTTCCGATATAAATATATCCATTACATGCTCATTGGCCGGTTACTTTGATTTTCAGTTATTTTAACGCGTACATCCTTAGCTTTACTTTTTCGTTATTGGTCTGGAGAGACTAGTTGAAGTTTAGAGATTTGGACGTTGGAATTTAATTTTCTTAGCATAGAACGTTGTAGACATCTATGGCAATAAACCGACCAATGGCGGGATATTGTCTGTACATTAAACCAGTAACATACACTAAATATGAATGCAATACCAATCAAACATTTTCTTTCATTAATTTATTACTTAATAACAATTTCTCGTCTATTAACGCAATACATTTCCTGATGGGACAGAAAAATCGTGCCGTACATAACAAGAAACTAGAGAACGAACTGTGCTGAGTACCGTGCAGTGACTCGTCAGCATCAACATTTCTTTCAGCCACATCGTCCCCTGTTTTAAGACGTAGTACTATTGTTATTTAAGTTCGGAGATTCTTGTCCACGAACGTAGATATTGCCAACATTTAAACCATTTCTTGCAAAGTAGTAATGCGTTGTATGGGTACCAAGAGCCATCAGTGTTGTAGAGAATACGTACGTTCCAGCAACTGGTGCACGGAAATCACCAGCATGAACGTTGTAGCCGTTTTCCACATTTGTGTAAAAGGCGATGTTTTGGTTTGCACCAGCATGTTGTAGATGATTTTATAATCCTGCGTAAAAGGCTACTCCAAGTTCAATGTTAGCTCTTTGAAAACGATTTACAACTGTTGCAGCTGTAATGAATGAGTAAAGAACACACCAGTTAAATATACTTTTTTATTAATATACATATTACTTTATTCATTATAAAATTATGTATTTATGATGAAGTACAATGTAATTGTGTTTAAAAAGAATTGAAGAATGATGTGGAAGAACATTTTTGCATCTTTTTAAAACTTTTGCTTTTAACCCCCCGGCCTTCATAAAGAGATTACAGGACAGTCAATGTTACATGAATTTTATTACATTCAAACACGTAAAAATATATTTTTGAACGAAATACAACGTGCACCTGGCAATTTCAAGTTATTCAGTTCCTGCTTTTTCTTTCCTTGAATTACGTACACCATCGTCTTTCAAACTTCTCTCCTCCATTTCTCCAATAGACGTCTGAAGTCCTCCAAATATTTTGAGAGTCTTCGAGTCAAGTTTTATATTTTTCTTTATGGATTTTTCGTCATTTCCATGCTTCTTGGTGTTCATATGTTTTCTTGTTTTAACATTTGTAATGTCTTTACACTCGCTTTCCATTTCAGTCATTCTGTGATTCAGCTTTCTAATTTCTTGTTTAAGTTGCTCATTTTCATCTAGAACAACAGTCATTTGACATTTGATAGCGTCAATTTGTTGTTTCCAAAAACTCACGTTCAGTTTCCCTATCATTTTCGTTTTTTTTTTCAAACTCTTCCATTCGATTAAGGATATCATTTAAGTCTACAGTTTTCGATTCGCTGCCCTCTTTATTACATACAATCAATTCAGCATGGAGGCTGATTGTTACCAGAAACAGCTCAAAAGTCACCATATTTTTAAACCGAATATTACGTTACCGTTCGTTTGAATTGACAATGATACAATAACTGAGTTATAAAATGTATATTTGATTGCCCCTTTTTTACACTATATGGCATTGACTTTCTTTGAGATAAAATAGCACGGAACGGTAGGAGGGTTGAGAAATCGTCGCATTAGAATGAGATTAAAAGAATGCATAATGCTTTATGTTAATAAAATATATGTTAATGTTTATGAACAATTTAGACGGGATGTGTTTTCATGATTGTGACATTTGACTGTGTGCACCGTGTGTTGTAAAACGCAATTCTATAATACATGTAGTAAATTTATCAGTCAGATTTTGTTGTAGATAATAGTTGGATACACAGAGTACTATCTATCCAAGTACATGTTACATAATTAAATTGTTAAACCATATGTTCTTGTTCAATGTTTATCTTAGTGACATCTAATACGATTTAGAACTTGCTTTAGAGAGTCAATTAACATTCAACGTCTTCGTAAAATGTCCAAGATATTGAAATTCGACGAAAAATATTCAGATTATCACATACACGTACTTCTGTGTAGCGCAGGAACCTTCCATGAACTTGTCTTGTCACAAATATATATTCATACATCTTAGGGATAAACTTTGTGTTCCAGTTAGTTTTAACGTTGATAAACGAAATGAACATAACCAGTTACCTGAACTCTATCTGTTTAACACATCTACTTCCAAACATTCACATGGGGCTTTCAGTTGACATTTTGTACGACATTTTTATCATCAGCATCTTTTCGATTGGTTTAATCATTTGTCTTATAGATATAGATATTGATGTATTCACTAATGCTTATTTTCCTGTGACTTTATCAGTCAGTTTATTTAACGGGTACATTGTAAAATTCATTATTCTAATACTTTCCTAGAGTCTAATACATAGTTCCCACATCTACAATATTTACCTCTCTTTGCGACCATCTTGAAAGGCCAATTTCTAATGTGTTTAATAGAAAAACAACAACAGAAAAGTAGTGATTAAACAACTCAATTTATCATAAGTTATAACTTAATCATGAAGTTGGAAAAAAACATAAGCACACCATGTTTAAGAAATATATGAATATCCTATATTTAGAATTACCAAAACAAAAATATTAACATCTTCAACCAATGCTAGTCAAGTTTGCCTTTCAAGATGACCGTCAATTCAAAACAAGGGAAGTGAATATTGAAGATGTGGGAATTATGTACTGAAGTTTCAACGCTTGAACGTTGAAATTTTAGTTAACTTGCACTGAACACAGTTGGTAGCGAATGGAAATAAATCATTCTATGACGGTACCCCCGGGATATTGTCTATACATACACTACATATGAAGGGAATAAATAAAATGAAACATTGTTTTGTTTTCATTGATTTATTACGTGATTACAATTTCACGTCTATTAACCTAATACATTTCCTGTGGGGACAGAAAAATCTTGCTGTAACAAGAAACCAGAGAACGAACTGTATTGGCTACCGTGCAGTGATTCGTCAGGGTCAACATTTCTTACAGCAACATCGTCACCTGCATCCAGACGTAGTACTATTGTCATAGAAGATGATGCAAAAGGAGATTCTTGTCCACGAACGTAGATATTGCCAACATTTGAACCATTTTTGGCAAAATAGTAGTGTGTTGTGTGAGATACATATGCCATCAGTGTTGTAGAGAATACGTACGTTCCAGCAACAGGTGCACGGAAATCACCAGCATGAACGTTGTAGCCGTTTCCCACGTTTGTGTAAATATTGTCAAAGGCGATGTTTTGGTTTGCACCAGCATGTTGTAGATGGTTTGATAATCCTGCGTAAAAAGCTACTCCAAGTTCATTATCAGCTCTTTGAATACGATTTACAACTGATGCCGCTGTAATGAAATGAGTAAAGAATATATCAGTTAAATAATTACTAATGTATGTGTTAAATTATTCATCCTTGAACAAATTATATTTCGAAAAATCTGTAATTATGACAAAAATTGGTGTAAATAATATACTAAAGCAGTATGTGGAAGGACATTTTTGTATGTATTCGTAAAGTGATATGAAAATCGGGAAAAGGTACAATATCAGTATAGTTACATCCAGATGTCTGCTTCTTAAAAGTCCCTCGAACTGAGAATGTTACATGAATTCTGTAACACTAAAACATACGTATTTGTTTTTAAACTGAATACATGGTGCATGTAGTTACATCAATTAGTTTAATTCTTACCTTCTCTTGTATAATGCTCAACAATGTCTTTCAAACTTCCGTCCTTCATTTCTCCAATCGACGTCTTAAGTCCTCCAAATATTTTCAGAATCTTCGAGTCAAATTTCAAAATCTTCTTCTTGGATTTTTCTTCATTTTCATGCTTCTTCGTGTTCTTAGTTTTCTCTGTTTCCTTACACTCGCCTTCCATCTCAGTCATTCTGTGATTTAGCTCTCCTATCTCTTGTTTAAGGTGTTCATTTTCATCTAGAACAACTTTCATTTGTGACTTCATGACGTCCATCTGTTGTATCAACAATCGGAGCTCAGATTCCCTATCATTGTCGCGTTTTTCAAACTCTTCCATACGATCAAGGACGTCATGAATGTCCACAGTTTTCGGTTCGCCGACCTGATCGTAACATAATAGCACTCCAAATTGGAAACTAGCGGTTACCAGAAACAACACGAAAGTCATCATAATTGTTTATTTAAATGTTAAGAATTGAATCGACTTACACAACACCACAAGTCTGATCTATATAACGAGTTTAATCACAAGATGGCCTTGACTTTACTAGTGATAAGCTATCAAGAAACTGACGAAAGATTTGAAAATATGCCATTCGACTGGATAAGGTAAAATACATAGATCTGGAGAAAAATCTCATGCTATTAATTCTATGAATGATTTGTGTCTCCGAGTTTGTGTATGGGTAAAGTAAGGTTTCACAATTTGATCGATGCATCACCTTAATCTAAGTACAAGGATCGCCCCTGTATTTGTCTAGGGATGAACCTGTCTTTAAAGTGATTGGTAATGTTATCTCATCCGTCGAAGCATCAACATGTTAAATAAAATGCTTCCAGCACAATGCAGCGTACAAATGCTACTAAATCAAACGATTTGATGATTAAAGTTCTTTGATTCACCATGAAAACATATTGACAACAAGGTCAACAAGATTTAATGGGTTATTTGATTCGGTGTGATAAAGTTGGTGTAAGAAAATGATCATACTGAATTAACAAAAATCATATGTCTTAAATGTTTCAATTACTGCATAAAATGTTGTAGTTTTGGTTATACTGAATATAATCATGTTTTTATGTGCATGGTTTATTTCTATATATAGGTGGTGACATTCGTTACTATAAGTACTAGTTTTATGTTTACAGGACACGTAGATAAGCGTTCAGTGTAAGACTTTCAAAACCTGTGTACTAAACAAATTGTGCTAGATATGCAAATACATGTACATGTATTACATTCTTCAGACAAACCATGTTAAGAACACTTTATATTTTTGCCCGGCTTAGTGTATACATTTATATTAACCATATGATACTAGTTAGGATAAATTGTACAGGCAACATTCACATTAACGGTTTTGTTTTCTCTGTGTGACAGCAGATGCAAGCGGTTTATGAGCATTTAGTTTATCAAATTGTCTACATATATAAGCATACATTTGTGTTATGGTTCAATATGATAATTGGCGAATGTATTCAATGGATAACAAACTCTACACTGATAGGTACATAATTACAGTTTAATTTCACTGAAATGTTCAAAATACAAACAAAATACAAGATGAGCAACAATTGTCATATAGTTTTTGTTCAGTGCATTGTATGCAACACAACCGAATCTTTATATTTACATGATTTGTTCGTAAAATTTAAACTGAATATGACAAGTTTGAGCAAGCACTAAATGTTTACTAATTCATGCGTGATTACAATATTGTTTATTTCACGAATGACCACGGTATTGTCTTATTCAAGTATTATCACAGTATTGTCAATTACACGAATAACACTAGTATTGTTTAATTCACAAGTGATCGCAGTATTGTGCAATTCACCCGTGACCAAAGAACATGTATTGTCTAAACTCCCATGTAAGCACAATTTGGTATAATTCTCGTGTGATCATAAAACTGTTTAGTACAAACATAAAAATTGTTGTTAAATTACGTGTAATTCCATTCCGTAATTATTTATTATAAATGTCACTGCTACAGCCTAAATCTGCACGAGACTGTCTTATTTACGTGTTAGTGCAATGTTGTCTAATCTGCATGCAATCACATTGTTCTCTTATTCACACATCATCACCATGTCTGATTCATGTTTGGTTAACTTTTCTCTGTTCTTTATCTGTTTTTTTTTCGTCATATATTGCTTTCAATGCACAGTTTTATTTGTTGTAAAACAATTCATACAGAGAAGATAAAACGGAATGGCGATACATGTTCACATTATAAATGTAATTAATGACTAAATGTGAAATCATCTGATTAGAGGAGAATGAAAGAAGGAGCAATGCAAATCGAAAGTAAATTTCCAATCAGGGAAATGAATGTACATATTTCTTTGAGAGTTTCCAAGCTGTGCTATCGAATTACACATTTTGTACAACAAGTTGTGACTTGCAATATGCACCAAATCGTGAGCTTAACAGTCGTATATGATGTATGCCAGCAGTGTACGGTTGTACTCTCCATTGTACATTCTATTCAAAACAGTATCAAGTACCCGAATATCTTTTTACCAGCACTGTTAGGGGCATCTGTTTATATCTGAGTTCATTCTAAAAATTCCACAACAGCAGAGCAGTTAAATATTTGCACAATTATACGAAGGCAACTTTAAACTATTAGCAATAATACTTTCACACAAAATAGTGTTTAACCCTCCTCTTTCCAGTGGAATAAACTCTTAAAAAGGGATAAAATTTCAGTATGATTAGAACAACTTCGTTGCAGTTTTACATGTACATAACATGTAGTTCATAATCTTTACTGACCCTTTCGCTAAGATATCTGATCAGTCATCACTATACCATACACGCCTTCCTACTTCTGTAAGAATTGGTAGAAATAGACTATCAGCATTGATGCACAAATGAAAACAATTTAGAGCCAACACAACGATACACGCTGTATCTGTTTTAAAGTATTTTTATCTGTGATTCTACCAACTTTATCTCTAGGAACATTTGTTGAAACATGTCAATGATACGACCCGCCATTCTGAGCGTCATGTATTATCTGCCAATTTGAACATATCATTGAACAACACACGTTTTAGACATGTTGTTTCTTCTAGCTTCTTTCATTCCTTTCTGAAAAAGTTCCGCTTTTCCTGCAATCACAAAACACGATGGTCAAATTAATAAAAACAATTATTTATTTATTTAATCTGATTTAACGCCATTAATTCAGTTATATCGCGGCAGGCAGAACTTTAACCTAACCAGCTTCCCTGTATTTTCATTTAGGCCTTACCCAGTACTAATCATATTCTGTCCGTAAGCTACTGCCAAGCTACCCCACATAATTCAGAGGTGGTGGACAATTTAACATAAGATGTAATATCTTCAGTCAAATTTGCCATGGTCAGTGTGAGCTTCGCCTGGGGTTCGAACTAACAACCTCTTGATCAGGAGACCAATGCTTTGACCGTCACATGATCAATACACAAACTGTTTAATAGGTAGTATGAAGATAATGAATATAAAGCACATTCTCAATGATAACATTTGATGTATCAATTAATTCGTTGGTTGATACTGAACAGTGTAAAAATTGAGAACCAGTTTGTAGGTCTAGAGTCCAAACAAGTTCCATCAGTGTCAGAAATTATTTACTATGAAATGAGGGTAAAGACAAAGTGATATTCATATATTAAGCCACTTTCCTGTGACCTTTACCTGTTAAACGACGTAAACAATTATAGAAATCTCTAATCAGTTCGTATTTACACTATCATCCAGTTCAAATGTTTCAGTAGAATATCTGTTTGATTACATACCCTGTTTTCTGTAGATGTTGTCAAGGATGAGCATGTATTCAAAGAAATCCAATGAATGATTGTGATCACGATCGACTTCCTCCATTGCTTCTTGTAGCTGATGAATGTTAAAATCAAATCCTATCTCCTTCACTATACCAACCATCTAATAAACAAACAAACAGGTTGTATGTCAGAAACAACACATAAAATAGTAGGACAGTATTATTGAAGTTAGGGTTACTGCTTACATGGTAGCCCAGTTTGCGTTCAGATGGTTCAACATTTACTATGAATGTAGGGTATACTTGAAGATCCGAACGAACCAAGCACCATTATCACCACAATGAATGCCAAGCAATAGCATTACTTAGAAAAAAACATTGACAAGGTCAGAAAAAAGTAGCCTTAAGAATCACCTGGCCGATCCCTATTTTTGCGCTGGCCCGAACGTTTTAATGGCAATATCCTGAACATGAAAATATTTAGGCACCGTTTATTTCTCACCAAGTTATGCTTAGAAAAAAAGAGCTAAATACATTTGTAGGAAACATTTCCAGACCAACCTACCCTAATATCTTAATCAAGTAACCCTAAACATGACTATTTTTCTCTAGCCTATGTCTGTTTTCAACACAATCATCTTGAAAATGGCACGCGTTACTCCAGACCACTCTGGAACATATTGAGGTACTTATCCGTAATTAAGCTACTTTTAAAATGCACAACGCGAAGTCAACTAAGTAGAACTAAGAATTCAAGGGTAAAAGTATTTGATCAACTGTACATACCATGTCAACTGGTTCATGTTATTTTATATTGAATATAATACCAAGACATGAAATTGGCATATTTCAGCTTTTCGTATCATGACGAATCTCCCCATACAACATAAGCGTTATTGATACAACGTACGGACCAACACAAATAGAGATATTTGAGAATTTTCTGTCTGTTTATAATTGTGATTAATTAAGTAATGAACAACAATTTTACCTCGTCTAAGTCTAGGCTACCATTTCCATTTTTGTCATACCGTTTGAACTTCTCAAACTGGTCTTTAATCTGAAATACATAATCACGAATTAAGAGATGTGTTGCTATGTCGTCAGAAGAAACTGCTGTTTATTTCAATTTGTCTGGACAAACACAGTCATTTTGGTAAGCAAACATATGTACATTATTTAAAGGATATTTTTGTTTTTGTCGTACGCTTGTTCTTAAAACGATAAGATGGAATAAAAAAGGACAGTTATTTTAAAAACTGTTAAAACGTTTTTGAGACTGATGATAATTAATGAGTTGGTTGCTTAACGATAAACCCACTTTTTTAAGCTGGTATCATTTACAGAGATTGTCATGGGCTTGGTTACATACTTTTACTATGTCTATACATACACCGGTTTAGGGAGCCAAGTTGCTATGGTGTGGCCGCCACAAATGATCATAATCAAGAGTATTGGAATGTTTGCCTCAGTCACTGTACAGGAAGATGAAGTTCACATGTTACTTTATTGAAATACTTACGAATTGTTGCGACATAAAAGGGAAATATTTCAGTGGGTTGATTGGATGAAGTTTCTTCGTCTTCGGGTCGATGATCACTGGGTTGGTTGGCGCTGTAGAAGAAGAAAATGTTCAAAAAGTGGTGGGAAAATCACATGATAAGATCATAAGAAGGTTATACCACGAGGTTGAATTAGTTCGGACCATATTTATTAAAACAAATTATTTGCCAAAATTCTCTGGTTGCTCTGATCAAATGTTGATGATTTTAGAAAGAAGGAATCATCCATTATAATTTCTCAATTCTTCAAGACTTTTACAACAAGTGTGTGGGTTCTTAGAAATTAAATAAATTTGACTTCAATGAAAAGAAGTTCCAAATAGGACGTTCAAAATTGTCCACTTTTAAAACTGTGCTGTAGGCTCCAGTTAACTTGTAATCATAGAGCTACATTTTTGTATTTACAATTGCATCACAAGGTCGGCTGTGTTAAAATTATGAAACATTAAACGTGTATGTATACTGCCCAAATTTTATCATATATATTTTGTGAACAGGCATATGTTTTACGTTATTTGATACTTAACAGATAAATCGTGTGATGACACTTAATTCTATCGTAGGCTTCACTTATTCTGAAATTCATTTTGTAAAGGATTAGTTTTCAATTGCCTTTAGAATTATTTTAATATAAGTACATGTATAATATACTAAAAAACGAAACAACTTGGTGTCTGATTATAAATGTTGGGCAGTGTATGCATAAATGATGTGCACCTTCTTTTATTCCGTTTAATGATGTAATGTGATTTGATGATGGTGGAATAGGTTTCAATATTGGTTTCTTGTCATCTAAAGAATTGTTTAACCTGAAAACAGAATGTAAAATTATGATTAATAAACACACGCAATACCTAATCTACATAAATAAATAAATAATTTCGAAGAACATGTTGGATTGAATATATTAAAAGTCCGCCGGTAATCAACCAAGTGAGTTTAAAAAGTTCGATTTACTGAGAAATAAGTTAAATAAATTCCGAAAAATAGGACTCGAAAAAGCTTTTATTAGGGAATTCTTGTTTTCATGGAGTCCTGTTTTCATTGGTTTTATACAAATGTTTATTCAAATAATATTTCCTAAAATTCGACCCGATTCTACAAAATTTAATGTGAGGGGGGCGCGTCATTACAGGAATCACTGTAAGAGTCGCTCAAGATGCAAGATCGACGTCAGATGAAGATAATAATCATAAGTATAGCATCTCATTTAATTTTATGTAAATGCTACATTTGTATATATCCTATAAATAAGAAAATTCAAACTAGACTTTATGACATCTTATTGGGTAACAAACACCATAGAAATGTAAACATACCAGCTGACTTCTAAAATTCCAGCGTAAGAAATGTTGGTGTAAGTTAGTTTTACTTTTTATTATATTAAAACACCAAATTCATTCAAGAATGTTTTGTATTTTTGATGAGCACTAATCTGGCATCTCTAGCTAAAAAATTAAACAGGTTGTCTAGTAAATGCCAATGTGAAATAATGTTAGCGATATTAAAATTTGGAGGCACCGAATTGAATAATTGTAGTTTACATGTAATATATTCGTGAACACATACCTTTGACTGGGAGCTGTAATAACTGGCTGTGATAATCTTCTTATCTTTTTTACTTTAAAATTATCCTGCACAAAAAGAACACCCGTGCGTCAATTTGAAAAAAATATCCATTTAATCTACCCACACATTCTTGACAGAAATTCATTAGCGAAAAACTACTGATCAGATTAACGGATAAAAACACAATGAAACATATAAATACTTCGAATGTAAAATATATCAATACAATCATGCAAATGAGAAATTTGCGGGTTTTATTGTTGATCAATTGCTATGACTGCTACGGTCATTTCAGAGCCGACCCAGAGAGAGAGAGAGAGAGAGAGAGAGAGAGAGAGGCGGGAGAAATGATACAGGAGAAATGATACAGGAGGAGAAATGATACAGGAGAAGAAATGATACAGGAGGAGAAATGGACATTTATATCATCCGTACTCTTATTTCGAATGGTGTTCATTGTTGGTTATCGTGATAGGTTCAAAGCACCAATACACGCCTCACCCGTTTCCTGTGACATCTGTGGGAATGGGGACAATAAAAAGCGTCCCTGAAATATTAGAAGGCGGAGCCGATATTCGAACCCACAACCTTTCGATTGGTAGTCCACTAGACCACCGATTCATCCCTTTTCGGTTTTTATCCCCCTTTCCATCAGTGTGTCATTTATGTACCAATTAACCTGACCGGTGACAAAGAACTCTAAACCGATGTTAACGGATGTTTTAGACATTTTGTGTTCTTCTACGACACAGTGAACATATGTTATTTATAGACCGCTCACCCTACTCAACTAAAAGTGTGATCAACCACACATGTAGTAACACGCTATTTATATATGAAAGGTAAATGTAAAGATTATGTTTATCGTAGTGTCATCCCTATTGAAAGGGCCAGCCAAGTTGGCTTATGAGACACGCATCTGTTGTTCGCACAGTACCTCTTGAATCCCTTCTCTTTTTGACGGGCGCCTGGCTGGCGGCTCACCAACCGACCGCATCAGTTCTAACCCAGTCTCCACTCGGTTCGAACATTCGATCTCCCGTCCCCATACATGCATTTACACTAATTATTAAGATATATGAAGTGCTTATATAATTAAATAGAGTCACGTGGTCATAGTCTTAAAATAAAATACTCACATCTTGTATATATCTGTAGTGTGGAGGTAAAACATCTTTAGCCTTTTCCACGTCCGAATCAGCCATTGCCTTGTATACTCGATCCATTCTTTTGGATAATACCTTAAACTCTTCATCAACTTGTCCTAATTCTGGGTCTATAAACTTATGAGCCAGTTGTCTGTAAAGGACAAAATAAACTGTAATCATATTTCTACATTCATTGTAATGCATGTATATTTCACTTACCTAAAAGCAATTATTTTCATTTTTTAAAAGTTGGAATGAAAGCCAATTTCCTTAGTAAACATCACGTGCTTCGCTTTCTTTGGAAATTCTACATTTATTTATTTTGACAAGTCTTACATTACCTCAGGCAAATATGACTCATTCATGCTCTTTTTGAACGATAGCCGTCACTCGCTCGGCACGCATGGATTTTGATGCTGACCTAAGTACTACGTTTATCTACTTCCGTCATGTAAATGGAAAGTTCAGTTTCCATGAGTACTTTCAGTACTTTGATTTTTCTGGGTATTATCGTCTCTCCAACAGCCATGATTACTTGGCGATTTTACAGTTTCAACGTGGTGGTGGTATTCTACACCAGATATACATCGAGTGCTAATATTTATGAGCTTATACAGTACAATACGAAATTCACCCGGTGCTGTTAAAATAATGAATTCAATATCTATGTTTGTAACATTAAATTATGAGACAAGCTGGTTATTGACCTGACTAGTAATCACTAGCCTCACATGGCTGAGAGCCGGGGACCAAATTTCACATATGAGGAAACTGTGCAGCTAGCTTACAGAAGATCGGTGGTTCTATCCAGGGCTATGCCAGGCAGCTTCATCCAACAATAAAAATGAAAAAAAATGTACAAAGTCACATTGGCGTATGGTGCGACGTTTAACCTGAGTGAACACATTACGGGACTTGTTATACTTAAAATCTGTCTTCATTCCACCAATTACCCCGACGGTGCTTGTTTGTAATTCATAAAGTTTCTTCTCCAGGTATACGATATCCTTAAACAATCAACAAAATATCAGAATAAAATTAGTACAGGTGTTTCCAAAATAACACCTTTAGGTACTTGAAATAAGCTGTGAAGTAAGTCAGTTCAACTTTTTTAATTGATCGAACCTGACAGACATGGGTATTAAGAGGTGATGTCTATGATGTTTATTCCACGAAAAAAAATTGTAAAGAATTGCTGATAAAAAGTGGGAAAATGCCACGAATACGTTTCGTGAAAACGATGGAAAATAAGTACTAAAAGACAAATCCTGGTTGGTTAGAAACGAATGAAGAGTCATCACTTAATAAAATCTCACGATATAAAACTAAGATAGAATGAGGTAACGATCTCCTGTCCTACCTTATCTTGCATGTAGTTCTGTTTGCTGAGTTTTATATGATCATCTTCATCAGGTGGTGCTGGGCTGCTTGTCCGTTCATTTGAAAGTTGTGTCTTTAATCGTAATTGTTTTAGCTGAGATTCCATCGCCTGAAAGAAACAACGCGTTATACAAAAACTGAAGTGTACGCATAACTGGAACAATTACATCGGTCTTAATACAGGAGTGGTCTCATGAACAGAATGAAATGCTAGTAAAACAATCTGGAACGATCATAAGAGTCCGTCATTATGAGATGGTCTTGATTTTGATGTGCTCGCTTAAATACATATGTATATAAGTCCTTGGTTATATATATATATTTTTCGCGAATGAAAAAAAAGAAAGGCTTGAATAATGAACAAAAGTATGTGTTTTTTCAAAATAGCGAGAAATTAATATTATGATGGATCTGGTGTTTTTAAGGACGGTCTTACCTCTGAGTACTGAAAAGAGTTTATGCGATGAAAATTTCGTCATTAACAAATTTTTTAAGGGGTAAACATATTTTTTTACATTTTATATACATGTATTACTATGGTTACATGACTTACGTTTACTTTTTCTTTATAACTTTTGTTTTGACTTTGTAGCAAATCCAGCTCTTGTTCCAACGCTGAAATTCTGAAATTAAATAGTCTTTAATTATTATACCTGTCCGTTATCAAAACCAAAGTACACGTTACAGAATCTAGCTACAACGTACAGTGCAACCTCTCCAGAACAGCCCTCTCTTTCAAGAGAAACAACCCCCCTTTAACAAGTGCGTGATTTTTCCCACTGCACAATATAACTATTAATTTAATCTTTCTGGAGCAACATCATCTCAACAACAACATATTTTTCCTCTCCCACTGAAGAATGTTGCTTTGGAATGGTAGCACTGTATTATATTTATCCTAATTATTACAATGAAAAGGGGCGAAAAGACCCCGAATGATGAGAAATATAATAGAACATTTTGTTGTTCAAAATTAAATGTTTAAGTCAAACTATATGTGACCTTCAGGACACGAAGTCCATGTAAAGCAAACTATTTTGAATATTTATAGTTTTTAAAATACATTTTGTAAAAGAATTATTATGGTAACTCGGTAATTCTGTTGAAAAAAATTTACTTATTTGAAGATTCTAGGAGCAGTTTTTGTTTCTCTTTTTCCCATAACTGAGCATTATTCGTTCTCTCTAATCTAGAAATAAAACATGAAAACAAATCTTTGATATACATTTACTGATAAGCCTATAAATCTAATACAGAATCAATGTTATTATCTACGTAGAGTCATGTAGTACCCACAGCGAACTTCTATTTTTGCATATACACTGGGGGTTAAACGTTGCACTAACAGCGGCACAGATTCTCAACTCAGATGTTTTTCTGGCACAGATGGGATTCGAACTCACACAGTTCAGGAGTTAGAGATTATTAGAAGAAAACCATGACAACTCGACCATGTAAGCCTCCGTCATCATTTCCACCAACAAATCTCTGGCAGGGGATGTGATCGCGAGTAAAAATTCATCACTGTATATTTTTTTTTAATCAATGCTAATAGTAAAAGTTTATTATCTTCTTAATTTACTTCTCTTCTAAAGCTTACAGAACAAACTCTGAGAAATTCCATGTTTTCTTTAGTTTTAAATACAACTATGATGTACAAAATGTTGTAGAGAAAAAATTCAAAAAGGAATATGAGGCCCATGTGAACGTACAGTTACATACATGAACTTACAAATAACGTAACAAAGAGATGAAACATATTACATGTATATACACGAGTATCTATGAGAAAAGAAAATAACTAAGTATGTACAATATAAAGAGGTTACATACTCAGACACTTGTTTATTCTTCTCAGTAATTTGGTTCAGTAAATGCATATTTCTGGTAGCTAAATCATTATTTTCAGACACTTTTTCAGTGTAGAATGATTTCTGTGACTCCATGACTTCTTCCAGCTTTTGTATTTGTTCTGTAATTAGATGCATACAGTGATAATTTATGTTTATCAATACCGTTTTCAACAATTGTTCAGGTATATATAGGACGGCTGATTCACCTTCCCAGTTTTTCCTGGACAATATCCAAACCTTACCCATCCACAAAGAATCGGCAACTTCTCCATATGTGAGGAAAGTCAACATTGTCAAATTATCAAATTTTCATGGAAGTATGACCTGCCGCGACCGTGAATCGAACCGGATCGCCCGGTTACAACTTCAGCACACTAGCCATTGCTTCACGACAATGACCTTGTAAACAGATTAACCTAGCGATACAACAAGATTCACAAAAAAGTTAGCTAGTCAGTCGTACAAGAAATACTAGTTTTGAGACCCATGTTCGCTCTGGTCATAAAAATCTGTCGTTTCTTATACTATCTATAACGAGTTCTGCCTGGTATATCGAGTAAGTAGTGTAGTGACGGTCGGCGCTTGTCGCAATTTTAATAAAACTAAAATATTTTTTATTATTTGTTTAGTTTTTAGATTTAAGAAAGAAATGTTCAATTTAAGGTAGAATCCATTTTAAGAAGTATACTGAACGCGTCGTTTTGAGACCAGAGAGCGTGTTTGTGAATCTTAAAACTAGTAACGTGTTATTCCTTTAGTTATATTACTATCATTTTGCGGCTTAAAAATATTGTTTGAAATTGAAAGAAGTAAAGATGCATCAATTTATATCATTTCTACACATGAAGCACGAAATTAAATACACTTTAAAAGTTCTTGTTTTACTGAATAATAAACATAATATACGTCCAACTGGCATATTTGATTTAAATATCAAGTATGATGTTAATATATCTTGAAATATATTTACAAGATTTGATAAAACTTGATGCAATAAAACACAATTCTTGTTCACTTGAGAAACACGAAACAAGAAATAAATGTTATTGTAGAATAACAATGTGTTAGTGTATAGGAGGGGGGGGGGGGCACATTCAATGTTGGTCGAGTTCAAAGGTCCAAGTCATTTATTTAATACTTTTCTCAAATATTAAATTTTTGTTCATTTCAAAGGAATAATTTTCGGACATGCAATAAAATATTTGACGAGTTTAAGACAATCATAATAAAATACTCGTAAATGCAGAAGGTTATTATTACCTGGGGGTCATCAAATTTATTTATTTGGGGATAACACCGATTTTTCAACACTGTTTTAGTTATATTAGGCGGCGAATCAGCTGAACAATTTTCCTGGTCTGCATTCTAACCAGTACCAACTTACCCTTTCACAAGCACCTGGTAACTTCTTCACGTGTGGAGGAAAATCGACATGTTTGTCAAATTGTCCATGGAAGGGTATGACATTATTATACATGTACATGTGTTTAAAGATGCAGTACACCCTCTACAGAGTGGCCCTCTCTTGAGCAACAATCTCCCTTCAACAACAGCATGATTTTTCTCACTGCACGATTTAACTATTAATTTAACCTCTCTAGAGCAACAACCTCTCAACAACAACACACATTTCCTACTCCCAAGAGGTGTTGCTTTGGAGAGGTTGCACTGTATATATATATTTGTATTGTGTTTAATGGGTGCATGTCTGACATACAGCAATTTGTTATAATGAATTTGGTTTTAAGTTTGAATTCAATTACGAGCAAGTAATTAACGGGCCATCAAATAAAAATTAGAAATCGATTGATCCTATTTCTTACACGGTTAGCTTTATCTTTATCTATAGTACCGTGTTAAAATCAGTGTCGATTAATTTTAATAGTATCAAACAGAAGTTTATGGCCCCCAAAATTTTTTTTTGATCTTATAAATAGCGTTATGTAGTTTTAGACCGATTAATTTATTTTTAAAGTATTTGTAATTTAAACTAGAATATTTATGGGCTACAATTTAATTAAATACATGTTATAATGACGTATATAATGTTTGTAAACACTCAACCATATGAAAGTTATTTTCTTCTTTTTCAAAATATTGTTCAAGTTATATAGATAAAAGTTCAAGGGCAGACCAAATTTTAACTTGCACAATAATACCATAAATATTCACAGACATTCGATATTTTTCAATATAATAAGTAACTTTCTCTTATAAGCATATTTTGTTGATCTAGTGTCAGCCAGATATTTTCTAACATTACGTAAAGCCTGAAAAAACACTCACTGTATCATAGTATAGGCTAAGTGTAAACAAATAAGAAAAGGTCAATAACTCCAAATTTTTTTATCCGATAAAAAATTTTGAATTTACACATTTTTACATCAGTGTATACGGTTGTTTAATTATCTTCTATATTTGCATAGTTTATCTTTAAGCCAGAAAAAATGGTTCGTGTTCGCATTTGTTATTTACCGCCCCTAGATTTTCTCACAGGTGGCTGTATCAGTGTTTGGTTCACCCAAAAAAAAACCGTCACTGATCTTATATATACTATCAAGGTAAAAAGCCTACTATATGTCTATATGCCAAACAATGTGGAACATCGCATCTCCTTGTTTCAGCATAAAAGATGTGCGCTGAAGGAAAATTGCTACACATGTCATTCAGACAAGCTATAAGATATTCATTCCTATCGCAAATCTCATTCAATTACATCTTATAACTGTGAAATGGTAAAATTGTGTTCCTTTCGTTATTTAACTTCGCTGCAAACCATTTTGAGTCAAGCGAGAGTGATGTATCAAGCGATCTGATTGGTCGGCATGAAATGAACAGTCTGTTGTACACACACATATCCGACCAATCAGATCGCTTGATACATGTGTAGCTATTTTCCTTCAGCGCACGTATTTCATTTGCGAAGTTCCACATTGTTCGGCGTATAGACATGTAGTAGGCTTTTAACCTTGATCAGTGACGGCATCTTTTTTTGTGTGTGGCCCGAACACTGATACAGACACCTGTTTTCTAATAGCAAAATTAAAAAAAGACAACACTTTAACAAGTTGTGGCATATAACAAAACCGGTTGGGTCGAACCTAACCTCAAAGGTAAGAATAAATAGGAAAGAAATGTTTTACGAACTTCTTACACTAATGTTTGGTCAAATAGCCAGAAAGGAGGCTACTTTTACCGGGTGTTTCTTGTGTAAAAATACATTTATCAGGGAACAGACAATATATACATGTATGTCTAACATTGTGTAAAAAGATTTTAGATTTTATTTGAAAATAAGACAGCATGTCCAACATTTTGCATGTTACAAATTTTAAACACAATAAAATTAACATTTCCAGTGATATATATGTAGTTCTATAAAACACGAATGCATGAGTTTTTACAATAAATGTACATATATGTTGTTATATTATGTCTTTAATATAATTGAAATACATTAAGCTTCATATCGTTATTATGTCAAACTGATGTAAGAATAACTTCTATATCGTAATAATATCAGTGCTAATTATAATATAGAGACTGACAACAACAATAATAATGATAAACTTTGAAAACAAAACTATGAAAAAAGAGAAGAAAATATGTTCGATAGTTGATAGGGAGAAAGAGCTATCTAATGTAGTATTCGTTATCTCTACGTTTCAAGCTTTTGTAGATATATTTGGATAGATTTAATATGATTCCGCGGTTTTCAGAAGACATAAGTTCAGTGAATCTTAAAATATTAGTTCTTTTCCAGTAATATTGTTCTTTTCTAATATCATAATATAGAGGACATTCTAATATAAAGTGAAATTCGTCTTCAAGGGTGTTACATAACTGACATTTTCTTCCTGATCTTGGTGTTTTAACTGGTTTTGTCCATCTGCCTCATTCGATTTCTAATCTATGACTTGAAATATATTAAGAGGATTATATTAAACCACTTACTTTCTAACGTATTCATTCTTAAGTCTTTTTCTCGCATCTCGTGTTGTTTCTCCTGAAAGCGAGACTTGATGTTTTACAGGTTTATATAACATGAATTCACTTTATGTAAAAACATAACAATTTGAATGTGTGTGAAGTTGGCAAAAGCAATCGACAATCGACATTCAATGTCTAGCTAGGCAATCGACATTCATCTCGACATTCGATTAACAGACTGTATGGCCATCATAGTAATGCAAATATCACATGTCTAGCTAGACAATCGACATTCATCTCGACATTCGTTTAACAGACTATATGGCCATTATAGTAAGGCAAATATCACATGTCTAGCTAGACAATCGACATTCATCTCGACATTCGTTTAACAGACTATATGGCCATCATAGTAATGCAAATATCGAATGTCTAGCTAGGCTATCGACATTCGATTAACAGACTGTATGACCATTATAGTAATGAAAATTTCGAATGTCTAGCTACACAATCGACATTCATCTCGACATTCGATTAACAGACAGTATGGCCATCATAGTAATGAAAATTGTTAGACAATCGACATTCGATTAACAGACTGTATGGCCATCATAGTAATGAACATTTCGAATGTCTAGCTACACAATCGACATTCATCTCGGCATTCGATAAACAGACTGTCCCGGGCCATCATAGTAATGCAAATTTCGAATGTCTAGCTAGAAAATAAAACAAATTATGTCCATTAAAGCATATCTGTATTTATTTGTATGTACGGACTATTTAAACACTTACTAAATTTTTAGTAGTACGAGTATCTATAGATTTGTTTCAAACTTACCTCGACCTTATGTACCACTAACTTTGAACATTTCTCCATCAAAGAGACTAAATCAAGAAGTATTTTCACGACACTATCATTCTCATGTTCAGTGAATTCACCGTTACAATATCCAACATCATCATCTTGTAAGTAAATACTACGTATTCTGTTCCAATGTGTCTCGCTCTGAAAGGATAACAAAACTATCTGATTTTACACACCCTTTCAACAGTCAGAGTCATATGAGGCAGGCAGTTCACCTAACCATCGTTCCTGGGAAGAACCAGTACTAGACTCCAATCCTCCGTAAGCAACTGCCTACTTTCTCACATAAAGAGACATGGTCGGTAGTTGGGCTCAATCCCACGACCCTCTATCAATGAGAGGTTACAGTGATTTGAAGTAGGCGACATTAACCACCAGAAACAAAGAACAAAGCACAGGACCTTAAAATTTTATCCATATAGCATCAACAAACCCCAAAATATAGTCCGAGCCTCGTTCATAGTCCGCTGCATATATATATAATTATACTGTTTTATATTATATACCGGTCTATGAACGAGGCTCGGGTTAAGTTTTTTGGGGCCTATCTATGTTATATGGATAAAATTCCATGGTCCAGTGAACAAAGACAACACTAACATCACTTACCACTGAGGATAATTTTGTTTTCAGTTCAGCATAGCTGTCGATAGGTTCTGTAACAATATCATAAAATAAGTCAAACATTTCTTGGACGGCTTGTTTTAATTCACGTAAACTTCTCCCAGCAAACACTACCTCCGTCATCTTGTCTATTCTCTGTAATAAAGAACAGAAAGACTGTCAAATATTCTACAGTATAACATCATTTGACGATCATCTTGTATTCGGACCGATTTTTAATATTTCATCTACATTTTCATATTAGTCGTAAGAACACCTCGTGTGCAGTCAAACCTGTGTAAGCGGCCACCTCCGACTAAATGTCACTCTGTGTATAAAGGCCAATTTTAAAAAGAAACGTCATTGGTCACAATATGAACTCCAAAAAAAGGCCACCGGTCAATAAAGGTAATATTGAGTCTTCCTCCATGCAGGTGGCCTTTGTTCACAGGTTTGACTGTACTGAGAACAAATGATTGGTCTAAATATCGAGGTTCCACAGTGTAGAGTTAATCAATTATCTAGAATCTGTAACAATTAGTGCAGATGATCGTATTTTCGGAAGTTTAAAAAGAACAAAGAAACATGATAATTATTGATGTACTGTCAAACATGTGTTAGCGGCCACCTCCAAATAAAAGGCCATCCCGTAAACAAAGGCTATTTAAAAAAACATGTCATATATCATTCAGAACAAAATATCCTCCGATTAAAGGCCACCTGTCAATAAAGGTCACATTTTCTATTTCCCAAAGGTGACTTTTGTTCACAGCTTTGACTGTAGATGTATTTTATTTTATTTCATTTCTCAAACGGCAGATTTGTACTTCATGGCAAAATATAGCGATGGAGATTATAATATGGGGGCTACTGCTTAGTGTCATTTTGTAACTGGACTTGTGAATACTATACTGCAGTATATTATTAGTCTACTAACACAGAATACAAATGTATACGTATTTAAAATTGTAATCTAAGTTTAATCAGTACATTGTAGCGGTTGACTTAGGCTCTGTAGGCTAGACAAAACTGAACTGAATAAAATACATTGGTATGATGGTACCAACTTCTGGACAGACTTAAACAGACACACTAAACACAATCCTGCTTACGAAAACATTTGATAAATCCACATATGTCAAATACTCTGATGAATATAGAAAGTTAAAGACAGAGATAGGCTAACCCCACTTTCATCGCTTTGACAATAAGAACACGGTGTTCGAATCCCATGAATAACAGACAAATCACAAACATCTTCTATATGTCAGCTTTCACGTTTGGCAAACCCCCAAACTACAACAATTGCTACTTTTTTCTTCGGCAGCATTCGGATGAACAATCATAATTTTACATATCAAAACAACGGACACGAACGTGGTCCTGGGGGTTCAAATCCCGGTCACGGTAGGTCATACCCCTTCTATGAATCTTTAATAAAAATATCAATTATCTTCCATTTGTGTAGAAGTTGCCGGCTCCAAGTGGAAGGTAAATTAGAACTGGTTAGAATACAGTCCATGAAACCTGGCTTAAACCAGACTAGGTGAACCGGCCGCCGTAAATAACTGAAATGTCGTTGAAAAATGACGTTAAATCCAAATAAACCAATAAACAAACAAACAAACAAGATGTACTCACCAGGGTTTCTTGCGCAAAAGATTCCATTTTACCATTTAAAAGTACTTAACCAAACACTGAAATAAAAGAAATGCTCGATAGATTTGATTGAAATCCAAATGTACAGGTAACAACGTAAGCCTCTTAACTACAGATTAATACATTACATTATAATAATTTAAAGCAGTTGTCTTAAACATTGATGTTTATTTGAAATAACGCAAATTTCGGCTTTCGCAATACCAATCATTGTAGACTAAAATAAGTGTGTGTGTATTTCATGCTTGGAAAAATGGTGTATATTCTGACCATCATTTATCATTAATTATAAGATGATATAATATATAAATCAAATTCTTTTATTAAAGAATTGGGACCTTTTGCCGCTTCACAGATTGACAGAAAATATAGGAGAAATTTGCTTTAAGTAAACGCGCTGTTAATTTGTAAAGTGTTAACAGAAGTCAAGTAGGATAGTTCTAAAACCATACTATTATTTAATTATTATTTCACTATTATTCAAAATGATATAATTATTTATATATTGTGTATTATTATATAAATATCACATTTATGAGAGGGCGATATCACAAATTGTCAGCGCGCGTATCTGATACTACAGGGTGTTATTATACAGTTATTGACTAGTGAGCCATTGAATAAGATGCGATATTCACAGGCAGAATGAATGTCATATTGTGTTCTGTCGGTGAATATCACATCATATTTAATGGCTCATTAGTCAATAACTGCATTATTATCTGAAAAGTATTTGATTCAAATCTATATACACATGTATGAAAGTGTTACCTTTCTTTTGGGACACCCTGTATAACAACATTATGATTTATATCGAGTTTTAATGCATTATTTGACAAGCAGAAATGAATATCAATCATAGAGGAAGATGAAAATATCACAATTAACGACTAATAATTCTGGCTGGTGAATATTGACCTGGTTCTATTTTTAGATTGGGACATTTCGAAATTTCCATTAAATATCAATTTACACCGTTGAGTATGACATTTATGTAATACGATGGATCAGGCTTTAAGCCAATCGAAATGTGTTAATTTTAGATCATATAATAATAAAAATTATTGCCCGCTCAGATATAGGCGACATTACATTGGAAACCGGAGTGATGTATCATGGTATGGAATAGACATCAAACAATAGCTGCAACCAACTTGATGGATAAAAACTTAAAATTCTTCAATGAAAATGTGTCTAGCCCCGAGTTTATAAAACTTGAGATCGGTCTCCGAGCTCAAATCTCATATTTTGTCTATTTTAAATATTTCTTAGTTTATTATGATCAGACAACAATGATATTATTGATACATTAATCTGACAGCATAAGTGATTTAAACATTAATAAGCTCCATCTTTTCATCCAGAATATTTCGCGACTATAATTGAGTTTTGAGAGACTGGAATTCGAATTGGTTCTGTCTAAATTTTGAAATGGTCGTGCAATTGTACCTGGAATTCGGAGCAGACGGGCGAAATTCACGAAACCGTCAACTGAAAAAATATACTTACAATGTATGTCAAGTAATCCGAGAGTGTTAGCACGCACTAATTCTACATTTTCAACGAAAGGAAAATATCAACAATATTATAAAACTCGTGTTCAGTTTATAAAATAATCCACTGCAAACTGTCACAAACCACTTATGTGTTTATTTACGTTGTATATCACTTTGGAAAAAAATGGGCACAATAAATCAGACACAATAGTCAATAAATGTACGATGTATTTTCAATATATGACTTCTTATAAACAAGTCAATAATCCCCATAGAACGAATAAATTACAACAGTATGCACGAGTTCAGATTTTACAGGATTTTATGTTTGTATCAATAAAACGTTTTAACACACTCCTAGACGGACGAGCAGTAAATACATGTAATCCTGTTTTTTCACAAACAGATAGAAATATTTCATGCATTGTCACATGCAATGATTTTAAATGTGTTTAAGAAAAGATAGCAACGAGCTGATTTTCATTGAAATAAAAACAATTACTGCGTCTGTGGGCCTAATTACACGTTTTTTTAAATATCTCGGACGGACGTAAGCAATGCTAGAATTAAAATACAATAGGCAGAATACATGAAATCTCTTTAATGAAATAAATCCAGTCTTAAGTATAATTACTAAGGGATATGTGTATTTAAAACTGATATAAAAAGACCACTGTAAAACGTCCCCTACTTAAGGTACTGTATAATCGATGGTTTTCGCAGGGGAGTAATTTTAAAAGTTTTATATTGATATTCTGTTAGAACTTTGAAAGAAACTTCCATAGGTCTTAACCGTTTCGTTGCCAGGCACATATTGCCTACCTTGTCCACTATACTGCCAGGGGAATCTATAAAAAGTGCAAGCTTATTTAACAATTCCCAAACGGATATATACGTCACGTAGACAAATATACCAAGATTTTAGAAGACGGGTACACCCGTCACGTTGGCAAGTATATGGAGATTTTAGACTGAGACAAGTATGTTCTTCACGTTGGCAAAAACTATGGAGATTTTAGAAGACGGGTATGTCGTCACGTTGGCACAAAAATATGGAGATTTTAGAAGACAGGTATGTCAGTCACGTTGGCAAATATATAGAGATTTTAAAAGACAGACATGTCCGTCACGTTTGCAAATATACGGAGATTTTAGAAGACGGGTATGAACGTCTCATTGGCAGCGAAAGTCAAATTTTATTTCATTAAATGTACGAACAAAATAAATCTCATTTGACTTTGATTACATTTTTTGTGATCATTTCTTAGTGTTGTACAATCGTAACCATTTCTGTTTGGAAAATCAGATTTTAATATATTTTGAGTTTTGTGAGATGAAAGTACGATAGATCAGGCTAAATACTTGTCGTTGTTTTAACAAGATATGCATGTACTATAATATCACACATTAAAAAGAAAATGTTACGAATCATTGCAAGAGCATCAAAGTTTTCCCTTTTTTCCTGCAAACATATTCCTCGCATAATGAATTTTATGTCATTCCGTTTGGACGATAGTGACTTTCACCATAACAAGCGCTACACGATGGTAAAACCATGATGGTACAATGGTGAAAATACGACTGTACGATGGTGAAAGTACGATGGTGAAAATGATATAAAATCGCATTAATTGTTACCATCTTATTATTGCGTTTTCACCATCGTACCATACCACTTAATATAGTATTTTTTGTTTTCATCAAAACAGATTCTCACAAAATCTTGTGATTTACATTATCTAGAGTTAGACTACTGTATGTAGAGATTTACAACATTATAAATACTACAATCCCGGTAATTTAAAGTAAATAATGTGTTTAGTTAATTCATGATTAATCTTTAAATAGTTGTTTTAAGCTGTACGTATGCTAAAATAAAGATAATCTCTTCAACTTAAGACTGTAAACCTTCTGTAAAAACGTCTGTTATAATTAACGTAATATATTATATGTAAATACAATCAATCGACAGGACAATTAAAGTAATTAAAACTTATCACAGACATATGACCATTGTGCTCTTTGCCTGTGGTTGTTGATTGATCTGTATGTGAGTTAGTCAATTTGTATACTTAGTAAATGTGTAGAGAGGTTTGTTATAGGGAAATTTAAAGGTGTAGGGGTTTGATAAGTAGACTGAAATGTTTAGAATAAAACAGGGGTTTGATATCATGAAGTAAGCAGTGTTTGTGTATCTTTCATAATAGCCATATTTTACAGGACAGTGATTTAAAGAAAAGAAATCCATTTAAAGTGACTAAAGTTCAAAACTGTATTTAGAAAGCAAGACCTATTCAGACCATAGACCCTAAACCTGTGTTACAGTACATGCAATGATTTAAACCTGAGGAATTATTACATAATGCTTTGGTAAATATTTTGAAATAGAAACCCTCTGTAATAGTAATCCATGTGTGTCGAAAGTTCAATGTCTGTCATATAACTTCTTATATTGGAAATCTACCAAATATCACACACAATAAGTTATTTACTTCTTCTGTAACTTGTTATTTATTTATAAGTGACTTGCGTTTGTTTCACTTGTACAAGGAAAAGTGGGTATTAAGAAACTATATGCATTTATTGGGGTCATAAACATGGGATAAAAATATCACATGGAAGTGTTGCTAACATCAATAGATTTACACAGGTAATTGAAAATCTGAAAAGCCACAGACTCAGGTTTGAGAAGTATGGCTTATAAACTGACAGTCTTTGATGATTATAAATCAGAATAATCTAACAAACCCAGATGAATTTTGAAATCAAGTTTTCTGTTATCATGTTGTGCCTAATTGGAATAGCATGTTAAAAATTTCAGAACTCATTACAGTTTGAAGTTAAAGAATGTCTCAATTACAGTACAACCTCTCCAGAGTGCCGACAACAACAGCATGATTTTTTTTCCACTTCACGACTTAACTATTTAAATTAAACCTTTCTAGAGCAACAATCTCTTAATAACAACATAATTTTGCTACTCCCAAAAGATCTAATGTTTGTTTGTTTTATCATGTTTAACGCCATTTTCAACATTATTTCAGTCATATCGTGGCTGGCAGTCATCCTGACCAACTTTCCTGGACTTCATTTAAGCCTTAACCAGTACTAACCACATTCTATCCGTAAGCTTCTGCCAAGCTACCCCACATAATTCAGAGGTGGAGGACAATTTAACATCGGATCTAAAGTTATGAAAAATCGAAGTTTCAGAAACATGACAATTTTAGTCAATTTAAAAAAAAAAGTCCTTGATTTCATTCCAATCAACATAATTATTATTTTTTATGAACTTTATGAGCTACGTTCAAGGGCATATAACTCTGGAATGAGTGATAACATATTTCAGGTTTCATTGCAATCGCTTCAAGAATTAGGAAGTAGTTCGTCCCACAAACTTGTGATATTTTATTCCGAAGGACCGACTGACCAACGACTGACCGACCGACAGAGTGACCCCAATATACCCCCTCTCAAACTTCGGTTGCGGGGGTTTAATTATAAACCACAGAAATCCCACAGTAATCAGAGATGACCAGGGGATAATTCTTGCAGCAACTTGGTAAAAAGTCGAGCAAAACAAAAAACAACACAATAAATAATATGACAAAATATAAGAAATTTAATGGCACATTCAAAACAAATACATACACATATAAATATAATTTTCAGCCAAAGTAATCAAATTACACTGCACTTTGAGTCTCAATATAACTATACTTCAATGAATTCAAAAAAAGAAAACAACAAATAAATATCATAAATAAAATAGATTTAATTCATTAAAGCACAACTGAAGAGACAGTGTTATGGTGTTATCACAAATGTACAAACTCTAATATAAACATGAACATACACTTTGTAGCAACAGATTATAACATTAAGTTTTTTACTAATTACAGTAACTGTACTTATAACAACATAATTTTGGAACAAAAAGCTCTACTGAAGAATGAGTCTAAAGTAAACTTTGAACTAGTTTATTCTAAATTATTTACATGTATATTTGTATTTTTTTTTTCATACTTCGTTTTTATTTATGAGGTACATACTAATGCTTGATATTAACAAAATTTTAATCATAAAACATCCTGGTATGAAATCTGGGCTCTACCCAGAAGCATGAGGACAGAAAAAAACACAAAGTAAGGGATAAAACAAAGAGGGTATGATTTCACACAAATAGTACATGTCTCCCCTATGAACAATTTAATTCAGTTATTCTTTAGAAATATGAAATCTTGAGCTATATGATCGTGAAGCTCCAGAATAAAGGTCAAGGTCGGAAGATTCTGGTTGAATACTTTTTTTGAGGTCAACAATTTATATTCCAAGGTCAAGGACAGAGTTCAAAAGGTCAACTCTAAGACAGAAGAATTGATAACCATAGCAACCAACAGAAATCTGACAAAATATTTCCCTATATATACATGTAGGTCACATGGCTTCAGTTGCTAAGATACACAGAATGCTGTATTTATTTACCAATAAATATAGGAACATTTTTTTTAACTGAATAATTTGAGGTCAGCAAAGTTGACGTACTGATCATTATTTGTATTAACAACCAGAAAAAACAAGCTTGAAGCAAAATATTTAATGACTAACACAAGACCCTTCACTTACTGCACTTTAAATTTTAAAGGGTAGGGCTATAACACACAGTTATTTATTGTCAGAATTATTGATGTTTTACAGAAGATTAATATAAATCAAATCTTATGACTTTGACTTGTGAGAGACATAAAGTTGTCGCCATGTTAAATGCACCTTCTTAGGAAGGCATGGCAAAATCCTGGTATTATATTAATTAACTTATAATTTAGACACAAAATAAAACCGAATAAATCTATCACTTTTGACAGAACACAATCGTTTAAATTGATAGAATTTATAATTATTTTGGACTTCGTGTTAAACCTTTAGGCATACTCAGGCACGTGGAAGAGATTTTAACGATAAACAAGTCTGGGCTATGTTCATTTTCAAAGGCATTACTTGATCCTAATGTATAGGATTATCTGATTTTAATCACTAGATTAGGAATGCTGTCTTTACCAAACTAAATAAGGGCAAGACATGGAATAAACAACAATATTTACTTTAATTTACCCAGCAACATTTTTTATAGTCAGAAACACTTTCAGGTTTGTTTTTATTTATCAGAAAAAGGAGTGGGCACATCTACAGTGGGGTAAATACTAAATAGCTATATGTAGCTAACGTTATTTTGTTATATATGTCAACCGACTGTAAATAAAATTTTGTATCTTGTATCTTGGAAGTGAAGATCCTTATAGCGCCAAATAACCTTAGTTCAAATCTTTGAATGTTTACAAGACATCAAAATGTGAGAGTAAAAAAGTAACCCTTGCCTGATAATAGTTTGTAAGGTCAACAAAAGTTCCTACTAATTTAATAGTTAATTTGACCCTTAGGAATAAATTCTCAGGAGTCAGAAGCCAAACTTTGCTAATTTGAAGTCAAAATGCCATTTTAGGGGTGAAATGAAATCCCTAACTTTGTTATCACTGTAATACAAACTAATATAAGAACTTTCAATATCCAACAACAACAAAAACTGAATTTTAGAAAATGAGATTTTGGTTTTCTTTGCAATGCTGGGCCGTATACCAAATAACAGGAGAGTGATATATTTATCATCAAATGACAGTATCCTGATATCCCTGATTTCATTAAGTTTTTTACTAATTACAGTAACTGTACTTATAACAACATAATTTTGGAACAAAAAGCTCTACTGAAGAATGAGTCTAAAGTAAACTTTGAACTAGTTTATTCTAAATTATTTACATGTATATTTGTATTTTTTTTTTCATACTTCGTTTTTATTTATGAGGTACATACTAATGCTTGATATTAACAAAATTTTAATCATAAAACATCCTGGTATGAAATCTGGGCTCTACCCAGAAGCATGAGGACAGAAAAAAACACAAAGTAAGGGATAAAACAAAGAGGGTATGATTTCACACAAATAGTACATGTCTCCCCTATGAACAATTTAATTCAGTTATTCTTTAGAAATATGAAATCTTGAGCTATATGATCGTGAAGCTCCAGAATAAAGGTCAAGGTCGGAAGATTCTGGTTGAATACTTTTTTTGAGGTCAACAATTTATATTCCAAGGTCAAGGACAGAGTTCAAAAGGTCAACTCTAAGACAGAAGAATTGATAACCATAGCAACCAACAGAAATCTGACAAAATATTTCCCTATATATACATGTAGGTCACATGGCTTCAGTTGCTAAGATACACAGAATGCTGTATTTATTTACCAATAAATATAGGAACATTTTTTTTAACTGAATAATTTGAGGTCAGCAAAGTTGACGTACTGATCATTATTTGTATTAACAACCAGAAAAAACAAGCTTGAAGCAAAATATTTAATGACTAACACAAGACCCTTCACTTACTGCACTTTAAATTTTAAAGGGTAGGGCTATAACACACAGTTATTTATTGTCAGAATTATTGATGTTTTACAGAAGATTAATATAAATCAAATCTTATGACTTTGACTTGTGAGAGACATAAAGTTGTCGCCATGTTAAATGCACCTTCTTAGGAAGGCATGGCAAAATCCTGGTATTATATTAATTAACTTATAATTTAGACACAAAATAAAACCGAATAAATCTATCACTTTTGACAGAACACAATCGTTTAAATTGATAGAATTTATAATTATTTTGGACTTCGTGTTAAACCTTTAGGCATACTCAGGCACGTGGAAGAGATTTTAACGATAAACAAGTCTGGGCTATGTTCATTTTCAAAGGCATTACTTGATCCTAATGTATAGGATTATCTGATTTTAATCACTAGATTAGGAATGCTGTCTTTACCAAACTAAATAAGGGCAAGACATGGAATAAACAACAATATTTACTTTAATTTACCCAGCAACATTTTTTATAGTCAGAAACACTTTCAGGTTTGTTTTTATTTATCAGAAAAAGGAGTGGGCACATCTACAGTGGGGTAAATACTAAATAGCTATATGTAGCTAACGTTATTTTGTTATATATGTCAACCGACTGTAAATAAAATTTTGTATCTTGTATCTTGGAAGTGAAGATCCTTATAGCGCCAAATAACCTTAGTTCAAATCTTTGAATGTTTACAAGACATCAAAATGTGAGAGTAAAAAAGTAACCCTTGCCTGATAATAGTTTGTAAGGTCAACAAAAGTTCCTACTAATTTAATAGTTAATTTGACCCTTAGGAATAAATTCTCAGGAGTCAGAAGCCAAACTTTGCTAATTTGAAGTCAAAATGCCATTTTAGGGGTGAAATGAAATCCCTAACTTTGTTATCACTGTAATACAAACTAATATAAGAACTTTCAATATCCAACAACAACAAAAACTGAATTTTAGAAAATGAGATTTTGGTTTTCTTTGCAATGCTGGGCCGTATACCAAATAACAGGAGAGTGATATATTTATCATCAAATGACAGTATCCTGATATCCCTGATTTCGACATTGGTATAATATACAAATGTAATATGAATGTACAGTACAACCTCTCCAGAGCGGCCCTCTGTAGATCAACAACCTCTCTATAACAACAACTTTAAAATTTCCCTAAGCTGATATTTACTGTAAATTTAACCTCTGTAGAACAACACCCTGTGGGAGGATCTGGTCATACTGTACAACCTCTGTAGAACAAGAACCTCTAAACAACAGCCAATATTTGCAGCTCCCACAGGGTGTCGCTCTACAGAGGTTGTATAGTATGACCAGATCCTGAGGTAATAAAACTTGAGAACAATCTCCAGGCTTGAATCTCATTACCATTCTCAAAATATTACAGCAGAAAATATAGAGCTGATTAATGTTAAATACATGTTCAGATCAATTATACTCTCAGAAAAATGTATCAATAATATCATTATTGTCTGATCATAATTAACTTAAAAACATTATAAGACAAGATATGAGATTATAGCTTGGTGACCAATCTCAAGTTTTATAACCTCTGGGCCAGATGTCCACAAGTATAAATATGGCACAAAATCAATCTGTAGTCATAAATGTGATCTACCAAGTATGAAATGACTTATTATGAAAAGTACAGATTTTGTTGGCACAATATAGACACTTAATATAAGTATGCGTATGTAAAAAATAGTCCCAAATTCTTAATCATATAATGACTTAATCCCCCCCCTCCCACCTGCACAAAGACTAACTTGTCAGAAACACCTTGAACTAGAGGGCAAAGACGCACACATAAAAAATAATGGTCACCTTAAATGTAATTTCTAAAAACTAATTTTCTTGCAACAAATATTCTAACGAAAGTAAGAATCAAGATTCCATCAATTTGTCTTTAATTTTGACCCAAAATGACATCAAATTATTAACTAGACAAACTATTTAATACAACAAATATGCTGACGGCTGATAATTTCTCTTGTTCCTCGAAAACATAAGGAAATAACTATGAGTAAGAAATAAATTTCCTTGAATACTTATCTCTGAATTCAAGAACTTCTTAAATTAAGGGAAAATCAATCATGTATTAAGTAAATATGTATTTTTATTTGCATTGCAAATATTCACTAAATTTGCCTCTGATGTGTAATGTTTTCTTATAGTTAATACTTTTGACTTTTTTTAAGTATTACTAATAAATACATAAAAGTCCCGATTTTTTTCAACTACATAAGAATTAACTAACTGTCTGAATCACTCTCAGATAGATTAACACAACCAATAGTATTTCTTGGTGCCGGTTTCTTCTCATTCTTAATTAAAGTTTCCTTAGGAATCAGTTTTAAGCCTGAAGTTTTTACACTTGAAACTTTTCTTTTACCTCTTGCTTTCTTCTTGTCTACCCACGGGAGACCAGACACAAACTTTTTCAATGGTTCAACAACATTATCACTTTTATTGATCACAGATGTTTTATTTTTAACACTTCTAGGTTTAGTTTTCAATATTTTACCATCCTCAGAGGTTGTTTCCATAGTAACAACAGAAGATGTAGCTGAAGAACAAGAACCAAGGTTTTGTTCTATATAAACAGGCTCTTCCTTGATTTCCATTGTAACAGCAATATCACCATTAGAATCATCCGACTTTTGTTCAGATGAACAAGAACGAGATGATCTCGTCTTTCTTGATGTTCCTGATATCCGGGTCAAACTTGATTTTTTCTCTTGAACAATCAATGTATGATTGTTCTCACTACTTTGAATGTTTTCTGAATAACTGACTTGATGAGGGTCTTCATTCTTCTCAAGAATGCCAGTTCTCTCAGCTAAAGAATCAGTTTCATTACTTGATTTAGCTTCAACATCTTCATCCTCTCTTATAAAACCACCTTCAAGTGAAAAATCTATATCCACAACTCCAGCAGGTTCTTCTCCAGATTCTTTCAACTGTTCACTTATATCTGCATCAGACTCATTTGATTTGGTACTCTCTAACTGTACAGATGCTGTTACATCTTGATCTGTGTGTTTATCAATCATTATTTGATCGCTTCCTGAGTCCAGATGAATAATTTCATTGACATTGACCAATTGTTCATAAACTATTCCTTCTTTTTGAGATTCATTTCCAGAAGTAATTTCATTCAATTTACATCCCATTTTTAACCCAAGGATTTCTTGCACGTCTAAATGGGATCCAACAGTCTCTACTTCATCCATTTCAAATCCCATTTTTAATCCTAGTATCTCATCAATGTTTAAACCACTCTGGACCACTTTATCATCATCATCATAATCTGAATTAGATGACACTGAATCACTGTCAGACACAGAATAAACACTTGGTCCGCTTCCTTCATCCTCACTATCACTGCCATCTTTATCTTCACTAATCTGATTGGATTTCCTATTCACACTACTACTGACATTTTCTTTATACCTTGGTTCAGAACTTGAAATACAGGGTTCACTTTTCTTAGTTTTTTGTTTAATATTTGAACCTTTTGTATCATTGTCTACTTCATTACTTTTCTTATAACCTCTTTTAGTTCTTCTTGAGGCAATGTTTTGATTTCTATTATCTTCATCGATGTCAATCTTGCCTGATTTGATTGTTTCTACATCACTTGCTGCTTGACCAAGTTTAAGTTTCTTACCTTTCTTATTGTCAATGTCTAATTCATTCTGTACAGGATTAGGTCCTTCACTGTCTGCTTTTCTTTTGTTCCCTTTATTTGTCCTTTTCCCTTTACTTGATACCTTTTCCGGCTCATCTCTGACATTAGAAAATTCATTAACCCCTTTTTTCTGCAAACTTCTCTTGCCTTTTTTGTTGTCATTTGGTTCTGTTTCAACAGCATCAGATTCAGGATTAACAAACTTGTTGACAACTTTCTGAAGCCTTTTACTCTTCACTGCAGCTGGTTTTAAGTACACTTCAGGTTGGAAATATGACATTATACCTCTCTGTGTCTGAAAAGAAGAAAATAACATGTACAGTATAACCTCCATGAATGGTAACCTCTGAACAACAGTCACCTCCCTGTTGCAGCCAGTATACTAGCAACCCAAATTGATGTTTTAATCTATTTTCACTCTCTCAAAAAACAGCCACTTCTTTATAACAGTCATTTTTGTCCTACCCATCGGTGGCTGTTGTAGGGAGGTATCACTATATATATTACAACCATAGATACTTCAGGATTAAAGTCTTGTCTGGTTGGAGTTTCTTTTGACTTGATATCAGCTTTCATTGAAACCAGTTTACTAAGTTGTACTTATGAATGACCCATAGTGTTTTCTTTCCAACGGTACCATTTTTATTAATGTATGATTATAAACAATAAAGATATTGTAATTTTGTAGACAGAACAAGACTTGTCTAGGAGTGTAAACATCAATCATAAACAGTGATTTTTTTTCGCTATATTTACTGCTGAATATGGGCAGTTTCCCCATGTAAAATTTCCTTCATTTTTCCCCTAAAATGGCCAGAATTTCCCCTAACAAGAAGTGTTTTCCACATGATCATGTACAAGAACGCTGCGTTCAATAAACGCTTTTGCAGCAACAGCCCATTTGAACAATGTCAAGGTCAAAAAGTGGGTGTTTGATCATTATGGGAGGATTGAGAATGGTCATAAGCAACAACTGTAGAAGTATGAAAGCATTCTAGCAAGCGGTATTGGTGCTAGACGAAACTGTAAAATCTACTTAACCTGGTACAGAATCATTCTAAGTCCAAATTAATTCAAGGTCAAGGTCAAAGTGGGATTTCTTGATACGGATGTGTTGAGAATGATCATACACAACAACTGTAGAAGTATCAAAGTGTTCTAGCAAGCGGTATTGGTGCTAGACGAAACTGTAAAATCTACTTAACCTGGTACAGAATCATTCTAAGTCCAAATTAAGTCAAGGTCAAGGTCAAAGTGGGATTTCTTGATACGGGCAGATTAAGAATAATCATATGCAACAACCGTGTAAGTATCAAAGCGTTCTAGCAAGCGGTATTGGTGATAGACGAAACGGTAAAATCTACTTAACCTCGTACGGATGGACGGACCGAAAGACGGACAGACAGGACAATCACTATATGCCCCGACATCAAAGATGGCGGGGGCATAAAAAAGAAGAAAAATACAACAGTTTTCATACCATTGTCACCAATTACAGAGTAGTAATATCTATATGATTTATATTTATGATTTAAACAACTAAATAATCACATATTCCATAGAAATAAATGATATAATATATTCCATTTTGAAATTTGGTGTGCTAAATTTCCCCTTTTGATGGGCATGGGTAGTGAGAATTATTTTGGAAAAAAATCACTGATAAATACTTTAAAATGTTTGCCTCCCCCCCCCCCCCCCCAGTCATTTCAGCAATTTTTGTTAAATTAAAGGATGCTTAGAGAATATACCATAGCACATGTATAAATTGAATCCAATCATTTTACTGTCAAGTCACAAACTAATTATAAGAATGAATACATTCAGTCACAGACATATCTACTGAAAATCCAAAGATGATGAAACATATGGTATGGAATTGTGAGAGGAGAAAGTGGACATGTGGTAGATAAATCATACCTGTTTGTCTGTGAGTCTCTTCATTACTGGAAGCAGAACTTCATCAGTCTTAGCACGGTTCCAATTCAGCTTCTGACTGGCAAATGTGAAGTATGTTAAGGTTATTCATGGACACATTCAAAATACCTAATTCAGTAATTGAGTATTCAGAGTCCATTTTCAGTTATCTAACTATCTTTTTACTAGTGAAAATATTACAATGTATGTTCAAAGTCATTAAGAAGTTGAAGAGATATATAAAGTTAATGCCTTTTAATAACTGATAAAGATTGAAAATGGCCTACTTGTGAGTCAGGCTGAATTCAAACAAATAGAATACATTGGTATTCCTAACCTTTCTCTTTAACATCATATACTAGTATCATATAGAATATGCAAGTACATGTAGTAGTTTTACAGGTTAAAAAGGATATTCTCTCAATAAATCCAGGTTTGGTAGGGACCAAGTACATTTTTCACATGAATCGTCCACAGTTGGTGACAAATATGCCTCCACAACCACTGAACTGGGAAAGTCTGGAAAAAGAACACACACAAAATTTAATGTTGAACTATCGAACAAGTACTGGCCTCGAGGTTATAAAACTTGAAAATGATCTCTGAGCTCAAATATCAATTCCAATCTCAAAATACTATGGTCGAAAAAAGAGAGAGCTCATTAATATCTAAGTTACGTAAGTATGTGTTCAGATCAATGATTTTATCAGGCTAACTTATCTGTAATATCATTATTGTCTGGTCATATTTAACTCAGAAACATTAAAAGACAAGATATGAGATTTGAGCTTGGAGACTGATTTCAGGTTTTATAACCTAGGGGCCTGGTAATCAAAATTTATTCATCTAAATTTTCACTATTTAAAACATTCAAAATGGATACTAAGACCCCAGAAATATTCAAATAACTAATATGCATCTTGATGATCAAATGTTTCAACAAATTTAACATAAAATCCCTCTGGAAGTCTTCAATAAACTAAATATCAGTCTAATGAGGTTATAATTAATTCCTAAAACATTTTTGATAACACTAGTACAATTTAAAACAAAACATCTGCATTGAATTTTATAAACCTTTATAAAAAATAACAGATTCTAATTCATTCGTAACATAAGAAAAAGTGACTTTTGAGATAAAAACATGAACAGTCCTTTCAGGTTAGTATGAAGCCATTTTTTTCTATGGGTTTTAACATCATAGCAGCAGATAGGGTCATAAAGCAACTTTCCCAGCTTAATTAAACAGTGGAGGAAACCCCAGACGGTCACCTGGGTAGAACCACCAACCATCTGTAAGCTACCTGGACAGCTTCCTCCTATGTGAAATTAGTTAGGTCTCAGATGAGATTCTTACAGCAGTGAAGGACAACTGATTACTAGACAGAGACCATAATCACTCAACCACGGAGGCCCAACACCGAGAAGTCATTAGCTAGAGCGCTGTAAGTGGTGTCAACGCTAGTCTGTTCACTGCCTCAGTGAGATCTAACCACCTATGAAGTTTCATGTTACTACCTCTTATAGTTTCTGAGTTATAAGCTACACTCAAGTTTTTGCACAGACAACGCAGTGATCGCAACAGCTTGACTCTTTCTTTAACAACAGTCAAGCTAAAATAGTCTTTAGGTGAAAAACAATCAACCTGAGCGCACATCCAAGTCTTTCAGCTTTGTAAGAAACTTTGACTGATTGACAGGAAATTTAATCTGATTCTGAACTTCCTCCCACCAAGATCTGAACTTCATTAGACCATCTAGACCAGAGCCAGGGAATTTAGCTAGAATTTCCATAGCAGTTACCGGCCCAACACCCCGGATACCCTCTGTATAATCACTACCACACAGTAAGGCGATGTTGATCAGCGCTTCACGTGTCAAACCAAGGTTAGATTTTATATGCTCCTCCCTGAAAAAATAAGCAAAGTGTATATTCAGGTCAATGCACACAAACTACTAGTAATACAATATATGCGGAGCAACAGAATTATACCTAGAAACAAGTTTGTCGTAACACATGTAATATGTAATAATTACAGTACTGTTATCTTGGTAATATGTGCTATTCTTTATAACAAGAAGACTTGAAACACTGATGCCCCCTAACAGCCAACTGGATAGTAAGACATCAACTTTTGAACTAGTGACCTAAAAATCAATAGGGGCCATCAACACATGATGACAACCTCTCAACCAAATCTAAGGAGTTTAGGCCAAATACCGGTAGTTCTCAAACAAAGTTTGATTATGATCTATGGACTGATAAGAAATTCATACAAAGAAATAATACCATCAATGCATTTACAAAGGTTAGAGACATGTACTAGTAGATGAGGCAAGAAAAAAACATTTTAAGGGCAAACTTGATGAAGAAATTAGACTAGGTAGTACAAACAACTTTTCTAATACCTTTTCTAATCATATATTACATACTCTGATGGTATGATTCATTCGCAAACATTTTTATCCTTTATATTTTAAGATCAACACCGAAAGAAAGGCTCAGACAGTAACTATACACACATTATAAAAAAAAGTAAGCATGAATTTCTTTTGTTTGATCAGCAAGGTAACAATTAGGAATTTTCAATATAAAATAAACCATAAATGTGTCTGGAGGTCACGAATGCCCCTGCTAAGCACAAAGTCAAAAAGGGACCATAACTCCTGTGAAAATTTTCTGATTTTAACGGAAATCAAACATGACCTTATATTTTATTATCACACATGTAAAATATGACACCATACCATGTAATATTTCTTGAGCTATCACTTTGAAACCAGAACGGAAAGGGGCCACACTTTATGGCCTTCCACCATTTTGAATAAAATAAAAGTGATATTTGATCACATACTTGAAGCATTCGACATGTTTCTGTTGATTAAAGAAGTTCTTGAAGACACATTTACCACCAAATAACCAGATATCACTGTCATCTGTTATTGTACCATGTGATAGTTTACTTAGTTCTAATTGGGCACACTGTGCTTCTGCTTCGGTTGGGCTCACTATGTACGGTATACCAAACAACTGCAGTAAATCCTACAAAAAATTCACCACAAACAATTACATTTTAAATATTCCCTAATAAACGTTCCTAAAAGCATTGCATTAAACAGACATTATTTTTCAAATTGTTTTATTTGAAGAATTTTCAGACACTTTCAATGTAAGCTAAGAGATATTTAAATTAGTAAGTCATGATTTTCCTAAAAATATTATAAGTCGAATTGTTATTAGTATTACAGTAGATTACTGTATTTTCATTAATTTTCGTTGGGCTCAATTTTTGTGTTTTTTTTAGTAAAATGGCTATTTCGTGGAGACATAAATTTGTGGATTTTGATATTTTCCTTATCTCAGCATTCAAATTTGTGAGGATGTGACTTTGTGGATGAGCCACACACAAAATTAAACCCCCAACGAAAATGAATGATTCCACAGTATATCATTAAAGTTTTAGTGTGCAGCACTATTGTTATTTATATTGCAGGAATACATGTTGTAAGACATACCTGAGCTTCAGAGTGCATCTGATCAGTGATGGACATAGCAAGTCTCTCTTGTCTTCCTTGTTCAAGTCGTAATTCACGATTCTCCTGTCTCAAGTTAGTGCTGAGGTCTTTAATTCTTTGCTGTATAAGAATTTACATAAATGGACATATGAACAATAACACAGACAGATGAAGTGCTATCTAGTTACCTCCCTTGAATCATAATATCAGTTATTGTGCATTATTATTACACAGTCTGCATAATTTCACGGTCAATGCTTGCATTTATTTTTGGCTTTTGATAAGATTTGATAACTTTCATAATCTATACAATATTTTTCATTTTACTGGTTGTCAAATGTGTTTAACAATGTGCTACATAATTTTATACAAACATTCGAAAGGGGCATTCCCTAGTGGTAAAATAAACGAAAACTATTGATTGTGGTATGTAGTTAAAATACGTAATCACATTCAGCAACCAAGTAATTATTAAATTTTGACATCTTAATAAAATTGTACAATACAACAGCAATAATTACAGAAATAATAAATTATCTTTGGCCAATACAAAATAATCTGATTTTATAACAAAAGACATATGTGATTCAACATTTGTCCTTTAAAAAGTAGTATAATTAATAACTAGAAATATACAAAACAACTTGAATTCACTAATAAACTGAATATTTACAAGCAAGTAGTACAATTTGGAATAATTACTGTATATACTGAACTATAAGACGCATTTTTGAGACTCAATTTTCAAAGTTGATGAGGGCACTATGTCTTATAAGCGAGTCATACAGGAAAAGTAAAGAAATTTTACTAAATCTTATACTTTTATGAATAATGATTATTCTATAAGACTAACATGTGATGTGTCATTGCTACATAGTACTATAACATAAAGTTAAACTTGAGTTAACAGTCATCTAAGAAATTTAGGGTGTCATGTGAACAGCAGCAAGTATTTTACACAAATACTAATTTAGACTTCAAAGTTAAAACCTGAACAAAGACCAACTACAGTAAAACCTCGATTATTCGAATGTCATTGGGCCCTGAAAAATCATTCGGATAATCCATGGTTTCGAATAATCCATTTCAGTATGATGTACTGTTTGGAAACGATAAAATCCGTACTGTCCGTATTTTACAAGGGAGTTAATTCTCGTATGCAAACACGACGTTATATCAAATATATAACAAACACTAATTATTTATCTTTGTTTTATGAATGTATATGAGTTAACAAATGAAACAATAATTCTTGTTAAATGAATACCCGCGTATTTATGGATTATGCAGAACACAATCCGACACAAAATTATGTCATTCACACATTATTTACCAACGATCGACTAGGCATCCCTATCGTCACATTCTAAAATCGAAGACTTAATGTTTTCTGTTTGGAACATTTTTTTCACTAAATCATCATATTCTAGTTAGCTTTGTTTAATTGTGTTCGAATTAGTTTTTAAATTTTGAATGACGCTGAAATGCAAATAATTTCATACAGATCAACAGGTACGTACGCGTATTAACTTATTGTACCCGAGATCATTGTGAAATATTCGTCGCGATTAGTATAAAATCGTAACAAACAATATGGTCAACTTAACGATAATTAAACTGTTGACACGCTTTGTGTATGAAGTGATGTTACACATTGTTTGTCACACGACATTTGATTCTCAATTGGCCATTGTTATCAATTGACCAGTTCGAATAATAGTTGTGAAAATACGCCCATTCGTAACTTTAGGGACCAAATAATGTATTCGGATTACACCAGGTATTCGTAAAATCCGATTCGTATAACCGGGGTTCGTTGTAGTTGAAATATATAGCGACGTAATCGGGACTGTAGATTTTATTCGGATAATACCCGGTATTCGGATAATCGGTGTTCGGATAATCGAGGTTTAACTGTATGCATAAAGATGGAACAGTTTCCTTCCATTCAGAAACCTCTGTTCACAGATATGAATGTGATTATTATGTTTTTACATTAATTAGTATCAAAGTCTTACAACTTTTGAATTAGAAATCAATCTTTTAACATGTTTCCCCCTGGTGGCATGCTTGACAAAACAGTAAAATCTAACAGACAGACGGACAAGGCAATCAATATATGCCCAGAGTTTTCATTGAGTTTTCCTGTAAGAGGCCAAACCTTGATTGAAAGAAGTTTTCATGCTCATTTTCAATGTTGTTAATTATATACCTGTTATTTGGGATTTCTAGACGGCACATTTTCGTTTCTAAGCAGTCAATTTGGCAGCTAACTGTCTCTTATTGAAATTATTGTATACCCTGATATCATTAGAAGCTAGGGGCATGATAAAAATAATTCTGATATGGTCATGAAATCTCTTTGTTTGTTTATATCAAGTTTCACGCCCCTTTTCAACAGTCAGAGTCATATGAGGCGGACAGTTCACCTGACAATCGCTCCTGGGAAGAACCAGTACTAGACTCCTATCCTCCGTAAGCAATTGCCTACTTTCTCATGTAAAGAGACATGGTCAATAGCGGGGCTCGAACCCACGACCCTCTATCAGTGAGAGGTTACAGTGATTTGAAGTCAGCGACCTTAACCACTCGACCATGAAGGCGGGTCATCATGAAATCTTGCAAACAAAGAAATATAGTGTTACCTCATTTACACTCTCAAACTGTTGAGCCAGATTTGACACTCGTGGACTGGGGGGATCACTAACTAGCAGTTCTTCATCATTTGTTTCTTCTTTTAACTCTGAGACTTCATTTGTATTAGACAATTTATCAGAGTCTTTCTCAGACCTAACAGATAAATTATCAACATCAGATTCCGTTTCTATGGTAACAACAGATTTCTCAATATCAGCCCTTTCAGAGAACTCAGTGTGATCATTATCTTCTATAGTTGCCATGGTAACAGATACACCATCATTTTCTATTTGTTTCTGGTTTTTTAAATCATTTTGCACACTCCCTGAAATCAAATGAGTCTCACAATAATAGTTAGTTGACACTACAGTTATTTCTCATATTTGTGCAATGTTACTTACTTTGAAAATGGTAATCATCAAAATACAATGTAATTTCAAATCTATGGCAGAATAAGAGAGAAATATTTGACTTAAAGAATTAAAGCTATACTCCAGTTACGATCAATGTAACAATTTACATAAATATTGTCGCATTTAAACTCTAGTTTAATCTAATGTTTGTACGAAAAAAGAACGTATCAATAAATGAGAGACCAAAGATTATGTTAATCAAGACCTTCAGTCAACTTACCTGACATACCTGAAGTCATTTTCGCTGTGACTTTTTCTAGCAATGATTTAGAGTCATCTGTATGTGCTGACAACTTTTGTCTTTTTGGTGATGGCTGGAATAATAAACATATAAAATACAATACCAATACAAGTAATTGTAGAAATCTGAGGTCCAAGCCTCTGGTTACCTGACTGTCTCTATTTTTGGACTTTGATATTAAAGTATCTTATAGCAAAATCCAAAGTAAATCATCCTAAAGTTCATCACGGTTGCATATGACTGTGAAAAAGTATGCAACCGTAATGAACTTTAGGTAAAAGTTATGCAGGATTAACTCCCTTGGAATGAAATTACCATTTGTTTTGTTTTGAGTCCTAGAAAACATGGGAACAAGTTCTACACCTACGTATAAGACGCACCTTATTTTTTATCCCAAAAATGTGCGTCTTATACACCAATCATTACAGTAGTAAATGATCTTTGTTTGTTTTGGTCAGGTATCCTAATTATCATTTTCTTCTCTTCTTAAAATGAGTATAAATGCTTTCAGTACAGCAATTATTTTAATAAAATTTCTTTCTGTTACCATGGCTTTTGCATAACAAAACAATTTTTCATTAAAAATAATAAAAATGCAAATGTTACTGATTTATTTTTTAAAAACATTAGTTTTTCATTATAAAATCAAGCATAGATTGTAATTTTGCTTGAAAATTCTTTACTGCTGCATATTTGAATTTAGAAATGCTGTTTGATATGACATTGTGCCAAGTTGACATATCAGCTCAAGAAGAAATAACTATATAATGCTGGACAATTTGTTAGAACTGGAATGACTGGTTTAGAATATACAGCCTAACAGGTAATAAATGTTAACAACTACCTCATCAATAATATCAGCAGCAGGTTCAAACATACTAGCTGGAAAAAGATTATCCTCTGCCACATCCTTCAAGTCAACTTTCACCTCAATAAAATCATCTGAAGAAAAAAAGATTTTGTTTCACATAATGTTGATAGTAAATCTTAATTTCTATTAAAGATAGCATCAACATTCATGGTAAAGATATGCCCAGATACTCTATATCAATGTTAGAAATTTTAATTTTTTTTTTTAAAACATCGATAATTCCATCTCGCGTCACTGCAAACTACAGTCAAATGAGTAAATAAAGGCCACCCTTGTGAGAGACTAAGTGTGGCCTTTATTGACAGGTAGTCTTTATTTGAAGGTCAATTTGTTCTAAACATTCAGTGACACATTTAAAAGAATGAGCTTTATATGCTGGGTAGCCATTATTCTGAGGTGACTGCTTACACTGATTTAACAGTAGTCATGTTTGTCAGTAAATGAAAAATAAAATTTAAAACAAGAAGGTTGTTTCTAATAGATTATGGTTCAGTAGTATTATTAGTACTGGCCCCGAGGTTATATAACTTGAGATCGGTCTCCAAGCTCACATATCATATTTTGTAGATCAATGTTTCCGAGTTTATTATATAAGACAATAATGATATTACTGATACATTAATCGGACAACATTATTTATCTAAGTATGTATTTAAACATTAATCTACTCTATCCATTCAACCAGAATACTTTGAGAAAGGAACGGAGATTTGAGCTCTGAGACTGTTCTCAAGTTTTATAACCTCTGGGCCTGTTGACACATATCAGTTATATTGTTACCTTCAGAAGATGAAGAGTCTTCCTGTATGTCATTATCAGCAATACATTCATCATCAGAAGAATCAATCACTTTAATCTTTCTTGTACCATTGCTACTCTCAATGGAATAATTTGATTTAAGGCTTATCTTTCTCTTAAAAAATCCATCTTTCTCACCATCTAACACTCTCTTCAGCACACCGTCTTCTGTTGTTCTAGATCTGACTTTCTCTGTGATGTTTATATCTCTGCTTGACTCTTTAGAGACACGAGGAAGGACAATTGCTTTACCAACACTTTGCATTTTGTCACTTTTTATAACTTCTGTTTCACTCCTTCTTTTCACATTTTTTGTTCCTTTCTTTATTTTTTCAATCTTTTTACAAGACATACTGGTTTTTTGTTGATCTGTATCAACATTGTCATGAGTTTCTTTATTTCTGTTTGCAGTTTCACCTTTGCCAGAAACAAGAGGAACATCAAGATTTGTATCATGTTGCCGTGATGAATTGAAACATTGATTTTCTTTTACACTATTAGGTGACTTTTTTTCCAGCATTTCATCATCAATACTCAAAACCTTTTCAGAATCCAAACTGATATCTTTACTTTCTACACCAGACTTTCTCTTATCTCTTAGAGAAAGTTCTATAGCCATTTGTAGCTCATGATCTTCATGAAAATCTGCTTCAGCTAGATCGTTCTCAAATCTTCCTGGCTCTGAACTTCTATAAACTATATCAGAATTGTCACTATCCGAATCAGTCTCGATCTCAATTACTGCTTTAAATCTTGGCTTCTTGCCATCAACCCTCATTTCACTTGTAGAGGCACATGCCTGATGGTCAACTGATGCTCTTAATTCTGCACTATCAGCAGTTTCAATTTTTTCATTCAATTCTCTAAATATCAGTTTACTCTCTTCTAACAGATCAATATCTTCATCGGAATCTAACAGCATATCATGGTCAGAAGCATCTAATTTAACACTTTTTTCATCAACAGTTTCTTTTATTGACTCAAGTATTTTTTTATTTTCTGCAGCCTTCTTCTTTGCAAGGTTTCTTTTCGCCAATACATAGTGGGAGGAGTCTTCTGACATCACACGCTGGGAAATGACATCATCATAATCATTAAATTTTTTACCGTAGTACAAACTTAGTGATTTGGTTTGCTTCTGATTTAATTCCTTTTTCAGTACATCAAGTCTATTGTTTAGTTTACTGTGCCTGAGTATCTTGGACATTTGAAAGCTGGAGAAATCCTGCGAGTCCTGTAAATGCATCAAAAAAAGATTTTTATATACTGGTAATCAATGTTGTAATACTGTAAATCAAAATTCGGAATTTCATCATAAATCACTTTATTTATTTATTTATTAATTATTTGGGTTTAATGATGTTTTTAAACAATTTTTCTGTAACCGGAATACACTGCATCCGATTCACTTTTTCCAGTTTTCCTGGACTATATTGGAACCAGTATTAACTTACCCTTCCACTAAGAACCAGAAACAAAGATCTCCACATGTAGAGGAAAATCAACACTGTTGTCAAATTTCCATGGAAGGGTATGACCTGCAGTGAGTGGGAATCAAACCTGCATCACCAGATTGCAAATCTAGCTGACTTAACACAGCCTCAGAATTTGCTACATTTAAAATTGATACTTAAAATTTTATTATGGTGCACTGACAACTCATGGTTAGGTCAATGTAGCCCACATTTAAATAAAAGGGTAAGTAACAAGTATAATCCGTGTAAAAAGGATGACATATCAATAAGAAAGAAGGATAAATGATATATATATATTGGTATAACAATTTAAAAAAACAGGATTCTGACAAGTATTTTGGATTCAATATAAAAACTGAATTGTGAAAAAATATTTCCTACCTACTTACATACCCACTGAAAATTCTCAATTCTTTTAAACCAAAATTTTTTAAGGATGGCCTTATATACTAAATTTCTACATGTCTAAAGATTTGAGTAATTAGAGTATACTGGATGTTGTTTAACTATTTCTTAAAACAAACATTATTCAAGTAATTTGATGAAAATCACATACTTCAGGCAGTTCTGTAATTCGTGCCAGATTGTAATTTTTTCTACCGAGACGTATATCGTTGATAATTTCATGCTGCACTTCCAGGGGTAACGCTTTAAAATCTGAAGATTCAACATCTATACGATTGACATCTTCATAATTTTCCTGCAAGAAAAATCAGAATTGTGGCAACGCTTGTTAGTAACTATTACTTCTTAAATTTGAATGATCTAGTACAGTCACTCACCCAGTTATAAAAATAAATGTCAGTTTCTTACAAGTTTCGTACAAGAAATTTCTTCATATCTCTCATGCAAGTTTATATTGTTGGTAAGAAGAAAATTACTTAAATATGACCAAGAGTAGTTGTTGAACATTTGCACCAGTGAAGAACAGTACATGGGTATAAGAATAGAGTAAAAGTTATGTATAGTGAAAAGAATGATTTTTTTTTACCAATTTTGGTAAAAGTATACAATTTGCTTTATATCCATCATAGCCCCATTCATATGGTTAATCAAACCTGGGTGTAAATTTATATAATATTTAAGATCCCCTTTTCACTGGGTTTTACGTCCCACCTACAACCAGGGTCTTTGGGCAACTTTTCAGCTTTGACAGTGGAGGAAGAGCCCAAGCTTATACCTGGGTAGAACCACCATCCATCTGTACGCTACCTGGATAGCATCATTACATTTAAACTTTTGTCCCCCAGTGGGTTTCAACTCACAAAGGGGCAAGTAATTACAAGTCAGAGACCATAACCATGTGATAGAGGAGGCCCCCTTTTTTGTACTTTAGATATCTATATTAAGATTCCCTTACAGCACTGTATTACATTACGCCTTATTGAGTTTTTTATTGTCATGAATGTATAATCATGCACTCATGTTCATCCTTCATCTGTAACACTCATAGAAGAAATAATTGGTAAGGATCTTCATAAAACTGACTGCCTGTGTTTTATCATCAACTCAAGTTAAGTTTGCTCTCTCCTTTAATAAGTCTACAATTTACAACATTAAAACTATCAAACATACCTCAACCATTTTCTGTAATTCATGACGTTCTTTTATTGTATCATCTTCTGAACTCTTCATTCTTAAAAATCTGTAAGACAGGTGACAGTCAATATAAAAACAATGTAAGATTCATAACAAACTCTATCTGACCAGAGTTATCAGATGAATTAATTAGATTCTATATATTAGAGCAAACATGATCTGCTTCATGTAATCTATAGTATTGTTATCTTTGATCTAGATGTCACATCATCTGATATTGACAGAGGTTTGTAACAAGGATCATACACATGTAATATCAATTTGTACTAATATTTAGCAGCATAAATAAGGACTTGGTCAGAATCATTTCTTTTTCTTACTCATTATTTAAAGCAGTGCTGTATATTACTTGATACATATATATATCGAATACACCAAAAAGGAATGATTTTATGTTTATATTTGTCCATAGACATTATACTGACATTGATCAGCAAAAGCTAAAAAGATTCTAAAAAGATGATGATAAAATTAATCTAAATGTCATTTAAAAAAAAATGTCAACAAAACTGAATGTCATTCTAACTTGAACAACAATATAGGGCCTAACATGTATATGATAATTTAAAAAAAAAGAAATCTAGCAAAATGTGGAATTTCTGAACAAAATCATTTCATCAAAAGAAAATAGACACATCAGGTAACACTCTTACTGTTGTGAATCTTCAGGAATTGGAGGAAGCTCAAAAATGGCTTCTCTGTTTGTTTTCGATGAACTTTTTGATGGTGGAGGTGCATCGGGTAACTTATCCAATCCATAAGCTTCTTTAAGAACCTGACCACGAATCAGATTGGTCAGTATCTTCTGCTGCATCAAGGAGCTTGTCCTTTCAGCTTCCTCCCTCTTGTTACGTCTGGATGACTGTATGTGGAATAATAACCATTACGTTTGTGCAGATATCAATGAAATACGTCCAATATTAAAAAAATAAAAAACACCTAAGTAATGAATAGTACAGTTTTAAAGTGCTTCTGCACTGAATATTGCTATTGGTGTTTTAGTAAGAAAATAAGAACATGGATTGTTAGTAATTCATATTATGGCTTCATGAGTCTTTTGCAAGGGTTTATTTATCAACATTACTAACAGGGGGTAAATTATTCTTTTTTACAAATCTGCAATGGAATGCTTTCAATGTAGGAAAATTGGATGTAGCAGTACCATTTGCCCATGCCTCAATACATTCAATAGTATTAAAGGATGACACTTCATGTATGCACGCAATATCAGTTTACAAATGATGGCTTAAGATCAATAATTCTAGTGAAAGAAGTTTGATAATCACAACTGTATGATCAAATACTTACAAGGGTTTGTTTCTTCAGTACAGGGACTCCACCATCAAACACAAATATAGGTTTGATTCTATAGTATAAGAGTTTACAAATACGTGTAAACAAACCATGCAGATGAGCATTTGGTACCGGATTACCAGAACTGTCTCGCATTCCCTTTGACAACTGATGCAGCCATACACTTACATCTGTAAGAAAACAATACACATCACATAATTATAACTATTTCAGAAGATTGCACTCAGACTTTACAATGGTTTACAACCTGTGTCCTTATATATATAAATCTGAGTGACTTTTTTCTTGGTTTTCAAATCCATCATCCCAAGTCAGGAATTTTTTACATTCAAATTTAACAATAATACAATTTCAGCTATATTACAGAATTTGTTATACATTATAAGTTAACAAGCTTTTGTAAAAACCTCAACAAAAGCAAATCTTTAAGATGTTTAGATAAGCAGAAATCTTGACTTGTCAACTTAGTTTGTTACCAGGGTTTTTATGGGGGGGACTAATCTGCAGCTGAAATAAGGCCCCATTTTCCTGTCTTTTTGTTTCTCAAAAAAAAATGTAAAATTGATCTGCAGAAATACTTATTTCATCTGCAACCATCAAGGTTAAAAACTAGTGGCAATTAACTGTTGTGAGATTATGTCGTCTAAAGGTAAAAAACACTGTTTACTCACACATTCACAATAAAATCAGTGAAGAAGTATTTATACTGATGATTTTGTACCTTAACTTAGCCAATGGTGCATATACTCACCTACTGCCAATACCTTCCCCTCTAATGACTCCAAAGGAACTGGCTTCCCAGTGGAGCTCAAAAGCTGCCATAGTCCGTGGACTCCCATACTTCAAATCAACAATATATCGGATAATCCAGGAAATAATCAAGCTCTCATGTTCTGTAAGATATGTATATATAATGTACCATGCTCCAAATGTATCAACAAGCAATATCCATAGAAATGTCAAGTAGAATTGTGTTCATTAACTGATCACCACTGCTTAAAGACTTATACATGTATGTATACGGGTCTTTGCCATTGCGGGTTTAGAACAATGATAAGATTTAAATAAACACAAAAAAACAAAGAGATAATGTTGTAAATGTTAAAAGCTATGTTTTGATCAAAACAAAATGCCTTTACAAAGAATCCGGACTTATCACATACAAATCTCTGCTTCTCAAAAATGAACGGTCAACCAATAATTTCAGATTTCATCCAAAAAAGTGACTATCCGACTTAACGCCACTTTACATAATATTGCACAATACTCATGTTTGAACTAGGCATAAAGAACATAAAAGCTAGTGTTAACAGAAATGTTTATACTTAAAAATTACAGATACGCACAAAGTTTATACGTGACAACAAGTCAAAAAAGAGTTAAGTTCATTTTCCAAAAAATAGTTGTTGTTGTTGTTGTATGTCGAATACGCTAATATTGTAGCGAATTCTCGACTTTCCAGTAGCCCATAATCCTTTGCGACATGGTGACTTCCGGTTTACTTCCGTGTTTCACAACATTAGCGTTACAAGTTTACAAAACGATCACTGATAACGATAATTCTTAATGACATAACGAACCAACTACATCGTAGGTAAGTAGTGGCTTGAATGTATTAATTACAGTTCAAATATTTCGCTGTCATTTGTTTTAACAATATATTACGGTCTCCAAATTCTACATTCAAGTGGGTGGGGTAAATCAACGGTATTTAGTTTTTCCCTGTCTATTATTAATTTTACTGACTAAAAATGAGAGGCTGTGTCTTCTAACAATGTTAAATGATGTAAAACTAAATAGCTGGATGATTTATTTTTAAAAAATCATAACAGCAGGCACAATATTATATAGAAGTTGGCATTAATTGTAAAGGTTAAGGGTATGTACTATAAGGCCCCACCTGAATTTTGTGGGTTTTGACTTGTGGTTTGTGCTCATTCCACAAACTGTTATTTTTTTTGTCTCTATGACAATAGTGTTAATTTTTGTAAAAAATAAGTGAAATGTTAAATATTAAACTATATTATTTTCAGAGGATGGACATTCCGGTTCCTTCTACTACCTGTGCACCAATAATTGTTGGTGGATCAGTCGGGGCTCATTGCTAGGTGATACAATGCACAAGGGCTCTGCACCGAGATGTGTGGAAGTTGTCATGTTATTGTTTTACCGAAGGATGAGAAGCAGAATAAAAGCTGGCTGGACCAAATAAGACGGGACGTTATCTATACAGATATATGCTAATGGGAAAACCATTCCTTTTGAGCCAGAAATTCCTTCCCGGGTTCGCTCAGCACATTTGTTGAAGGTATAAATTTGCATAGCATTCTGATAAATCATCAAAGAACTTCAGTACAAAACAACTTGAAATTGTTTCAGTTTAATTTTTAAATGTTAGTAAAAAATGGTCCAAATGAATGATACAACATATTTTATTCATCAGTTTGTCTGACTTTCTTGCTTCTATTTTAATTATATGTGCAAGGTACGAAATTGTGCCACTAAAAGTGAAATAGTGATTGAAGTTACAGTGTCAACTTTAAATTTGTGTTTTGCCAATGACTATACTTGCATTCCAATAAATACAGTGTAAATTATCATTTTGACTGTGAATTTTACTCTATTGTATCTAGCATTGATCAAAGCAATGATTTTGTGATAGTGTTGTTTGATGGTTGCTGATATGCTATCATTATTTGACGTTTCATGAAATCAAAATATAGTACTATATCTATTACAGGGTATTTTTCAAAGTAATTTAGTAAATAATATTTTAATTCTACAACCAGTATTAGGTCAAATAAGTGCGAAAAGAAAACAGTTAATTTGGCCTTCAAAATATTGTGTTTGGTAATTCATATTATTTGTAAAGCTTCTTTCTGTTTATTTTTCCAGGTGTACAGACTTCACCACAGTCCAATATGACTCATCTGAGTGACCAGTTCAAATAGAAAGTACAGCAATCACTACATTTCCCAAAATCATGGTTGAAGATTATGTTAAACTAGACACTTTCAATCCAGATTATAACTGCAGATGATTCTAGGTTGAGTGACTTGGAGAGGCTATTAAGGTCAAAGCAGTTGAGACTGGAAAAACATTAAGGATAGTTTGTGTTTTAGTTTTAAGGCAACCTACCAAATTGTGCTGTTTTGTCACTATGTGCAATCATGAAATCGAGAACAAAACCAACAGGTGTGAATTACTGGAGAGGAAAAGCAACCAGCACTTTAAATTAATCACCAACAATGTATTCCAGGCAATTTCATTGTAGACGTAGTACAAACTTTTGATTCAAGTGTTGTTTTTTCAGTACTTGGATAAACATTCAGTGTTCAGAGTCAATTATTTGTGTGTAAGGTTGCATCGTAAATTTGTATTGATTTATACGTGTTTGTTAAAGATTGTTCCGAGTCAAGTGAATTGATATTAGAAATAATTAACATCACATAGTTATTATATATGGCCTGGTGCACAAATTATGGCGCATTTCCTTAAATTTGACTGTAATGGCTCAGTTTTATATAAGTTGTGTAATATTAGCTTTTAAAGGTTGACGTTTTCTTTCAGTATGTATACCTGTTATATGTTTGCCTGTAATGAATTAGTATCTAGTTTTTTCACTTTTTTAAAATCAATGCAGTTGTTGGAGTTGGAAAGTAAAGTATTATGAGACTTCTAATTCAATAAGAAAAATTAAAGCGGATTGATCTGATACCCTATATATTTAACAGGGATTTATTGGAGCGATTTTATAGACGAAATTCGGTCATATTCCCATTGGAAAATAGTATCTTTTTTTCCCAATTCACAGACAAAAATTTCCCAATCCCCCCCCTCAGAATTTTTTTTTATCAATTTCATAAGTTCACTAACATAACTATTGGTATTAAATAAGTTAAAATTGTTGCTATACATTTTCCCCAATTTTGATTAAACACTGCAAAAACTACCAATCCCAAGGGTATGGGTCAAATTCCCAAAATACTGAAAAAAAACTGTATTAAGATACACCCACAAATAGTGGAGATATTTTGAAAATCTGAAATGTGGGTAGCTGTTATGGTCTTAAAATTACAACAACCCATATTCCCTATAGTAAGGAATTTTTTCAGCGTCGATAGAGGTATAACTCACTTCTGTGACAAAGTTCAAGTTTTTTACTTCAATATTCCATAAAATCTAATGCTTAAAAAATGTGGTTTATACTTAAAAAATGCCTAAATTTAAAATACTGTGAAAAAATAACACCATCATATTTTCTGGGTAACTTACTGAAGATCTAGTCAAATCTATATTATAAATTTTTGATAAAAAATACAACAACAAAATTTCATCCCAGAGTTTGGCAGGCCTTTGAAGTTAAATCCAGTGGCCACATTAGATGTTAATCAGTGCAATTATCAAAGGTCTTAGGGAGTAAGTCCCAGAACAGTATGGGGTCCTTAGATATCATCAAAAACATGTGTCACCAAAAGTTTTATGGTCATACATTGTTTATTGCAGCTGACAAGTATGACACTTTTCAAGACTAATGTATACCATCAGATAAGATCAAATAATGATAAATCAATTGTTCATTATGATAAAACAATGTGTTTGTAAAAATGAATTGCCAAATGCAACATGAAATTTACATAAAAGACAAAATAAAACAAGAAATTATTAATTTGTGTCCTCAATTATAAGCTTAATAGCAAAAGAATGATAATCTAAACTGCAAAATATCTTACTTAGAACATTTTTTTAGGTTAATTAATTAATGCTATAATTTAGTGATGAGTGAAAAGAAAGATAATTTAAACAGCAAAATAAATTAATAAGTTCATTAATTAGTGCTATAATTAAGTGATGAGTCGAACAGGTGTCAAATCAGTGTAATAAAAATGACAAAAAATAGTTTATTATAACTTTATTCTTCTAAATGTTAATAAAGATGAAGATGTGTTCTTGTTAGCTACTGAAATAATGTAAGAACTGTAAACTAAGCATGATGTAAGTACAAAAAGGGGCAGTCAATGACTTAAACTCAATACAGGACCTGCCTATCAACTGTGTAATGTCCATCCCCGTAATGTAATATCTGTCCCCTTTCATTAAAATGAAAAAAAATGCTTTGAATATAAATTAAGAATGAAAAGAACTGTTTTTGTAAGTTTTATGTCTGCATTTCTGTTACGTCAGTGAATTACAGCTTTTTAATGCTAATATGGCAATAATTATATCTTTAGATTTAACACAGGAATGCTAGTTTTTTCCTGTTTATGTGTTATTTTCACCTGCTTCATATTTCTAAATAAATGATTTTCCTCATGAAAAAGACAATGTATATTGAACCAGTATGTACTGAAATAGCAAATGGTATGAAATAAGGACAGTTGAAACTTTCTTTGTTTTCTGGTTACACATTTAAAAAGGTGTAATGCTCCTGTCAGTAATGTCTGTCCCCAATCTGTGTCTATGAACATCCAAGAAATAATAAAAACCAGATTGAAAGTTATCTTTTCATTACTGGGTTGTGTTTCTAGATGGTCTAGACTTACTTAAAAAGTGGAAAAATACAGAAAATTCAGTACTTTATTTTTTGGTCCTAATGCTAACTCAAATGAACCATAATTTGTGCACCAGGCCATATAATATACGAGTTGATATATAATTATAATTAAATATATAATTTTTTATACCTATGTAATGTTATTATTTTAATATATATATATGTATATCAATATGACTGCAGTTGAAATGACAAGAAAATAAAGTGTATATTTATTGATTTAACTCTATTTAATAATCTTACTATTGAATTATAATTTCATCCCCTACTTATGGGGGAGACATTCCGTAATGTGCAATCTGCCACACTATGTTTTCTACCAATTTATTGTGTTCTTTATGACCCTGAGTCTTCAAATTTCACTGGTTGTCTGGTGTTATGTAAATGATCACTATTGTTTTTAGGGTCATAGGTCAGTGACTTGAAGAGCAGAAACCGGTTCCTTATTCAGTCTGTGAAATTAAGGTTTGAAATGAGGTTGTCTGAAACAGAACTTTTAGCTGCTTTTGCTATGATTTATTAATGAAAAGTTGGTTGTCCGAACCAAAATTTTGGTTCTCCAAATGTAAAATTGGTTGTCTCGGACAACTGCTAATTTTGCAGACTGCTTATTACTAACAGTCTAACATGTATGTCGGGCAATACCATTTAGTTTCATAGGGCGATCAGAAAAACACACTGCCATAATAAGGAACAGTGGAAATTATTATCTGCACAGGTTGCAAAGATATCAGTATTTGCCACCGAAAGGTGAAGAGTTAAATGAGGAACATTCAGTAACAAACTTGATGTAAAAGTAACATATTTATTAAATATAAATTCAACCTACAAGTTAATTGAGACATTGTTCCGAATCTACAGTATAAACATGAAGGAATCTTCTTGTGTACAATGATAGTATGTACAAACAGATTTACGAACTCAGTTCAGACAGAAATATCTGTCACTAAGGGTTAATGTTCTGATAACAACACTTCATTGGCAGTTTAATGTCTGCATCATTGTCTCTACATGCTTTCTTCAGTTGGTCTGCTTTAAGGCAAGCAACACTGTTATAATCTTTCAAAACGAGTAGATGTTCTCTTTCTGAAAGAAAATAAGCATACATTATAAAATGGAAGTAACAACAATGACTACAAAGTAACTAACTTGCTTTCTACCAAAAGCACTCTGTTTAATATATACAATGTGAGAAGCTCTGCCTGTTTAATTATATAATAGCTTCTTTTGATTTATGAAAATTCAATATGTGTGGCATGGGCTTGATCCCCAGTATAGACCTAACAATATTGAAAATTTAATTCCTCAAATTGACAGTCCTTTTATTGTTATATAAATGTCAATTACATAAATACTTTTAATACTTACAAAGTTTAATGTAAACTTTCCAATACTGAACGCTATATGAATGCGACATGCTTCGACTGCTGTTCACCAAACTACCAATAAATACACACTTCAAAGACTCTGAAATAGGAATATCAATCATACAGCAAGCTTATTTTTCAATATAAATTTCAGTTCTCCGTTCACTGATCTCAGTTCAGTCAGTTGATCTAATGTCAAATAGATTTACTTGCTATATCTGAGCCCATTATCTTGCGAACTAGTTTAAGTACAGAGAGATAACATACATTGTATGTTTTGTTTGCATTTAGTAATCAGGTATATATGCACAAAAAAACATGGATAACAACAGGCAGCGAGCAGCGGTTCATACTAGAAGCACCTGTACATCAAACACTACCTGAACTATCATGTATCTCGAGGAGTTTTCAAAAGGCAAAAAATCTGCCAGACATTCAGACTGATAAATTTAAGCTTGAAAAAATTCTGTCAGGACGAAAGGAACTCTGTCATGTGGTTAACAAGTATAAATGCATATACATCAGATAAATAAGAAGCCGGACAACTGATTTGGTGAGAGAAGATTCTTTAACCGGCTAACACACAATCTAGCGGACAAGTCCTTCGGTATGGCGCCTTTCGCGAAGTTTGATCACATGTCTATATTTCAAATGGATCTGTATTTGTTTGATACATGTAACATACTGTGATACAATGATTATTTATAATAGTCTATGACTGTAACAGTTACGATGTGGTGTGTGAAAGTAAATTAAAAAAGAACAAGATTCTGATTCCTACAATCTAAGTCAGTTGGCATAACCAGAGACATATCTGGCATAATGACGTATTTTTTAATGTCACTACATGTATGTTATATGCATATTATGATTATGCCACTCGATTTTATGACTGAATATAATGAAAGCGTGCAATCAGACATCAAAATACATAAAAATACAGTAAAAATAACAGTTTTTTAAGGATAAACAAAAATTTACAAACATTTGTTTACATTACCCCACCCACCATTAACGCTTGACATCAAATTTGTTAAACGAGGTTTTGACGTTTGTAACTCTTTTTAAACTGTAAATTATGTGTTAACTTAACGAAATTGATAGGTATTATTAAATACTTACGTTCATTACTTGTCTAATGTTCCAATCAATTAGTGTTTTAGGCTCAAATTGTAAATAACCGTTCTCTTGTTTTTCTACATGGAAACGAAACCGGAAGTCACCTTTTCGCAAAGGATTATGGGATTCTGGAATAAGGCGAATGTTCACTTTGTGCTGTTGTCATCTCGGTACACTGTCTCTTTGTGCTTTTACACATGATACTTTTTAGTTTTAATTAATGCTACTGCTTGACGACATCGTAAGAAGTTGTCTAAATGTATTTGAAAGGTAAAAAAAAAAAAAAAAAAAAAAAAAAAATAATTATAATAATAAGTATTAGACATTTTAAAGGGGGGGGGGGGGGGGGGGGCGTGGGGGGGGGATAAAAAAAAATAAAGAAAAAAAAATCCATTAATTAAGTCTTTTTAATTCAGAAATGTATTCTCCCAAAGCAATGATTAAATCCCCTCTGGCTTGGCTGTTTGCTCCCTCGATTTCACCTGCCATCACTGCAAGTGTTATATCCCCGCACTGAATGAAGTATCTGTGTAATATTTCTTCAACCTCTTTCATGAGAGTATCCCTTTCTGTCATGTATTTCTTACACTGAAAAATATAGTGTTCCACTGTTTCAGTTGTGTTACATTTATCACACTGGTTGTCATCTGAATCTATCACTTTTGACCAGTGACCTTTTAACTTGGTGTGGCCACTTAAAAGTTGGTTGATTTTTGAAAAAATAGCCCTGTTCTTCTCTCCAATGCATATTCTTTTGCCTGCTTCTTTGAAGATATCCTGTACTATGTTAACTTTTTGTGATGTTATGTAAGTTGTATTCCATTTGGTGATAACTGTTTGTTTCATTTCATGTATAAGTTCTTTACCATCTTTTTTCTCAGAGCTTTCTTCCTCTGTACTTGACACCATCTCCCTTGCTGCTTCTTTTGCCTGACCATCTGGTAGTTCATTCCCTCTGATGTTTTTGTGTCCAGGTATCCAGTGTACCTCAATAGAGTTACCTTTCTGTTCCAGTGATGCTAAAATAGACTTGATGTTGAATATTGTTTCAATTTTGGTTTTAGGAATTTCTTTTCTGAAAACAACCATGATAGCAGCCTGACAGTCTGTAAATATATGGATGTTCTTGTGCCTAACTGTGTTCACATTGTTGACAAAGTCTACTGCTACTTCATTACCCACTACTTCACCTGAGAAGTTATTGCTGAACTTAGAAACGCCTTTTTTTATAAGAACTGGTGTAGAGTTGTAACCATCTAGAAATACTGCTGCTCCTGCTCCTGTGGGTCCTGGATTTTCTAAAGCTGATCCATCAGTAAATAGCAGTACATCTTCTGACTGACACATGTTGATTATTCCAATAATGTTTTCCACCTGCATTTCTTTGCTCTCGGTGAACTGAATAAGGTTTACCTTTTCTTTGGTTCTTGTTAGACCCATTAATTCTTTCCTATATTGAAATTCCTTTTCTATATTGTCTATGGTCTTTTTGCCTCTAAATTCATTGAATCTACTCATAAGCAATGCAAATGATGTTGGTTTTCCTATTGTTTTACTGTCACTAGCTAACCACCTGTCGAACTCTATCTTCATAGGAACAAGGTCTGATTTTTGTGCCAATCTAACAACTTCTTGGGCTTGTCTTAGTTTAATGTGGAGACCCATTGGTGTAGTTATAATCAGTTTTAATTTATACATTCAGTACACCCCGGTACAAGATACAACAGGGGGGGGGGGTTATTATATTATAATACATAGATGATATGTCTTTTGTTATGATTTAATTCTATTAATGTTTTTATTATTTCAACTGTTCATTTTAATTGATTTTTTTTCGGCATTAGTTTGATCTCTAATAGGCGCGACAACAAACACGTGTTTGCCTGATTGGATTTCACACGTGTGCTGATTGGCAGTGTCATTAGTGCGTGTTGTTGATTAGATTATCACGCCAATTAACGTTAATTCATGTCATTAACAGTCGGATTAAGGAATCAGAACAGAACAGAACAGAACCGAACCGAACAGAACAGAACAGAACAGAACATATCTTTATTTCACCCAGGTACAAGGTACAACATGGGGTTATTACATAACACATATATTGAACATTTGATGATAAACAGGTAATTATATACAGCTGACAAAAAGTAGACAATTGAATAAGCAAAAAGAAGATTTCAAGGTTTGATTGCAAATTTTCAACTAGCAATTGTTGTGTAAATGCTTAAGAAAAGAAAAGGAAATTGAAAAAAAATATATTTGTATATATATAATAATAAGAGCGTGGTGAGAAACAAGTAAATGAAAAAGTGTGTTCTAATGGATGATTAAGTATAAGAATGAAATTTGCTTTCGGGGATTTTAGTAGGAAATACAGCTTACACTGGTTATGTGTTTCTCGTACATGTAACAACATATTTAAACAAACAATGTAAAATGAAATCTAAGGCTAAACATGCTTAGTATATGAGTATATGTCTTACATGAGTTTCTAGTTAAAGTGTACATGTATTATTTTGCAAAAGAAGAAAATCATTGGGGAAAAAATACAACACGACGATAGTAAGATAAAACGAATGAATCGCAAACAGAAACATGATATTATATAGACATATAAAATGAGAAATGGAGACATTGGTGTTATATTTTAAACTGTTTTGTAATAATTTTGGCCATTTTACTTACGGCAACAAGGGTATTTTCGGAAGTTGAAGTTAACAGTTTTACGAATGTATATAAAATCTGGAATTCAAGATTGTAATAATTTCTTAAGCATGCATTCCTTTGCATTCTAAAAAAGTCGCATTCAAGGAGATAGTGTATTTCTGAGCCAATAGTATTTTGATTACATAAGGTACATTTTCTGTCGTTTAGCGTGGTTCGGTCCCATCGACCGGTCTCAATTGGTAGTTTATGGTTGGCAGTACGAAATTTAAATAAATTGATACCGTCTTGCATTGATAAGATTTTAAGGTAATTTTCAAATTCATGGTTTTCTTTAAAGCTGCTATAGATTAAGCCCTTATTGGATTCTTGTTTTTGTACATACCAAGTTTGTTTAAAATGATCAATTAATGTTTGTTTTACTAATTTATGTATATTTTTATGAAATATAAATTGCTGATTTTGCCATATATCAGGGCGACCGACAGAGTATAAAATGTCTCGGATTTTAGTAATATATTTCGATTCATAATCTGGTTGATTCATGACATAGTTGTAAAGTTGGAAGGTTATTTTTTGTTCTTTTCCATGAACTAATCGATTCCAATATGATATCATGCGACTTTGTATCTGAATAGCTATTGGATATCTCCCTAGTTCTCCGTAGATCATATACATTGGTGTGCTTTTCCTAGCTTTAGTGATTTTTCTAAGAAAGTCATTGTGAACTTTTTCTAACAGGTCAAGATTTTCGAATCCAAATATTTCTGAGCCATATGTAAGAATTGGTAAAACTGTGTTATCAAAAAGTTTCAACATTAAGTCTAAGGGTAAGTCAGCATTGTTGCATTTAGATATAAGAAGGTATGTCGCTTTTGAAGCTTGTTCGGATATGTGTTTTCGGGCATTCAAGAATGAGCCATTACTAGCAAATGTAACACCGAGGTAATGATATTTATTAGTTATTTCAATGTCTTGGTTTCCTAATTTAAAATTGAAATTATTCATGTTTCTAGCACCGAATATAAGTATTTTTGTTTTGTTAATATTAACCTTCAATCGCCAGATCTGACAATAATTATGGAATGAGTCGAGGCAGCTTTGGAAATCTGTTGGCGAGTCCGAAATGATAATGGTATCATCTGCATAAAGCAATATTAAGAGTTTAAGCCATAAAGTCGAGTCTTGTAAATGTTCAAGCTTTATGCCAACGTTACCATTTTGTTGCATATAAGATTGAAGATCATTTAAGAAGAGTGAGAATAAAACGGGCGATAAATTTTCCCCTTGTCTGACTCCTACATTGGAATCGAAATAAGCAGAAGTATTAGATTTATGTAAAATACAAGATTTGCTATTTTGGTACATGTTATGAATTACATTAAAAAAGTTACCGTTTATACCATTCTTATATATAATTAATTTTTGCCAAAGGCCAATTCTCCAGACTTTATCAAAGGCTTGTGAAAAAACCACGAAAGCACAGTACAGTTTTTGTTTTCGTTTTTTTAATAATTCAGTAAGTAAATGGAGAGTTAAAATATGGTCACTGCAGCTATAACCTTTCCTAAATCCGGCTTGATTTTCGAGAAGTATTTCGTTATATTCTATGTAACGAGTTAGTCTCAGATTTAACACTGAGGTGAAAAGCTTTCCTAAACAACTTAAAATGGTAATCGGTCGGTAATTACAGGGATCTTTAGGGTCTCCTTTGTTTTTATATAAAGGAATGATAGTCCCTTCTAACCATGTATTTGGTAATATACCTGTATGTAAGACACAGTTAAACAATTTGACGTAAATTGGCATTAATATATCTTTGGTGTTTTTTATGTATTCGTTTAAAATTTGGTCATTAGGGCTAGTTTTACCATTATTTAAGTTACTTATACATTTCCGTATTTCGTTTTCGTCGATCGGCGAATTTAAGTAATGATTTGATTCCTGGGACGGTACTTCGCTGACGTCATCAAAATTATCTTGATTGTTTTCATTATTAACATTTTTGAAGTGATCAAAGAGTTCATCTATTGAAGGAGATACAGTTTTCTTATTCTTTGGTTTTAATTTCTTAAGAAAGTTCCAATATTTTTTAGGTTGTTTGTTGTGGAGAGATCGTAGCTTGTTACCATTATTTTGTTTATATTTGTTAATGTAAGTATTCATAGTATGTTTGTATGTTTTACTTGCTTTTCCAAGTAATGTTATGTTAACCACATTTGGATTCTTTCTGTATTTTGCCCTTGCCTTATGGTACGTTTTCCTGGCATGGTTACATTTAGGACCAAACCATGGCCTTTTGTTGTTTTGTTTATTGTTACTGTTGTTGTTGTTTGTTAATGTTTTGCTTTCTCGCTGTGGGAATGTTTTGTTGGCTGTATCCGAGAAAAGTGAGATTAGTTCATTTGTTTTTCAAACCACTTACATTCAGAGCTGCACACTTTAATACACAAGTATTTGTATTGTTACGAGCATTTTCCGGAATGTCCTATTTTCTAACACCACGACCAACAGGTTTATCACAAGCTTCACCATTTGCCCACGGTCGCCTAATAGGAGGTTCCACATGAACTGGTTGCTCATCACGACAAGGTGCTAAACGTCTTCGGTGTGTCACCGGGGATTTCGATTGCCGTCTGCGTGGCCTTCTAGGAGATGCAGACGCTACACGTCTGTGTACTGGCGGACTATTGGATTCATATGAATTGACATTGTGTGTAGATTCGTCATTGGGTCTACAGTACGCTGCACGTGACTCTGTCGTGGAGTAATTTCTCTCGTCAGCTATTCGACTACCGCGCATGATATAGTCCCATTGTGGGAATGCGTCGTGTACTACCCTACCATCTTTAATAATCTTGGCAGGATACACCATGCTAACTTTATTGTTCGGATGGTTGGGTCAGGCACATGGATAACAGGCAAAAATCTTAAGAATATGGCCACTAAGGCACAAAAAGGGCTAGACATGATTTGGGAATGGGCTCAAAACTGGGGTTTCAAAATATCAAAAGAAAAGACTGTCGGTGTTCTTTTTGGGCACCAGCCGCAGCATAAATTAGATATACACCTTGGTGGTACACAAATAAAATTTGAAAAAAAATGACAAAATTCTTAGGCATGATTTTAGCCAAAAACTTACTTTTAAACTTCATATTGAATACTTAATTAAACAGTGTACCACTAACCTTAACATGATGAAAATGCTTAAACATACTGACTTTGGAGCAAATAAAAAAAGCTTATTGCTTCTATATATTTCACTTATTAGATCCAAAATTGACTATGGTGCTGAAATTTATGCTGCAGCTGCCCCAACTTTATTAGAAAAACTGGAAAAATTCAATATAAAGCCCTAAGGATTGCCCCGGGGGCCCTGAGCTCCACCCCTACTCACAAACTGGAAGCGGAGACTGGTATACTTCCCTTGGCTATCAGGCGCAAGGCCAACACTGTCAAGTACTGGGCCAGAGCACAATCAAGGGGAAATAACCCCGTGAACTCCATCTTTGGGACTGGACACTTCACCAAGAATATTTATAAAAATAACGCCCCCCCATTTGGGGCTTCAACCCAAAACTTGGTGGAGAAGTTCGGTCTCAAGGACATACAGGTAGCAGACCTCAGGTCAGAAATTGAACATCCATGGGTAATACCCTCGCCTCAGATTGACCTCACCCTATCTAACCTAAATTTGGAAAAGTATCAGCAGCATTTTACATTCCCTCAGTAAATTTCTCATCTGTTGATAGGCTTTCGGACAATTTGTCAATCTATTCAGCAGAAATGATAGCATTAATTAATTAAATGAGCTGGGTAATTCTAAATAAACCGGCGCTGCAGTCAATTCAAAATTATCATAGTAAATCCAGACCGGACCTTTTAGAACAAATCATCATCCTAAATTATTCCATCCAACAAGCCGGTCTGGATATTACACTATTCTGGTGCCCAGCTCATATAGGTGTTGGGGGGGAATGAGGCGGCCGATAGGGCTGCAAAATCTGGCCTGGATCATGTGACTATTGATACCAAAGTCAAACTCTCACCCACTGAAATAAGTTTTTTGGTCAGGTCACAGTCTGTCAAGCGCTGGAAAGATCATTATTCCAGAGTGATGACAGGTAGCTGTGATTCTGTCCAATATTCAGTGGGGCTCAGATGGCCCGAGGTTTATTCTTCCAACCAAAAACTAGACAAATGCTGATCGCGACACATACAACTACAGACTATCAGAATTGAAGGAAACAATAGCACTGAAGGATGTTGGTAACAAAAAGTTCATGCCTTACTTTGAGAACAGGCTCCTACCGCTCCTCAGTGAACATATAATTGAACCAATACGGCAAGGGAAAATAACAAACACATGGACGAATAACAACTGTGAGAGTGCTAACCACGTGCTAAAGTCTGCAGTTCATTGGAAGGTGCAAGACTTGCCCAAATTCATAAACACTCTTCACAGCATCGTGGTTAGTGAACAGGAAGAACGATGCCGAGCTATTAGACAAACTGGTAGTTTTCGACTGGCTGATAGGTTCGCACATCACTTCACCGATCTGAGTCAATGGTCCACTATGTCTGAACAAAATCGCCAGAAGCGCCTGAAAAGGTTTCTAACTGATCAGGGTAGGAATAATATCCTAACACCATTGTCTCCAGCGACGGTACCAGAACAACTCAGCGCACTCCATCAGTAGGTCGGAAACCACATCAAACAAAACGAAAACGAGCAGAGAGGTCAGTCACTCCCAACTCTAAAAGACGGTTATAGTCGGGAAGGGGGGTTTTCAAACCTCACCGGGTGCTCTGCACACCGACTCTATGAATATGTGATGCGGTGCGGCCTCCAGATAAAAAATATTCTTAAACACTTCTGTGTGTATTTATAATATAAGGGAAAGACGGTTATAGTCGGGAAGGGAGGTTTTCACCTCACCGGGTGCTCTGCACACCGACTCTGTGAATATGTGATGCAGTGCGACCTCCAGATAAAAATATTCGTAAGCACTTCTGGGTGTATCTATAATATAAAGGAAAGACGGTTATAGTCGGGGAGGTTTTAACCTCATTGGGTGCTCTGCACACCGACTCTGTAAATATGTGATGTGGTGCGGCCTCCAGATAAAAATAATCTAAAACAATTCTGTGTGCATTTATAATATAAGGGAAAGACGGTTACAGTCGGGAAGGGAGGTTTTAACCTCACCGGGTGCTCTGCACACCGACTCTGTGAATATGTGATGCAGATGGATCATGCTTATTTAAAAATTATTAACTGTCTAACTTCAATAAAATTTCAGCATAAATATAACTTAATGCAAACAGACCCATCTGTAACTGAACGCTCTTGGTAAGTTATTTATAACAGCTTAAACATGTCAAAACAAAAATGCATAAATACTCCTAGTTAGCTATTTCCTTGACCTCAAATCTAGTTTTGCCGCAACAACTATAGATAAACCCAATGTTAATAACATCTACGTATCGCTATTTATCTGTATTTTTTAATACAAATTAATCAAATGCTTAAGTTCATATATCTAACTTACAATGAAAATATTATATTTTTGTTAATTTTCTATTTTTGAAATGTACGAGTCGTCTCCCTTATATTTAGTGCGTAAGTGTTTTTCCTTCAAATCACCACAAATAAACTTCTGCTCCGACCAAAACTGCATCAGGGTACATAAAATTGAAAGTTCTACGATATTTAACCATGTTATATTAATTAAACCCTTTAAAAAGAAAATTACAAGCTATTTCCGTGAACGAACATACTATATTTGCTAGTTTTCTATTTTTGACATGTACGAGTTTTCTCCCTTATGTATACATATCTGTAGTGCGTAAGTGTTTTTTCCTTCAAAACATCACAAATAAACTTCTTTTCCGACCAAAACTGCACCATTGTTCTTAAAATTGAAAAAATACAATATTTAACCATGTTATATTAATTAAACCCTTAGAAAAGACAAATTACAAGCTATTTCCGTGACTGAATGCTATTTTTGCAAAAATAGCTATTTTTGGTTTTTGGATACACCGCATTTCTTGTTTACCGGTTCCCTTTATACAGGGTGATCATTGATATATGATAACATGTAATGTATACCAGCTAAGCCAAATGATAAGCTCCGTCCTCTACATATCGATGCATGCCTCTTTGACATGTATGTATATCAGAATATATTAAATAAGCTATCGAGAGTGTTGTTAATTTTATAGTACTCCAATAACATAACACAAATGACTTTGTCAGTTTTTATGATAGAGAAGAATTTGACCCATGTTACAACTTTTTGCGCGTTGTCGATGTCTCAATCACATTTGCAAAACTCTTGAGTATATCGTTTAAAAGTGAGCTTTGTGAGCTATGTTTTGTGCTGAGGCAAAAGGGAACTTGGGATAATGTAGCATGCACGATTAAATGGTCCAGGTTCCACTTCACGGAAGAGAAATCACTCCTGATGTGTCTCTTCGTGAAAGACTTGAAACACACGAGTTGATAATTTCTAAAAGTCCTAGCGACGTTATTTTGGAGTATTTCTTGTCGAAAATGCATGCAAAATGACGAGAAAAAATGTTCTGGTGGCATAGCATTCTTCGATTTATGAAAAATAATCATGTGCTTTATAAAATGTATATATCTACCTGTTTAGACTTGAAATTGATCGATGGCTCTATAACGGATGTGTCGATGGCTCATATTTAACAGATCGCAAAAATGTGAAAGAGCCATCGTTTGGAATGGGTGATTAGGTGTGGTCCTCATTGTGTATACATATATTAAATACAATAGTCATGCTTCCCAAAACATATTTTAAAAGCTGGTTGATAAGATGATACATAGAGCATCTAATCTAAATAATTTAAGTACAAATATAGTGCTCTGATATTGAGGAAACTTGAAAAACATTAATGCAGTTTGACACCACAATCACTGGTACAATAGTTTGATGCTGAATATCACACAATACGAAAATTAACTTCTGCAGCCTTACATAAACCTTGTTCATAAAATGCACGTTAATGCCCGAGACTGACAATTCTGAGTATACACTGCAACTTAGTCAGTCCCGGAACAATAATTGCAGAAAACGTTCCAAACTTGGAATGGTCGAAACCCTCTCAGGTCTGAGTATAACCTGCAACTTAGAAAGTGCTCAACAATCCAAGTTAAAAGACAACTCGAACGGTATCCAATTCTGAACAACGCTGCAACTTAGCGGGATATAAATGTCTTTATTGTCATATAAACTCTAAGAGAATGGAATGACCTGCTGTGATCGGGAATTGAAAACAGATCGCCAGGCTACAAATCTAGCGCATTTAACACTGGACTATGGCATTGTGGTTGTAGTTGGTGCAGTCCAGACGTTTATATATATATGATAATTGAAAACAAATCATTTACTGATTGAGACCTTTAATTGGCACTTCTGATAAATGTATAACAACCATTAACCTAAACCACCATTACAAGGTCCACAAAGGGCTTCACTTTCATCCTCGCCTTCCGGACAGTCCCAAGTATCCATTTCATTAGATTCGATACAACTTCCGTTTTCACACAACTTGTCGTAAGGGACACATCTATTAACAGTCTCATCCGAACAAATAAACCACCCAGCTGGACATTGACACTGGAAAGCTGAAATAAGAGTACGCCAAATCATTATTTAATTTGTGCCACGTAAATGACCATTAAACAATGTTATACATAAAATCCAAGAAATATTCAAAATAGCATAACATAATAAGGAATGTAACAGGAGAAAAAAAGGTGATATTAGTTTAGTGTCTGTCTAAAACTTACGGCAGCTGGTCTCATCATCACCATGGGGACACTGTTCGGTTCCATCGCAGAGTTTCTTCCCATCTATGCAAGTCTTTTTATCGCTGCACATATATTTGCCATGGCCACATTGACAGTTGTTAGCTGCGAACACAATACAACAATTAAAAAAAAAACGATCATCTACTTCAGTAGACTTAAAGCCCTAATAGCTTTTTGTATGTTAAAATTAAAGTAGGTCTTATTTTACCTAGAAAGATGCTTTTTATCAGTGAAACTGACATTTACTTGCAATAAAAACATTCAGAAAATTTATTTTTAGGAACGAGGTTCCTATAGGTATACACCACATTAAAGTCTGTTATAAAATGATTTTGGTAAAGCTGTAAAAACCTGGTTTGGTGCCATTGTCGCGTTTCTTGTTGACTTTAATGATACAGAAACAATAGACAGTAAAATATAAGAAATATATTTTATTTGCTCTAAAACAAAATTTACATAATGCCTTTCTTTAGCCTCATCTCGTAAAAATGATGTCGAATGTTTTTTCTTAATTTTGTAAAGCCATTGAAAAAATACTCTGCTACATTCTATATGTACTTCGTGATTAAATCAAAGCACTGAGAGTACTGTCAGGAACGAAGTTTAAATGTGTTAGATAGATAAAACCATCCTTAAAGAATTAAAGGCCTGTCTCTGTCGACAATTTGATGAACAGTTCACAAAATGTTCATGAGCTTATTCATGAATAGTTCATGAAATTTATTCACGGCCTACAAATTGTACATTTGGTTCATGAACTTTATCTGATGAAGTTCTTGAAAAAAAATGTTCATGAACTAATTCAGGAATCTTAGGCATTCTTTATCTAAAGGTGTTTTTCATAAGGTTTATGAACTATTCATGAATTATTTTAATGAACCTTTGATGAACAATTAATGCTAAATTTAGCTCACACGAAATTAAATAACACCACAATACATTAGAATTCTGCACTTACGCTTCATCAATGGTTTAGTTTCCAGGGCACCCTATCTGAGGCAGAGTCGAATTGCTGTATTGAGTTTAAGCTGATACAAATGCAGAAGATATTTCTTGCATTGATGATTCAATGAAAATAAATACATTTACTTGTGTACCAGAAGAATGTCAACACAGCAAGGGCGCCACATTTTTGACAAACTGTGTCTTAAGTATCACCACTTGGCCCAAAAGAAGTACATAAGATTTATTTGCAGTCAATTTGTTAACAGAGACATTTACACTATCGGCCCAGAATGCAACCCAAAGCTTGTTTTCTATGTAAAAGTTATAAGCTATCTAATAACTCAATCCTATCTCAAAATATTGAGCTTAAACAGATTTTCTATTGTAGTAACAGTGACCTTGACCCTTCTTGCACCAGATGAAATCCCAAGCAAGGTCTGTATGTAAGCTACATACACACAAAATTTCATCGCAATATTTCAATCCTAACTAAAGTTATTAACTGAAAACTAATTTTCTATTTTCATTAACAGTGACCTTGACCCGACTGATCCCAAATTCAATCCCAAGCTAGGTTTTCATTCAAGGATGCTACAAACCGAGTGTAGCCAAGATTGGTCAATCCAAACAGGACACCGATTTTCTATTTTTAGTAACAGTGACCTTGACCCGACTCATCCCAAATTTTTTTTTACCGCAACCAAATGTTTAATAGAAGCATTATATAACATACGACATTCCCATTCATCGTCACTCATTGGACAGTCTTCCTTTCCATCACAAACACGACTTTTCGGTAGACATTTCTTTGAGTTCTTGCACAAAAAACTTCCTTCTGGACAGAAACAACTGTCAGCTGAATAACGAAATGAGATTAATTTGAGAAAAAACAAATGTACGAGTACTTTTTAAACATAAAGTTTGACTTTAAGTCATTCGCATTAATTATGAGCGTATTGTAAAACGACACACTTGAGAAACCCCGATTAAAAGCGATAGAATGCCAGGCTAATGGACCACGTGCACACGTGTTGTATATATTATGTAGAGCACTGAAATACTTACGACAGAATCGTTCATCTTCTCCACCAGGACAGTCCTGTTTGTCGTCACAAAACTTCCCACATGTCTTACGGTCATTGCATGACATCATGTCCATATCACTACACTTAGGAGCTGTAAACATCGTAAAGTAACAATTAATTTAAAGATCGTGTTTCAAAACGTTTGAATTGTGTTCAGCAATTTTAAATCTCTAATAGTTCAAGTCTCAAAACAATTATTTCTATAGCCGTTGACTAGTACTGTTTAAAACGGGTTTTCATTGATGTGAAGCGGTGAGTGAAGGGGTAAGGTAGCTTTAATAGCCACTACACATTATAAACGTTACGTGATATTCCTTCTATAGGGTAATTCGAAATATCACGTATTACATTTTGTTGTTAGTTAAAACGTTTTATTAACTGATACAAGATTTAGAACTAAAGAAGTAGAACACTCACGGCAATTCTTTTCATCTGCGCCGCTAGAACAATCACTCATACCATTACACACCTTTGATCCAGGGATGCAGTCACCTATGGTGTCACTGCATACAAAGCTATCCATACAAATGTCTGAAATAACCATATGTTTCAACATTAAAACCAAAGTATGGTATGTATAGATAAGCATTCTGAGAACAAAGTATCAAACTAATCAGCAAGAAGGCTGGGCTATGAAGTATACAGTAATAGCTTAAAAATAATAAAACAAAACAAACATGGAATTAGCTAAAACTAGCCGAGCAAAAGACGTTCTGCAATTCGTGAAATTATGAGAATCACTCACCATCAGACGTGTCCAGATAAACCGGTAAGATATACGGTGGCCGATAAACGTTCTTCCTCCCATAATACGTTTTCTGACTCCCATACCATGCATACGTAGACTGGACGCATACAAGTAGAATAACTAAACTCACAAATTGGACCTACAATTGGATAAGAATATCTCGTTTTACTCAACAAGAATATAACAGACACATAGGAAACGTCAAACACAAAGGTCTAACCTAACAATGATGGTCACGTGGTCTCAAACCGCCACTGTAAGCTCAAACACAAATGCGATTAATGAATATATAATGTAGATAGACACGTACCGACAGAGAAACACAGAATCCACATATTTACAAGGTTGGTGCAAAAGAGCGGGGCAAATAATTTACCAAATATGTTAGTAAGCACATGTATATACAAATGTATACGTTTAAAAAAAAAAAAAATAACATGTCGCGTTTGGTGGCCAAAAAAAATGAGTCCTGAATATTCTTTTTTAAAGCTGATTGTTAGTCCATATGTGGAATGAAAAAGAATATAAATAGAACAAGCCAGCACTACACAAAATTAATGTCTTCTAACAAAAATAAATATCATCATCACATACAAAATCGTACAAGTGAGCAGTTCTATTTATAACATATTGTACCGTCAACCAATGTAGTACCGACATAACTATCAAATGAATAAACATGAGCTTCTTTATCACAAAATCTTCACATGATGTAAAATAATAAGTCCGTATAATCAAAAGTGAAATTTTAAAAGAACATATGGCGTATAGTCACCTTCATGTTTGCAAGTTAACAGAATGGCGAGCTACCATAGCACGAATTTATACTTCACCAATAGGGGGAAATGGATTTTTAAATATAAAAGTGACACTAATGTGAAAACATAGATTTCCGACGCAAGTTTATGTATGAAATAGGTATACGTGTATCGCTTTTAGCAATATCAATACCAATCCTGCTACATGAAGTTTTGATACGCATGTTTTAGTATGAAGTTTAACTAAAGATCGCGATCGGATGTAGTAAAATGGAAACATTCTGACAAGGGCAAACGTAATCAATGTGTAGATTTGTTTGTTTGGTCGAGTTAACAGTCAGTCGAGTCAAATGAGGAGGACAGTTCACCTAATCATCTTTCCTGAGAAGAACCATTTCAAGACTCCCATCCTCCGTAAACAACTGTCTACTTTCTCATATCAGAAGACATGGTAAGTAGCTGGACTCGAACTCACGACTCCCTATCAGTGAGAGGTTACTGTGATTGAAGTTAGCTATCTTAACCACTCGACCAAGGAGGCGGGTCCAATAAATTTCAGGAATTTTTAGGAACACATAATGTACCCATATGATATTCTATATTCCTGTAACGTTCGATGTTTATATACGTATATTGCGAAAAATTACATACAGTCTGTATTTCAATCTAAAAATGATACAACGATGGAACAATGCTAGTTCTAACTCTGATATTCGGACATCCACTCCAATGTTTAGCTGTATGCTTTAATTTAAAAAAAAAAAAAACTATGTAATTATATTGCCGAGGGGTGTTGGTAGAGTTGATATAAAATTAACTGCGATCGATCAATAACTGTATTAAGGCTAGCCTTCAATGTGGTATGTATCTATTTGGTTAAATAATTTGGTCACATGACACAGCCTGAAGTCACACTTGTATCAACGTGTTCCTAAAAACCTGGTGACTATTATTCATGTTTTACTAAACCTTGAGTTTATATCTTTATATCTGTTTTGTCTATGTTGTCATAGGTGCTTTTCATTGAAATAATTTCTGTAGGACCGAAGTAACGCATACTTGATAAGATTGGAATTAATGTTTCTCGTATTCCGATAAAAGAATAAATAAAAAACTTATTTAAGATGTAACTGCATGTCGTCCACAAAAAAGTTCGAGTCAATAAAAAATAACCCAAACTACACGACACTCATTCAAAGTTGCTGTAATTCGTTTTCAGTATGAACTATACGTTAATTTTAATTTTTGCTTTTGTCTAAGATATTCCTTCCCAAGTTAAACATTTGCATGTTGATTTATACTTTGCTAAGTGTTTCATTACAAGTATATATAAGTTTTGACTCTGCAGTATCACTACATTAAACATGCATTTTCACAACTGACCTAAAGTCAGTCCATTCACTTATTTAAGTAACAACATCTCAGGTAAAGACAACGATTCCATTACAGAAAACACCAGGCGATAAACAAGTATTAGTTCCTTCATGTTTATACAGTAAACATGTATGAGCGTCACCTCCGAATAAAGGTCACCCTGTAAATAAAGACCATTCTTTTTAAAACTGCCATTGATCTATTAGAACAAAATGACATCTCAAATAGGACCGACTGTCAATAAATGCCATATTTACCTTTCCCAAGGGTGGCCTTTGTTCACAGGTTTGACTGTATATAATTATACAGGTACCAAGCTAACGCTCAATTACTCCATTCTTAGTAAGGCCAGATTCATCCCCTCATTGTTGAATAAAATCTGACTTGTGTAGTTTAAATATCAAATACATAAGTTGCATCATAGTATCATACAGAAGCCAACTGGGGCCATTTTAAGTTTGATATTAGTACTAAGAGATCTTTTGTGGTAGAACTTAGGAATTAGAAAATTTGATCAACGAACAAATAAAGTTGTTCATAGAAAACTATTCCAGACTATTCCAAACTCTGGTTACCATAGCAGCCGAATGGAAAAACCTTAACAAATATTCTTAAATGAACCAGAAGACCTAGAGCTTAGATATTTGGTATGAAGGATCATCTAGTTCTCCATTAAATTTGATCAAATCAGGACATCCAGGTCAAATTTGAATATAGAAATATCTACAGACAATCTGTGAAGATCATGTAAATACGACTGGTGATATTAATAAAACTCTATCGAAAGAAATGGAATTGATTGACTTGAATTGAATTGAAACGAATGCTTTTCCATTCATGCACGACTTCGACACAAATGGGCAAGGTACGTCTGAAATAGCAACCCTGCCACTTTTTATCCTTAACCAGGGTTACCAACTTACCTGCAAAAAAAACCCAGGGAAAATGATTTTTTCAAGGTCAGTGAATTGTCAGCGAATTTTGAAAATTGGTCAGTGAAAATAAAATTCCAGAAAATTCAGGCGAAAAGATTTCAAACATCGAAAGTAATCTCATAATTATAGACATAGATGATAGTTGAAAGTATGTATGTGGTAGTCTTCAAGTGTCACAAATGGTTTTGATACAGATATTCATTGTTGACACAGACGTTTAATTAAGTGCACAGTGTTTTTTTTATCATAATTATGCAGCATTTCTTATTCTTAACTGCCCTCCTTTGAAGACTGAAAGACCTTGCAACTCAGAACAAATTAACATACATTTACAGGGTATGTGCAGAGCATCATCATTACTACTTTATGCAAACTATCTATAGTAGAAGCTAATAAGAGTTTGCAACCTTTCAAAGTGATACACATTTGAGCGCATTGACAAAAGCCACCTCATTATATTGTATCAGTTTTGTTAGTCCCCTACTGGTATTTACACCGACTATAGGTTTGCCGTCCTTCTGTTTGTCTGTCCGCTTCAAACTGGATCTTGCGATAATTTAAACACTATTTAAGCAAGGGTGATGAAACTACCTATACGTATGTTTGTTAATTGAATTCAATGTGAACATTAATTACGCATAACATTTTGTTTTTCCCTCAGGTAAAAACTGTGGTTGATATGGTAACAGGAAGTCAAAATATTGATCCTATGATCCTACTTAAATATATTTTATGTTAGGCTTATGAACTTTGGAATGTGAATATATATACAAATAGATGGCAATATTGAGATAGTGTATGTTACTACTTAGGCATGGATATTCTTTGACTGGACAAATTTCAAGCTTTCTCCAACCAATCATTGCCAAGGTCCAACCGGTTGGGGACCTTTGTATTGCGAGCAACACCTGTGACTTGTTTCATTTTGTTAACGTTGTTTGTTAATCTTTTAAGTTTCAAATGTTTGTGATGCTTTTTTAAAGATGTGTAAAAATAACAAAAATGGGTGGATAGGGGGCCTGTAGGGAAGGAGGAGGCCAATTTGTATGGTGGTTTTAGTCAGTGAAAACTTGATTTGGTCAGTGAAAGGTCAGAGAATGTTTTAGTCATAGTTGCTGGCAATCCTTGCTAAGTATGAAATAATCACGTACGATGAATGCAAATCTGAAATCTTAATTTATTATTAAACAGTACAAGTGTAATACTATGTGTAGAGTAATGCCATGGGCAAAATTAACCTGGTTCCCGTTGACTTTGTCTGTACATAACACGCGCGTGTGCGTACAGACAAAGTCTACGGGAACCAGGTTAATTTTGCCCGAGGCATTACTTTATGTACAATAAATGAAGATTGCTTATTAAAACCTAAGTATTTTGTTGACTGATTTTAGGTCAATTCAAGGGCAGGTAATTCACAGTGAATATATGCAAGGCCATAATTCTTTTCCTTTTTTATGAAGCCTACTTATTTTCATGTCATTGTCCAAAATTTCAAGAATTGGTAATGATCGAGTGATTTTGTATTTTCTTCTTCTTTACCTTAACCAATGCGAATTTTCTTAAAAGTGACGTATTTTTGAAGAATTTTTAGTCTCTTTACTTCAACTGAAAAAAGTTACAATATATTTAATGGAATTGCATTTATAAAATCTTGCATTTTGACCAAGAATGAAATAAAATACGTAAACAAATGAGTGGCATTCAGCGGTCTGTGACTTCTTCCTGTAATCATATGGTAAACTTGCAGAGAGAGAAAAACCTTCCACGAGATTAAGTGTTTCCTGTCATGATGATATTGTGTTTAAGAATGTCTAATGGCACGTACAACATGCTATACTTTGATAGCTCTTGATACCATATAATTGTATACACTTTCAATTTTGTCACTACAACTTTAAACTGTTTCTGAATAATCTACAACAGTATACTATTACATCTAGTTTACCATGAAATAATTATATTTTAGATCGAATGATATATAAGAAAGAGTATATGTATTGTGTCAGAAACAGAAATTTGGCGATAGGGTCATTTCGCTGAAGCCCATCTTTGCTTGGCGTCCTCACTCACCGGACTTAAATCATTTGGTTTTACCTGAAGGAAAGAGTGTATACTCCTAAACCAGAAACAATTAATACTTGATTTGAAGACTTAAGCACGACGTGAAATTCGTAACATCAATGGTGCAACATGCAATGACACGATTGGTAATTTTCGACGTCGTTTGAAGCTGGTTTTGCAGAATAAAGGGGGACATTTCGAACATTTGCTGTGAAAAAAGTGACATTTGAAAATGATGTATGTGCAGAATAAATCTTACATGTGTACGCTAATCAAATGAATACAACAATATATATTATCTTAAAAACTGACAAATTTATTAAAGTTATTTATGTTATCATATATTAATGATCACCCTGTATATGCTGTGGTGTGCAAAAGTACAGAGAAAGTCAACAGATACCAGTTCATTTTAATGGCGCTGGTAAATGGTTTCGTGTTGCTGTTTACATTGTGAACCAGTGTGTGACCAAGCTGTGTTTTTCTGAGCTAAGATAGAATTAGGATTTATTTGCTTTTGTAATAAGAATATAAAATTTTATTTTATATGAACGGGTGGATAATGTTGGTGTCTTCTGGTGGGTGTTTGTATTTTTATCATTCAAACTATATTTTAAAAGTTATCAGCTGTTTCTTTTATATTTTATATTTTTACACGTATATCTACCATATTTAGATTTTTCTGCTGGTCACACCTGGGTTATTATATCATACTGTGTTATATATATATATAATGAACTCTATCTCATACTATATACCTTCTCCGCCAGTTTCTGTCCTGTCCTGTCCTCCTTTTCCCTGTTTTGATTTCTTCTCACATTATTATTATTGTACTGTTCAGACATGAATCATTATCTAAACTGTCTTGCCAATCTACCTTTCCTATAACAATGTATTATTACAGCCTATTTTGCCACTTATCACTGTCATATGCAAAGTGTATTGTATAATTTGTATATATATGTTCACATGGGCCTATGGCTTACTTAATTTTGAAATAAACTATATCTATAATCCGGTTATATTGTTCATACGACTATACCCCCAGCAGAGCTATTCAAAAAGTGGACGGTTCGCTTAGACAAACAACCATTTATCCCCGGCTTCGCCTCGGACAAAATGGTTGTTTGTCTTAGCGAACCGTCCTCTTACGTCTGTAAGAAGACACTTTTGAAGAAAAACTCGTACTGTATCTATTACATGTAAATCATGCTGTATGTCCACTGTATATTGTAGTAACTGTAAATTAACTGATTTGTAAGAGTTTTGTTTGCATAAGATCTTATATGGTTGTTTTTGTGTTATTTCTTAATTCTCGTGTATATACACATTTGACAGTTCTGATATCTGTCTTAACAACTTGTGTACACAACTTATTATCAGTGTATATTATTGTAGCTGTACAACTGAAATACTATTACAATGGGTAAAGCTCTGCTATTTTGTTTTGTAGTATATTTATGTATATCACAATCAATAGATGTTAATAACCATAATATCATAGCACAAAATGCATGTAACAAAACTTTGAATCTCAGATATGATGATAGTGTCACACCAACTAATTCCATTAGATTTTGCAGTGATTTGTCTATTGATATTTCAACAATTGTTTTCTATCATGTTTGGCACACAAGACGACTGGTGAGTAAGCCATTTCAATTAAACCATTGCATCAAATTTTATCTACTTTCACTGTGTGGGGATATAGCAGTAAATCCATGCCCTGTACGAAATCCCCGTGGAACCTGTGCTAAGACAGTAGCTAAGACTCACAGGGCAATATACTGTGAAACATTGTTACTACTGGACTCACATGAAATGTGCCGGTCTATCACAACTGAAGTATCTTGGTTTAACATCAGAACCATGGTTATGTAAAGATTGTATTAAATGTCATCTGACAGATTCTTTTTTAATTCGTCTTATGGCTATATCGATGATTGTTCATCATTAAACAATTCTACAATACATGCTGATGAATTAAGGATTGATATTTTTGATGAATTAAACAAGGCACGTAAACGCTACCCTAAACGATTCCTTTGTGCCAGTTTAAATATAAACTGTCTAAGACACAAATTCTGTCACCTTAAAGATATTTTGATAAACAAATATGTTGATCTTCTGTTTGTATTAGAAACAAAAATAGATGGAACATTTCCAAATGCCCAATGTGCAATGGATGGCTATCACCTATGGCGGGCCGACAGGAATTCACATGGTGGAGGAATTGTGGCCTATCTCCGATCAGATATTGCCGGCGAGAGAAAAATAAACCTCGAACTTACAAACTGTGAAACAATATGTGTCGAGGTGAGATTTAACAACTCCAAATGGATGATAATGGGCATGTATAAACCTCCTCTCAGTGTAATCAGCTATTTATTAATGACTGTGATATGATTTTAGATAAGTGTTTTAACAATTATGAAAATGTCTTAATGATTGGAGACCTAAATTTTAATATGCTGGATGAAGAAAAATGTTCTGTTTTTAAACAATTGTGTGATACATATGATCTTAGCAATGCTATCAACAAACCCATTTGTTTTCCTCACCATAGCCGTCCTTCTCTTATTGATGTCATTTTTACCAACAATTAATCACATATATCTGATACGTGTAATTTTAATTGTGGTCTTAGTGATGTACACAACATGATAAGTTTTCAATTGAAAGAGGAATTATTATCTGATAAACCCCAATACAATTCTGACAGGAGTTTTAAATCTTTGAACTCAGTTAATTCTAACAATGATGTAACAGATGAACTGTCAAGTATAGACTTTAGTCAGTCCGATACTAATCATATCACATCCAAGCTGATAAACATGCCCCAATTAAGCAGCGTCAAGCATGGGACAGAAGACCAGTCAACCCAACATGGAGACCATATTAATTACAAACGAACCAAGAAGTACATCAACTAAAGCAGAAAAAAGTGAATTATTTGAAAAACAAGGAATGAAATTTATGCATCTTAACATTCACTATTTATATCCAAAATTTGATGAAATAAAAATTCTTTTAAGTGAACACCCAGAAATAGACATTTTAGGCTTATGTGAAACTTTTTTAAATGAAAATTTTTCAGACAATGAATTTATATTAAATAATTATCAGCTTTTTCGTAAAGACAGAAAGACAAATGGTGGTGGTATAGTTCTTTATGTCAAAAATAATATTCCTTGTGTTCAAAGAGAAGACCTAGAAAGTGAAAATAATGAAATATTGTGGCTAGAAATTCATCCAAAGAAACAAAAATCATTTATTCTTGGCTATGTATATAGACCACCTTCAGCATTGAAATTATGGACTACAGAATATGAACAGACACTTGACAAAATCAGTTGTGAAAACAAAGAAACCATCATAATGGGTGACTTTAATATTAACTTATTTTGCAATTCATCAGCCAGTTGGAAAACTATGAATAATTTATTTGACCTTACTCAGACTGTTGAAAATCCAACTAGAGTTACATTGTCTTCTTCTACTCTAATTGATCATGTTTACTCAAATTTTCCATGTTACATTAAGAATGTAGTTGTACCTGCAATCTCAATGAGTGACCACTATCCTGTATGTTTTACTAGGAATCTATCATCTAAGTCAGATGGGCCCATGCATAAATTAATTAGTTACAGAAATGTTAAAATTTTTGATGAAGAACTTTTTATACAAGACTTACAATATCAGCCCTGGAGTACCATTGATATTTATGATGATCCAAATGATGCCCTTGACTATTTTGTAAAATTATTTGTGAACGCTCTTGATGATCATGCACCAATTAAGTCAAAACGAGTAAAATATTCAAATCAACCTGAATGGTACACTAAAGATATACAGACTGACATAAAACAAAGGGATTCATATAAATCTCAAGGAGACAATGTAAACTATAAACTATGCCGAAATAAAGTACGTTGTCAGATAAATAAGGCAAAAAAATCATTTTTCTCAGAAACTATCAACAACAATCATAAACAAAATCCAACGAAACTGTGGAAAGCATTGAACGACTTAACTGGAAGCTCTTCAAAAAATCAATCAAATTTCATAAATGATGATCAGGGAAATCCTATCTTGGATCCAAAACAAACAGCTGACACGTTTAATGATTTTTTTATAAATATACTTAAAACCTATCAAAGTGGGAATACCGGTAGTATAAACATTACAAATATTTCTTCTCAGACTAGTACTTCTCAACCAGCTTTTTAGATTCCTTTATTAAATGAAAGGTTTGTTGAAAAGCAACTCTTGAACTTAGATCCAACGAAGTCAACAGGACTAGATGGTATAAGTCCAAAATTTTTAAAACTATCTGCAAAAGTAATATTTAAACCTGTTACCAAGATTATGAATTTAAGTATTACCAAACAAATTTTTCCAAGTCAGTTCAAAATTGCAAAAGTAACACCTATACATAAAAAGGGACCCAAAAGTGATAAAAATAATTATAGGCCTATCTCAATACTGCCAGTCTTATCAAAAATTATTGAACGACATGTAGCTGACTACCTTAAAAAATATCTTGAGGATAATGATTTATTATACACAAACCAGTCGGGATTCAGAGCAAATCACTCCTGTGAAACAGCTTTGACATCTATAGTTGATCAGTGGATTGATGCCATAAATGATAGTCAGTGTGTTGGTACAGTATTTCTTGACTTATCAAAAGCATTTGATTTAGTAAATCATGCAACTCTTATTGAGAAACTAACATCTTTTAATTACAGCCCCTCTTCATTACAATGGTTTAAATCTTATTTGTCAAATAGATATCAACAGGTGTGCGTGGCAGTTAAACTCTCTGAACCAGGTCGAGTAACAACAGGGGTTCCACAAGGGTCAGTTCTAGGACCAATATTATTCATCATGTACATTAATGATATGCCACAAAACCTAAAAGGTATCTTTACTGATATGTTTGCTGATGATACAACCATTACAGCTGTTGGCAAGTCATATCTTGAAGTTCAAAATAAGCTTCAAAGTAATATTGATAAAATATACATGTGGTGTTGTAACAACTCAATGGCACTGAATGCCAAAAAAACTAAATCAATGATAATTTCTGCTACCAATAAAAAATGTGCTAGCAATAATATATCCCTACATCTTGGGCAGGATAACATAGAACTATCAAATTGTGAACGTCTTTTAGGAGTACAAGTTGACAAAATTCTAAATTGGAAAAATCAAATAAATGAAGTAATTAAAAAATGTAATTCAAAACTCTATCTCTTACAAAGAATAAAACAGTTTATTAATAGACCTATTAGGAAATTATTCTACAATGCATATATACTTCCCCATTTAGAGTATTGCTGCTCTGTGTGGGGAAACTGCAATAGTAATCAGAGTGAGATTCTGACCAAATTCCAAAAGAGGGCAGCTAGAATCATACTTGACAAAGACTTTGATACTCCCTCTGAGGAACTTTTCTCTACATTAAACTGGATGAGCTTTCCAGAAAGAGTAAAATATAAAAAATCAATCATGATGTATAAGTCTATTAATGATAAGTGCCCAAAATACTTAAGTGAAAAATTCATAAAAAATCATACTCGCAATACTCATTATCTAAGATCATCTGAAAATAACCAAACTCTTTATGTTCCTAAACCAAGAATTGAATTTACAAGAAAATCCTTCAGATACTCAGGGCCAAAAATATGGAATTCATTACCCATAGAGGTACAGAATGCACAAAATCTGAACACATTTAAACAAAAATATACTGGATGGTGGAAATCATTTCATTAATACAAAGTGTGTATATTGTTTCTTGTTTTCTTCATACTCAAATGCTTATATTTTTTATTTTCTTTGTTTGTTGTTTTTCATGTAATGTATGTATATATTATGTAAACATTGTTGATCAAGAGGCTCACAGGGAAGATTGGGCATTGCCTAACTGTGTTGCCTCTATAAATAAAGTCTTTATTATTATTATTATTAAGTCTAAGAAAACTCTGAATAAGCCCCTCCCATATATGAATAGACAATTAAAGCAGGCACTTTTTAAGAAATGAATGTTATATAATAAATTCATAGTTAATAAAACCTCAAGTAACTTTGAGAAATTCAGAAGGCAACGGAATTTATTCACTAGCCTGAAACGTAGATCAATGAACAAATATTTTATTGGTAGATGTATAGGTGGTTGTAAATCATCCAACTTCTGGAAAACAATAAAACCATTTTTAACAAATAAAGGTACTTATACCCAAAAAGACACAAGTTTATGTGAAAATGATGTTTTAATTAATGACCAGACAATTGTATGTTCTATTTTAATGATTATTTTGTAAATGTAGCCATGGCAAGAATATAGGCGGCGGCTCCATATCCGTGGATACTGAACATCCCAGTATCAAGAGCATCCAGGAAAACAAGGTACATGATGAAATATTTGATTTTAAACCTGTTACAGAATCTTTTATCAATCTAAATGTGAAAAAAGCGAACTAATATGATACCATCTCCCCTAAACTTCTTAAATTAGGTAAATCATCTCTACTTCGCCCAATTACTTTGCTGGTAAATAACGCTCTCTCAACCTCAGTCTTCCGAGATAAATTAAAAGTTGCCCAAATTACACCTTTACATAAAAAGAATAGCACACTGTTAAAGGGAAACTATCGCCCGGTCAGCATTTTACCCGTAAAGTCTAAATTATTCGAACGGGCAATGAATTCTCAGATCATGGATTTTTTCAATAACCACTTTAACGTGTATTTATCAGCTTTTAGACCCGGATATGGATGCCAAACAACACTTTTGAAGGTTATTGAAGATTGGAAATTAGCATTGGATAACAATAAGTATGTAGCAGCAGTTTTAATGGATCTAAGCAAAGCTTTTGATTGTTTACCACATGACCTTTTACTTATAAAATTAAAACACTATGGCCTATCAGAAAGTGCAACACATTTGTTTAATAGCTATCTAAAAGAAAGAAAACAATGCGTAAAAATTGGACAATGTAAAAGTAATTTTATGACTGTCTATAAAGGTACGTGTTCCTCAAGGATCGATTCTTGGACCAGTTCTTTTTAACATTTTTATCAATGATATTTTTAATTTTGTTCAACATTGTGATCTATATAATTGTGCTGACGACAATACGTTATCCAGGGTACACCATTCACTTGAAACTGTAAAACATAATCTTGAATCAGACAGCCAGTCCCTCATTAAATAGTCTGAAATAAATAAAATGCAGGCAAATCCTGACAAATTCCAAGCAATAGCTATCGGAAAGAAAACTAAAAACTGTGATTTAAATTTTAACTTAGGCAACTTTAATATCCCATGTGAAAATGATGTAAAACTTTTAGGAGTAACAATAGATTTTAAACTTAATCTTGACAAGCATATTACTGATATCTGCAGAAAGGCATCAAGACAATTAAATGTATTAAAAAGAATCGGAAAATATTTATGCAAGCTCGGTAAACTTAGTATCTATTACTCTTTTATCTTAACAAATTTTAACTATTGTCCTTTAACATGGCATTTCTGTGGTAAAATTAATACCAAAAAAAAATAGAAAACATACAAAAAAGAGCCTTGAGGTTTATTTACAGCGACTATAAATCGAATTATGAATTTTACAAAAATCAAAATTTCCATCTCTGAAAATAGACGGCTGCGAACCATGGCCTTTGAAAGTTTTAAAATCCTACACAAACAGTCCCCATTGTACCTTCATGACCTTTTAACTATTAAACAAAATTCTTATTCTTTTAGATATACAAATACTGTAACTATACCACAGGTAAGAACATCCACTCATGGCCTTAAATCTTTTCGCTTCGGGGCAGCTAAGCTCTGGAATGAACTCCCTCAACATTTTAGAGATGAAACTAATTTTAGCAACTTCCGGAGCTTGGTTGCCTCATGGAGTGGAAAGAACTGTACATGTTCAGCCGATCTTCTGTTTGTATTAGAAACAAAAATAGATGGAACATTTCCAAATGCCCAATGTGCAATGGATGGCTATCACCTATGGAGGGCCGACAGGAATTCACATGGTGGAGGAATTGTGGCCTATCTCCGATCAGATATTGCCGGCGAGAGAAAAATAAACCTCGATGTGTCGAGGTGAGATTTAACAACTCCAAATGGATGATAATGGGCATGTATAAACCTCCTCTCAGTGTAATCAGCTATTTATTAATGACTGTGATATGATTTTAGATAAGTGTTTTAACAATTATGAAAATGTCTTAATGATTGGAGACCTAAATTTTAATATGCTGGATGAAGAAAAATGTTCTGTTTTTAAACAATTGTGTGATACATATGATCTTAGCAATGCTATCAACAAACCCATTTGTTTTCCTCACCATAGCCGTCCTTCTCTTATTGATGTCATTTTTACCAACAATTAATCACATATATCTGATACGTGTAATTTTAATTGTGGTCTTAGTGATGTACACAACATGATAAGTTTTCAATTGAAAGAGGAATTATTACCTGATAAACCCCAATACAATTCTGACAGGAGTTTTAAATCTTTGAACTCAGTTAATTCTAACAATGATGTAACAGATGAACTGTCAAATATAGACTTTAGTCAGTCCGATACTAATCATATCACATCCAAGCTGATAAACATGCCCCAATTAAGCAGCGTCAAGCATGGAACAGAAGACCAGTCAACCCAACATGGAGACCATATTAATTACAAACGAACCAAGAAGTACATCAACTAAAGCAGAAAAAAGTGAATTATTTGAAAAACAAGGAATGAAATTTATGCATCTTAACATTCACTATTTATATCCAAAATTTGATGAAATAAAAATTCTTTTAAGTGAACACCCAGAAATAGACATTTTAGGCTCATGTGAAACTTTTTTAAATGAAAATTTTTCAGACAATGAATTTATATTAAATAATTATCAGCTTTTTCGTAAAGACAGAAAGACAAATGGTGGTGGTATAGTTCTTTATGTCAAAAATAATATTCCTTGTGTTCAAAGAGAAGACCTAGAAAGTGAAAATAATGAAATATTGTGGCTAGAAATTCATCCAAAGAAACAAAAATCATTTATTCTTGGCTATGTATATAGACCACCTTCAGCATTGAAATTATGGACTACAGAATATGAACAGACACTTGACAAAATCAGTTGTGAAAACAAAGAAACCATCATAATGGGTGACTTTAATATTAACTTATTTTGCAATTCATCAGCCAGTTGGAAAACTATGAATAATTTATTTGACCTTACTCAGACTGTTGAAAATCCAACTAGAGTTACATTGTCTTCTTCTACTCTAATTGATCATGTTTACTCAAATTTTCCATGTTACATTAAGAATGTAGTTGTACCTGCAATCTCAATGAGTGACCACTATCCTGTATGTTTTACTAGGAATCTATCATCTAAGTCAGATGGGCCCATGCATAAATTAATTAGTTACAGAAATGTTAAAATTTTTGATGAAGAACTTTTTATACAAGACTTACAATATCAGCCCTGGAGTACCATTGATATTTATGATGATCCAAATGATGCCCTTGACTATTTTGTAAAATTATTTGTGAACGCTCTTGATGATCATGCACCAATTAAGTCAAAACGAGTAAAATATTCAAATCAACCTGAATGGTACACTAAAGATATACAGACTGACATAAAACAAAGGGATTCATATAAATCTCAAGGAGACAATGTAAACTATAAACTATGCCGAAATAAAGTACGTTGTCAGATAAATAAGGCAAAAAAATCATTTTTCTCAGAAACTATCAACAACAATCATAAACAAAATCCAACGAAACTGTGGAAAGCATTGAAAGACTTAACTGGAAGCTCTTCAAAAAATCAATCAAATTTCATAAATGATGATCAGGGAAATCCTATCTTGGATCCAAAACAAACAGCTGACACGTTTAATGATTTTTTTATAAATATACTTAAAACCTATCAAAGTGGGAATACCGGTAGTATAAACATTACAAATATTTCTTCTCAGACTAGTACTTCTCAACCAGCTTTTTAGATTCCTTTATTAAATGAACGGTTTGTTGAAAAGCAACTCTTGAACTTAGATCCAACGAAGTCAACAGGACTAGATGGTATAAGTCCAAAATTTTTAAAACTATCTGCAAAAGTAATATTTAAACCTGTTACCAAGATTATGAATTTAAGTATTACCAAACAAATTTTTCCAAGTCAGTTCAAAATTGCAAAAGTAACACCTATACATAAAAAGGGACCCAAAAGTGATAAAAATAATTATAGGCCTATCTCAATACTGCCAGTCTTATCAAAAATTATTGAACGACATGTAGCTGACTACCTTAAAAAATATATTGAGGATAATGATTTATTATACACAAACCAGTCGGGATTCAGAGCAAATCACTCCTGTGAAACAGCTTTGACATCTATAGTTGATCAGTGGATTGATGCCATAAATGATAGTCAGTGTGTTGGTACAGTATTTCTTGACTTATCAAAAGCATTTGATTTAGTAAATCATGCAACTCTTATTGAGAAACTAACATCTTTTAATTACAGCCCCTCTTCATTACAATGGTTTAAATCTTATTTGTCAAATAGATATCAACAGGTGTGCGTGGCAGGTAAACTCTCTGAACCAGGTCGAGTAACAACAGGGGTTCCACAAGGGTCAGTTCTAGGACCAATATTATTCATCATGTACATTAATGATATGCCACAAGACCTAAAAGGTATCTTTACTGATATGTTTGCTGATGATACAACCATTACAGCTGTTGGCAAGTCATATCTTGAAGTTCAAAATAAGCTTCAAAGTAATATTGATAAAATATACATGTGGTGTTGTAACAACTCAATGGCACTGAATGCCAAAAAACTAAATCAATGATAATTTCTGCTACCAATAAAAAATGTGCTAGCAATAATATATCCCTACATCTTGGGCAGGATAACATAGAACTGTCAAATTGTGAACGTCTTTTAGGAGTACAAGTTGACAAAATTCTAAATTGGAAAAATCAAATAAATGAAGTAATTAAAAAATGTAATTCAAAACTCTATCTCTTACAAAGAATAAAACAGTTTATTAATAGACCTATTAGGAAATTATTCTACAATGCATATATACTTCCCCATTTAGAGTATTGCTGCTCTGTGTGGGGAAACTGCAATAGTAATCAGAGTGAGATTCTGACCAAATTCCAAAAGAGGGCAGCTAGAATCATACTTGACAAAGACTTTGATACTCCCTCTGAGGAACTTTTCTCTACATTAAACTGGATGAGCTTTCCAGAAAGAGTAAAATATAAAAAATCAATCATGATGTATAAGTCTATTAATGATAAGTGCCCAAAATACTTAAGTGAAAAATTCATAAAAAATCATACTCGCAATACTCATTATCTAAGATCATCTGAAAATAACCAAACTCTTTATGTTCCTAAACCAAGAATTGAATTTACAAGAAAATCCTTCAGATACTCAGGGCCAAAAATATGGAATTCATTACCCATAGAGGTACAGAATGCACAAAATCTGAACACATTTAAACAAAAATATACTGGATGGTGGAAATCATTTCATTAATACAAAGTGTGTATATTGTTTCTTGTTTTCTTCATACTCAAATGCTTATATTTTTTATTTTCTTTGTTTGTTGTTTTTCATGTAATGTATGTATATATTATGTAAACATTGTTGATCAAGAGGCTCACAGGGAAGATTGGGCATTGCCTAACTGTGTTGCCTCTATAAATAAAGTCTTTATTATTATTATTATTAAGTCTAAGAAAACTCTGAATAAGCCCCTCCCATATATGAATAGACAATTAAAGCAGGCACTTTTTAAGAAATGAATGTTATATAATAAATTCATAGTTAATAAAACCTCAAGTAACTTTGAGAAATTCAGAAGGCAACGGAATTTATTCACTAGCCTGAAACGTAGATCAATGAACAAATATTTTATTGGTAGATGTATAGGTGGTTGTAAATCATCCAACTTCTGGAAAACAATAAAACCATTTTTAACAAATAAAGGTACTTATACCCAAAAAGACACAAGTTTATGTGAAAATGATGTTTTAATTAATGACCAGACAATTGTATGTTCTATTTTAATGATTATTTTGTAAATGTAGCCATGGCAAGAATATAGGCGGCGGCTCCATATCCGTGGATACTGAACATCCCAGTATCAAGAGCATCCAGGAAAACAAGGTACATGATGAAATATTTGATTTTAAACCTGTTACAGAATCTTTTATCAATCTAAATGTGAAAAAAGCGAACTAATATGATACCATCTCCCCTAAACTTCTTAAATTAGGTAAATCATCTCTACTTCGCCCAATTACTTTGCTGGTAAATAACGCTCTCTCAACCTCAGTCTTCCGAGATAAATTAAAAGTTGCCCAAATTACACCTTTACATAAAAAGAATAGCACACTGTTAAAGGGAAACTATCGCCCGGTCAGCATTTTACCCGTAAAGTCTAAATTATTCGAACGGGCAATGAATTCTCAGATCATGGATTTTTTCAATAACCACTTTAACGTGTATTTATCAGCTTTTAGACCCGGATATGGATGCCAAACAACACTTTTGAAGGTTATTGAAGATTGGAAATTAGCATTGGATAACAATAAGTATGTAGCAGCAGTTTTAATGGATCTAAGCAAAGCTTTTGATTGTTTACCACATGACCTTTTACTTATAAAATTAAAACACTATGGCCTATCAGAAAGTGCAACACATTTGTTTAATAGCTATCTAAAAGAAAGAAAACAATGCGTAAAAATTGGACAATGTAAAAGTAATTTTATGACTGTCTATAAAGGTACGTGTTCCTCAAGGATCGATTCTTGGACCAGTTCTTTTTAACATTTTTATCAATGATATTTTTAATTTTGTTCAACATTGTGATCTATATAATTGTGCTGACGACAATACGTTATCCAGGGTACACCATTCACTTGAAACTGTAAAACATAATCTTGAATCAGACAGCCAGTCCCTCATTAAATGGTTTGAAATTAATAAAATGCAGGCAAATCCTGACAAATTCCAAGCAATAGCAATCGGAAAGAAAACTAAAAACTGTGATTTAAATTTTAACTTAGGCAACTTTAATATCCCATGTGAAAATGATGTAAAACTTTTAGGAGTAACAATAGATTTTAAACTTAACTTTGACAAGCATATTACTGATATCTGCAGAAAGGCATCAAGACAATTAAATGTATTAAAAAGAATCGGAAAATATTTATGCAAGCTCGGTAAACTTAGTATCTATTACTCTTTTATCTTATCAAATTTTAACTATTGCCCTTTAACGTGGCATTTCTGTGGTGAAATTAATACAAAAAAAAGAAAAAATACAAAAAAGAGCCTTGAGGTTTATTTACAGTGACTATAAATCGAATTATGAAGCTCTTTTACAAAAATCAAAATTACCATCTCTGAAAATAAGACGGCTGCGAACCATGGCCCTTGAAAGTTTTAAAATCCTACACAAACAGTCCCCATTGTACCTTCATGACCTTTTAACTATTAAACAAAATTCTTATTCTTTTAGATATACAAATACTGTAACTATACCACAGGTAAGAACACCCACTCATGGCCTTAAATATTTTCGCTTCGGGGCAGCTAAGCTCTGGAATGAACTCCCTCAACATTTTAGAGATGAAACTAATTTTAGCAACTTCCGGAGCTTGGTTGCCTCGTGGAGTGGAAAGAACTGTACATGTTCAGCCTGTTACGAAGCTAACAAAATGTGGATTTTAACGCTGTTGTTTTTTTTACTCAGAATTTTCTACTTTAAACTTTAATCTGCTTTGCTCATATTCATATGCTACCTAGAATCGCTGCCTTGCTTTCCATGCTTATTTTTATCCTTATATATAAAGCTTAAATATCTATGTAAAACTTATATTTTCTTTTCTTTATGACCATGTTATATGTATGCTTACACTGTATGTCAATGTCCTATGTATTACTTAATTTTAATACCATAATGCATTGTCGATATAGCTGTACGTAGCTATAATGTGTATTGATATATAATGATCCTACAATATAAATAAATATTTGTGCCATGTATCCTGTCTGTGAGAGGGTTGCTGATCAGTTCCTCCCAAATCTGATTTGGGGTGATAATTGTTTTTAAACCTCATCTTAGCAGTCGCACTTGTGTGCTTGTTTTCTTCTTGTCAGAGTCTTATTCGCATTATTCTTATGGCAGTTCTTAGACGGAAGTCAAGATCAGCAACCCCTTCACAGCTTTTAAACACGGTTTTAATAAGGTATTATTAAACTCGTTTAAATTCCTATGTTTACTTATATATATGTCTTTTCATGTTTCCCTTCAACTATAATTTGTGATGATTTTTGACATGCATATGATGTAGTTAAATAATGTTGTGATTCTATTTATTACCATGTGTCTTTCATTACTACAGGTTTTGTTATAGGTTGAAATATACCAATATTATCTTTACATGTATATAACACTTAAACTGTATTATGTCGGTCAATAGCTATACATAGCTAATGTTATTCTGTTATATGTAAACCGACTGTAAATAAAAATTTGTATCTAGTTTCTTTACCAAACTGGACCAGTGTAGAGACCGGATGAGACCGGCATATAGCATTGTCCATTTAGGTTTAGATTTAGACACGAGATTGTTATCTGCGGTCCAGTGGAGATTTTTACCGAAGCACCGCTAATCTAAAATTTGGATGTAAACAAATCCACATTTATCTTTATGTTTGTAAAATACACGATGAACATTGGTTAACGAACGTATTATCGCCGATAAAAATGTCTAGCGAAGAGGGTGTACGTGCAACAAACGATGATGCTTCCCAGTGCAAAAGATTTGCGGTTGACAAGGGCTACTGGGTCGATCCGTATATTTCCATGTTTACCCCAAAAGCTAAACAGACTCATGCCCCCGAAATTAGTATTGGATATTACGCTCGTGTTAAAGGTCTCCGACTTCTGCTTGAGAAGTTTATAGCTGTACGTGAATTTCTGTTTTAATGCAATCATTTTAATTGACTAAGAGTAAGATATATTTCAAATTTGATAAATTATTTATTAAATTTAAAAAGAACAGTCGCCCAAGAAATTATCAAATAACTCCATTTTTGCCTTACTTATTCAGCTTTCCGGTTCATCGATTTTATAAATAATTTCAAAAGGGCCATCCTCTCATAGGGTCTGGCCAAATGAAATAAGTGTCTCACAGTCACAAACAATCTAATATCCTACTCCTATCTATCTATCAATACTGTCACACTCCTCTTTCGAGTGTTATGGACAGTAAGTTAGTAGGACTTTGTGGGATGGGACTGCTTAATGTTTTATTTATTATCATTGACATAGTCCAACTAATTGGCTAGACTGTTTGTGAGGGTGTGACTCTTTTTCGTTCCTGTCCCTCAAAGAAATTAGTCTAATCTGTGAGACGAACGGGCAATCTGTTTATGATTTTGCTACTTCAATAGTTCATATAGATATCAGCAAGTCAAAAAGTATCTCTATATCGTCTGGAATGTACAATTATTTGGACTACTCAGAGATCTGACTAAATTCGTTTATAAAATCAGCAAATCGAAAAAAAATGAATTTGTTAGGCCACTGTTGGCGATATGGGAATGACTAAAAAAATACTGAATAGAACATTCCAATGTTCTCTGTGGATTAACATTTAAAATTTTGTTTCATGATTTCAGTTGACTGGTGGGAAGTGTCAGATTGTGAGTTTAGGGGCTGGCTTTGATAGTCTGATGTGGAATCTAAAGGATTCTGATTTAGTTCCAGCCTCCTACATTGAAGTGGATTTCTCTGCCGTTACTTCCAGGAAAATTCATTACATTCGAAGATCACCGACCCTTCTGCAAAAGATTACTAGCGAGGGTAAAAATCTTTTTTTTAAGAATGTTTTAAAACGCTTTCTTAAATCTGATACGGGCGGATTTTTTTTAATGCATACATGAGTGCAATTTATTAAACCTATATTTTCTTTTAATTCTGTTGCATGAGACAGAATTGTCGGTAATACAAAAGTGGAGTTATAATACAATCTTAGGCTTAATCGTTTAACATGGATTGAATTTGAACAGTCATATTTTCTGGTTCTAAGCCAGGCATTTATATCTCTACTCATTTAAAACAGTTTTCCTGGTTCTTTTATCATGCCCAGTGTTAAGCATGAGTACACATCTCATCCATTTCCTGTGATTTTATAACACTTGATCAATGCTAAATAAAGTAGGAAGATATGAGAAATGTTTCAATATCGTTTGATGGAAGTTGCTTGAAATTCTATTACAATGAAGATTTTTGTGAATTAAAATTTTTTATGTACAAAAAATTTAAAATACATTTATTGTTATTCAACTTAATGTTATTTATTGTAGACACAACAAATGGAGTAAACAAATAAATGTCAATAATGGCTATATGGACAGTTAAATATTTTTATAATGAAATGATTGTTTCAGATGATGAAATCAAATTCAGCAATACAGATCTACATAGCAAGGATTATCATCTGGTGTCAGCTAACCTGAAAAATCTGTCGGAACTTGATAAAAAATTAACTGAATGTGAAATTGACAAAGACCTTCCAACTGCTTTTGTAGCTGAATGTGTTTTAGTGTATATTGATAAAACTAACACGGATGATTTGTTAAAATGGATTTCAGATAAATTTCAGTCTGTGTTATTTATCAATTATGAACAAGTAAGATTGTATTCATTTTTTTTAATTTTAAGGGACATATTCTTTTTTTTAATATAGCCCCCAACAAAAAGGAAATTTTAATTTCCAATAATTGTATTATGAATGATTTTAATATAAGCTGGTGAACTATACAACTAATAAGGTTGAGGCCAACAGGCCCAAAAGCCAGACTAACAGGCCTGCAGGCATTTTTTTCACCAAAAACTTCACAACTTCAGATATCTAACCTACCCAAACTCATTCCTAAGCAGCTAAATTGGCCTGTGGCCAGTTGTTAGTGAGAATCCTATCTGATAACACATCAATTACAAACTAAAACAGTGCTCTAGTGTTGAATAATATTCATTGGAATATTTCTAAAGGGCAAAAAGGTGTAAATTGTCATTACAGCCCCATTCACATATCTTACTTCAAATTACTGCTAAAAAATATAAGTAAATTTGTTTTACTCAGGATTTTAATGTTGAATCAACAGCCGGGGTCATTTTGCAACTTGTCCAGCCTTTAATGGTAGTGTACACCTGAGTAGAACCTTTGACCTTCCTGGACAGCTTCCTCACATGTGGAAAATGGTACCGGATGGGGCTGTGAGGGGCTAGTGATTACTAGCCAGAAGCCAGAGACCATAAATGGTGGGGGGGGGGGCATCTGATACTGAATAGATTTGAATAGATTATATACTAAGGAATCATTAATTTTCGTTGGGGATTTAATTTCGTGAATTTCTTGGGTCGGCTCAACCACGAAATTAAAGTCCAACAAATTTAAATGCAGATGTAAGGCATTTTATTCAAAAATCAAAATCCATTAATTTATGTCCTCATGAAATAGCCATCTTAGTAAAAACCATGAAAATTGAGCCCAACAAAAATAAATGAAAATACAGTATATGATGGTAAAACAATTATATTATCTCAGCCTATAATGTGTACATGTTTTATTTCATATTCAGGTAAACATGGGTGATAGATTTGGTGAGATTATGATGGATAATCTGAGGTCAAGAGATTGTATGCTGCACATAGAATATTGTGCTAACCTGGAATCTCAAATCAAAAGGTAATACTAGTTTTATGATATTCCGGTACTCAGAAATATTTCCAGGCTTGTAATCAGTAGGTAATACAGTACAGTCCCGATTTTCTGACAACAGATTTTCTGAAAAGCAAGTGCCATTAGAAATGAAGTTTAGGTCCCGTTCACTTCAAACACATCTAGATTTATCATACCATGGATTATCTTAAACCATAGATCTTTCAAAATAATCAAGTTTCTAACTGTACAATTCATGTTTATAAATACTGATATTTAGTCTTCAAGATTGTTTGGGTTTCAACTCAACAGTTGAAATTGTACACATTATCATTTTGTAACATACGAACATAATCTTAGACTAGTCTTATTAAAATACTGCATTTTTCCTTAGTAAATTGACCAAATAAATTGGTAAATGCATCGATTTCTTAAGGTATTATATCCATAAGACTGTACTTTGACATATTTGCTCAGTGCTTTGTAAGAGTTGTTTCCCTTGTAGAAAATGAGAGAAATGTAAAATTCTGAAGATATTGCACGGTCACATACATTTTTCTTATCAAATAAGATGATATCATGTTTTTGCATCTTTCTACAGTGATTTTTCATTTAAATGGATCTTTTTTGTTTAATCTTTGAAAAATGGGCTACTCCCACAGACTTCAATGCAAATTTAAAGGGCCAATAACTTAAACAATTATCATCTGTCAGTAAATCATTTACTATCATAGAAACCTTTAAACATTATAAAGGTTCCCAAAATCTGTCTGCTTAATTTTGAGATAATAATTTTGGACATTATGGTTTTAAAACCTTAATGCCTATTCTATACGTAGTACTGTCAGTATATTGAGATAATTGGATTTCTGTGTGTTGCATCTTAGATACTTCTTTTAGATACATAAGTTTCTTATTTATTTAGTGCATTAATTAATTAAATTATCTAACAAATTATTGAATCTGATCTTTTTTCAGACCTAATGTATTGATAGTATTTTTCAATTAATATTTATTTATGAAATGGACAGCATTAAATAATTATATTGATCATATCCTAGGTAACCGACTGGTTTTACCAATTCCACTTAAAAAAGGACCTCCTTACCTGATACTGTTCTAATAAATAAAACGTTTGATGACACATTTCTTTGTATCCTAGATGTTTAGATCAGGGATTTGAGGGAGCAGATGCCATGGAAATGAGGCACGTGTTGTCAAGTCTTCCACAAGCTGATGTTCAAAGGTATCATTTCATTTCAACCTTTTTAAGTATTTTTTTAATCCACCATTGTACTGTGTTTTGATCAATTATTAAGGAAATGCTACTTCTTTCTCTTTCTTGTACGCTTGTTTATTAAATCCTGATATGTTTTGTATGATATCTCTTTACAAGACACTGATACAGTTGCATGAAATATAATGCTTTATTTGAACATTGACTTATTCATCCAAATAGATCTTGTTCTATTATAATTGGTGCTTATCTTGTTCCACATTTTCCCACCCAGAATAATCCAGCTTACATTCTGGTTTCTTGGTTTGGGAATCTAAGACTGGAGCTGGTTTAAAACACTAAGCGATTTCTTATATTTAATTGAACTTGCTGCATGTATGTCCAGGCAGTTCATGCTAAACCCATGTTTACAATTCAGTTTTGTTGATACATTATATATTATATATATTATACATTTCTTATTTTAAGATGGAAAGTCAAAAACTTATTTATTATCAAGAATTATCTTATTCCAATCTGCCCTCAAGTGGATTACATGTATTATGTATATGTATGTTGTATTACAGGATTGATTACATGTATTATGTATATGTATGTTGTATTACAGGATTGAACGCCTTGAATTCTTGGATGAAAGAGAACTGTTAGATCAGCTGATGAGTCATTATTGTTACTGCTGGGCTTTTAAGGACAAAAATAAAATTGGTTTAGAAGATATAAACTTTTCATGATGAATTGAAACTCACTTAAATATTTATGAATTGATTTATTAATAAAACTCTACTTTCGCAACCAATTTCCAACTGTGGACTGAATTTTGATAATAGTCAAATTGATGTATGTGGCATCATCTGAATGAAAACCACCCTGTGATTTAATAGGTAATTCTTTTAAAGCTGTCATTGATTATTAAGCACAAAAAGACCTAAGACTCAAGGAAATAAAGGCCTCAAATTGTCTTACAAAGGTGGCCTTTGTTCACAGGTTTAACTGTTTCTGAAATGAAATTTCAGAAACTGATGTGCATCATAAAATTACAACATCCTTAAATTGACTTGTGAAAAAAAAAAACGAAGAAAAAAATTGTCAGCATGCAAAGGCTTAAGTTAAAGATACTGCAAATTATATGATTTTTCCAAATTCGGTCTAGTGTCAAATTTTTTATGCCCCCGCCATTTGAAATTGTGGGATGGCATACATTGTTACCTCTATCTGCCCTTCCATCCATCCGTTCCAATTTTTGTTTACAAGTGATAACTCCAGAAATAATTCATGGATTGGTTTCAGATTTTGCATGAAGATGTTCAATAATAAAATAAAATCTGAACATCTTCACAGGAGTTGTGGCCCCTTTGTGACTTAAATTAGAACTCAGTGGGTGCATTGGGGTCCTCTGGACTTATTACTAGATTTATAAGGCTTTGCGACTGACTCATAATTTGTTTCTGATTGGACTGTTTCTGTTTATATTCATTGAGTTTCGTTTTGTTAAATTTATGCTGAGTGTCTGACTAAAGAAGTTCTAATGATTATTTGCTCATTTTGCTTTGATACTGTTGTGTATACATGCATTGTTACTGCTGTGAAAATCATACACATTTTTACCATTTACCAGTAATTCTTTTGTTCTGCTTGGACCTTTTTTACTACACCTCTAATTATACCCCCAGATATAAAATATATGGGGGCTATATTGGATTCACGCTTGTTGGTCGGTCGGTCCGTGCGTCTGTAGACACAATTTGTCCCAACAATTCCTCAGCAACTACTGACAGGATTTCAATGAAACTTCACTGAAGTGATCAGTAGTAAGCCTAGTTTTGCATGCTGAAAACAATTTTTGTTTGGATTAATTTTGAATGAGTAATAGCCCTTTGTTTTTTTATACAGTATATACTATAGGCAAATTTTGTCTGGACAATTTCTCACCAACTACTGACAGGATTTCAATGAAACTTCACAGAAGTGATAAGTAGTGAGCTTAGTTGTGCATGCTATAACTATTTTTGTTTGGATAACTTTTCACCGAGTTATAGCCCTTTGTTGTTTATAAAGTATATACAGTAGGCAAATTTGTCTGGACTATTTCTCATTAACTACCTGCAGGAATTCAATGAAACATCAGAGAAGTGATTAGTTGTCAGCCTAGTTGTGCATGCATTAAGCTTATCTTGTTTGGTTAAATTTTCATGGAGTTATGGCCCTTTGTTGTTTTTTGTACATGGTATATACAATATCTCAGCAACTACTCATAGAAATTCAATGAAATTTCACAGAAGTTATAAAAAGTAAGCCTGTAAGTAAGTTGTCCATGCAATAACCAGGTTTTGTTTGGATTAATTTTCACTGAGTTATTGCCCTTTGTTTTATACAATAGGTAAATTTTGTCCATACTATTTCTCAACTACATGCAGGAATTCAGTGAAACTTCTTAGTAGTGATAAGTAGTTTGCCAAGTTGTGCATGTCCACAATAGGTTTTGTCCAAGTCAGTTTTAATGAGTTATGGCCCTTTGTTACTTTTTATATAATGTGTATTTAGAAATTGGTCAGGATAATTCTAAGCAACAATTTGCAGGTATTAAAAAAATGAAAATGTGTTATATTTCCCTTTGTAAAATGTGACAATAACTGTGTCAAGGCGGCATCTGGGGTATTCATCACCTTAAGTGATAGTTCTAGTTATACCTGTCTTTACTCATCTAGGTATACTAATGATTTCTGTGTATAATGCATTTTAACCAATCATAATGTCAAGATGCTTCAGTTGACTTATATAATTGAGGAATACCGAATATCTTATGATAAAATATTGTTGTGATTGCTTGTTTTATAATCAGGTTTTGCTTTTTTTGTTTGCCAAATTTATGTTTTGATTCCTTGTAAAACTGTAATATTGTATTACTGTAATACTGCTTTATAATGAACACATTTGTCTTTGTTTGTTTAGTTATTTAGTTTACAGATTGAATATACATTTATTTTGTCTTTACCTATACTAAGGTTGCAGTGTGTAACTGTTAATTGTATATTTTGTAAATAATTGTTAATGTAAATTTGAGACTGAGACAGGTGTTTTGTAAAATCTTGATTTGATTGGTTGTTATTAGAGTTTAATGTTTAAATCGACCAATCAAGAGGCTGAATTTATTTTAAATTGACCAATCAGAAAGCCGCATTCTGTGGCTGGTCTACAAACCCAGTATTATTTCCTTGTATCCTTGTTTTATACCTACCATCCATATATAACTTGTTTCTGTTGATATAAGTGTTGCTTTTATAAAGATGAAGATATTTTAGTTGTTTGTTTTATTGTTGTTAGTTTGTCTGACTACATTGCTTTAAGTTTTGTACCAATAAAATGCAATCAAACTTCTAGAGTAGTCTCCCACGAAAACTTCAATAGACTGGAACATCAGTATTAATAGGATAAAACATGGACACAAATATCTAATGAATAGAAATACCTTGATTTAAGTGATTTCTTTCAAACATTTTATTTTGCAGTCTCATATTTCCCACATTGTATTCTGCAATTGCGCTCCACCAAAGGACCCATATTCCCCAAAACACTCCCCAGGAACTTTATCCCTATGGACACTCTCCCCAGGGACCAAGAGACCCCTCTCCCCCAGGGACCCCTCCCCAGGGACCTTTATCCCTATAGACTCTCTCCGCAGGGACCAACACCCCCAGGGGACCAATCCCCCAGTACCATTTCCTTGAGATACCCAAAGGGAGGTTTCTGCAGGAACCATTCCCAGGGTATCCTGTGTGTCCTGCCTGTCTTCTCTATTGTTAACTTACAGATGCAAACAAACATAAACTTAACTTATAAAACAAGCGAAAATCTAAGATGGAGATTTTTGGAGTAATACTAGTAGCCAAATACACACTCGTTAAAAAAGAACAAATTACAAATTTAAAACATTCTACTTGGATGTGAAAAATGCACCATCGGTCAAATGAATATTAAACTGATTGCAGACAGACGTAATTATTGGCGAAAATAAAGAAGATGCCAATAGCCAATAATTATTCAGGAATGCCAACAGACTATAGTTATAAGGTACATGTTTTACAGGAGGAGACAGACAGGGGAGCTTTGCATGAACCTGCGACCACTAACAGGTATCATACGGGGTTTCATCCTTCGTCACAATGCGTCTGATGATGACGGACTGTAAAAGTCATACATGATCCATTCCAACAAAATATCCACCTTTTGAACGAACGCAATAAGACCAGGCAAAAAGTTGACAAAATGTGAATAACAATAGGCTTCCAACGTACTTTCATGTCCAGTAATTTCACTGTAACACCAAATCAATTCCAACTTCCAATGGCGCTTCGCATTGTAATATACATGTTGGTGAAGTTTGGTAATATTTGAAAAGTCAATTAAAGTAATATTAGTGAATATTTGCAACTTTAGGTCTTGTTTTACCTCTATGGTCAATACGTGTACCCCCGGGGTCCTATATGAAGGCGTTTCACATCCGAATCGGTCAACGTGTTCAACACATAATGTATCATAATTATATTTTGTGGCTGTGATCACCCCGTAAATAAAACCCAAACATTGACTACATTTGTACTTGCATTTCTATCATACTCTCAGACATTAATATAGTTCAATCAGTACTAACAGCTACCCGTGAACAACAGAAACCTGTCAACAACAGACAAAAACGCTCTATAAATGATTGTATTACTAGTATATTATTTAAAGCGGACATGCCCCAACTGAGGACAGTGGATACCAAAATAGACAAATCATTTGCCGAAATGCCATATGTACCTTCAAGAACGGATCTAAAACAAGTCTTGTGTCTTCATCAGCCAAAAGAACATTCACTTGAATGTTCTAGGAATAGTATCGACGCAGGAATTGTTGGCCTTATACTTAGATCGCTTGTTAAAATAGTACAATTCAGTTAAATGTTTAAAAACCCTTTCTTAATACGTCAATGATATTTAAAGCAGAGTCATTTAAATTATAAAGAAACACACATTTTTACCATACTCCAAATAAAATTATAGAAATGAGTCATAATGTTAGAAACAGAATAATTACCTCCCTTGTTTTTTGATCCCATCTTACAAACATTCATTCGACTGTGTTTTGATAAATAGAATGCATCAAAATGTATAATAACCCTTGTTTTAAACTGTGAGAATCCGGTTCCTGGATCCTATCGCTTGTTGTAGATTTCAGGAAAGAAATGTTTATTTGAATATAACTTTGTAGTTACAAACTTGTTATTCAATGCCATATATACTAGTATAACGTCCATGATCCCTGTAATTTTGGACTTCAACCAAAAGCGAAAATACTGATTAAAAGTATACAGAAATAGATATATAAAAATCGCGTAGTTATATGACATAATTTATTTATAAGTTCTGGACTAACTATAAGATTTGTAATCTCACGTGAAGGTTTATAAAATGCACGTTGTATACAACCGTATCTTTTTTCTGGAGCAACAGTCTGGGTCATTTGGCGTCTTCCAGTTTTCACAGTTGATAAAGACTTACACGTTCCTAGAACCACCTATATACATGTATATACATTCCATCAGGTAGCTGGACATGCATAAGCGACCCTCAGACATGAAACTTATATCAGGATAGAATTTACGCTTTCATTTTAATGACGTGGATGCTACATAAAAATTAATACACGGTCCTTGAGTATTACGATTCATATACAAGCTATACAATTTTGTAAATGTGTATGTATATCATTGCTGTCACAGTAAGCTGGGTATATCATTTTCGCTTTATCCGCATGTCTTAATAGTATATAATATGTTATCATACATGTTTAGAAATCATTTAACAAAATCACCAAAGACTGAAATAGTTGTACATAGATATGAAAATATTCGCTAAATATAGTTACAGCTGTCTTTAAAAGGACACGTAGAACTTTCTATCATTAAACGAAAAATCAACTGTTAAAATCGATTTTCAGTGGATCATATCTATTTATAGACATGGGAATTCCAATATTTGTAATATTTCGATATACATTGTACTCAGTATGTGAAGTATTTTTTGTTTGTTTTAAAATACGGAGAAGTCAGGAATGAAACGATCAATTTCGTGAGTAGAATTTATTGTTACATTTACTTGAATAAATGCTTTTTAGTAACAGTTAAGTGGTTAACTTACCTTACAACAAATTAGAATATTATAAAACATAAATCAACTCTTAACCACTTACAAGTGTGTGGAATTCCTAAACTTAGTTGTTCGTTTGATATTTTGTTCATATTTTTATTCACATACCTGTATTAGAAGTTCATAGCTTTTCGTTATTTGAACACTGTTATCTTTATCGGCCCAAAATGAACATGACGAAACAGAAACCATGTTTAAAAGGTACATTTCTGCGCCCAATTCAGTAATTATGAAGTCGTAAATTCTCGCCACTGGGTGTCAGATATTGAACTCACAAAGCCCAGGGGCTCGAATAATTCGAGTACCGGGAATCAAACCCATCAAGTACCGGAAATCGAACTCACAAAACCCCGGGAGTCGAACCCCTCAGTCAGGTGCGATTAATGAACTTAATAGACCCAGCGAATCGAACCATTAAAATGTCTGCAAACGAACCCAACAAGCTCACAGATCCGAAAATCCTTCGCCTGTCATCAAGGCTCGGGTATCGAACTCACAAGTGCCGGATATGGAACTCGCCATTATTTTACTTGTTCCAGTTCGGATTTTCTCGTTAAGAAAACATTAATCTGTTTAAACATAGGGTTGGTTAATGTTATATAATTACTTATTAATTTCAGACGAATGCCACGTGCTGATGGTGGTTACACGGAAATAGACGAAGGTCCAAACGGTAAGTAATGTTGTGTCTACAGATCTTATCATTAAATTAAAGAAAAAAGAAAGTAAAGAAAAAGTGGTCAAAAAGAGGAGGGCCATAATATTATAATGAAGTGCTTTAAATATTTAGATTGTAAGGTTTTACAGTTTTGTGCGTATGTATCCAATTAGTCAATAGGTTCTTTGTTCTATTTCGGTTTTATTCTGGCAATAATTCTGTTTTAAACTTTCGTTTATAACATAACGAAATTTTCCATTGGCAACATCACTTCATTTATGTTAGTAAATCAGTCGAGTACACATTGTTGATATAGATTTATGATCGAATATGTTATAATTCAAATATTGGATTAAACTTTAAGTTCACACATGGTCGGATTTCAGTGTTTAGTTGTTAAGTTGAGTATACTTACATTTTACTAATTTACGTGTTGGGCGTGAGCCCTTTAATCTTACCCATAGCACATGTCATAGCTAAGTAAAATTAACAATTCAATACATTTAAGTTAGTTATATAATAGTTAATGTATTATATCCCTACTGCACTGCTGAACTTATCTGACAGGTCTGCTCTATACATTCCTGTCATTGAAACCTATAAAAAATTATGTACATTTTCTACAATCTGTCCGCCTTATTCTTAGATGATTTTGTGAGTTAGGGTCCTTATACTGTAACAGCAAAACTGTCAGTCGGAACTCCTTGGCGTTTGTCTAAAGAAAGTGCCTCGGACATGATAGGAAGGCCGTCATTTTGTTTTCGTTTTTCGCGGGCTACTTTCCATTTTGGGAATCCCACGATGGAAACAACTTGTTTCTCTTTTAATGGGAAATGATATCTATTTTATCAATATAGCGAACGATAAACAGGATTGAAAGTCTGTCATTCTGAGAATAATTCTTGAAAACCTACTAGTGTTCGAAAAGAAGTGACCGGAACCGCATAACCAAAATTCGTAACCCTACACTTCTGTACGAGGCGTATTTCTCAGTTACGGAAATACCCAAGTAGTTACGATCGTAAAATTGTGTACATAAAACTGTTTCTTAATCATGTTGTAAGCGAAATGATATACGACAAGCATATATTTTTGGCTTGAGCCACTTTATAGTGAAATTGTAAATTTTCAATACAATATGGTTATAACGGGCACCAGGTTTAATATCCTGAGCTTTGGTCTGGTCTCCTTCTTCCGTTAATGTAAATGGCTCACTCTGGAGCATTGTCGTACATGGTCCAATGGTTTCTCGAGATAACGGAGTTTTACTTACCTTATCAATTTCTAAAAATGGACACACATTCTCTACTTTCGGTTTCGTTTCCTTTAAACAACTTATTCACTAGGCCTATGTTTTACAGGACCTAGCATGGTTAGCGTATCCGAATGGTTAATTAATTGCGTCCACAATCAAAATCCTCTCTCTGAAATGAAGAGTTATCATTCACTCTTCACCATACTATGCCGGTTCTTTATATTGGCATTTTATCCGATAACCAGCAACATTTCCTTTGTCACTCGTGATGCAACAGCCCTGAATCAGTAAGCCTGATGAAATAGACAGTGTCCGAACACTAAGTTGATTCGTTCTCATCCAATCTCCATCAGATCATTTTGACGGGCGTTTTTAATAGAGTATGGGCTACCTGTACCCTAGGTCCCCCCCTAGCGGGATTTTATGACACATATGTCATTGTAAAGCTTAATATATCCTCCATCGATTGTCACATGTTGGACGAAATATAGATGCTGATTAAGCCTACAGTATGCGATTGATTATCTCCCCCTGATTTCGAAATATAATGTTTTTATGTTTTTGTGGAGAGATTATGGAGTCCAAAATGACCAAGTCCTCAACCCACATTGCTTAAGATTATTATATTTATATTGATATACATATTTGAAAAGGAAAAAATAACTCTGAACTAAATATAGCAAAAATTATGTCCCTTTTAACTGTAAAAAAGAATAAAAACGTAGCCTTTATATAGATACAACCAAATATTTTTTTCAGTTATTCATGTATATGGGGAAGAAATTTGCAGAAAGCACTGGATATAATTATTTAGATAATATCTGAAACAAATGGGCCAAGATTGCCCTAGATCGATCACCTGAGAACAAAGACACTTTAATTAATGACCTGGTAATACAGTTTTCATCTCATATAGGGGCCCTTTGCTCTGCAAGTACCGATTAAATTTCGTCCATAAACAATCTCATCAAAGACCTTTAGGTCATACACATTCACTGTAAATATTATTAGGATTGGTGAAAAAATGAAGGCGCTAGAGAGTATATACAAGCTAAATATAACAAAGTTTCTAAGTCAAGTGCACATAACTCTTGAAGTACTCGTCCCAATTCGCCCATAAGAACTTGGCCGAGACATTGAGTCCGTATACATTGTGGTCAAGTTTGATTGCGGTTGGTTAAGAGCTGTGGATGCTAGAGTGTAAAACAAACTAATTGTGGACAGACGCCGGACATTCATCGATCGTAAAAGCTCACCTGATCAATCAGATGAGCTAACAAAAAACAATTTCTTAACATATTTATGACTTTTGGTTACTTTGAATATACATGTTATATGTAATGCATCCATAGACTATTTCAAATTACTGCACATATGCTTTGTTATTTGTCGGTTGATTCTAGGCTACGATTGAAAGAACACTATAGCTTGATTTTTTGCCGGAAATAGATTTTGTCTTTTGCAAAATATTAACAAAAGTAAGGGTCAACGATGGACTCACATTTGATGTGGCAGTTCTGGTCACATTTCTGGATGCACAGATATTTAGTCGGAGAAAGTCACTCCTGATGCCCCATGGACCATGACAATATTCACTGTACTAGTTGATGCAGGATAATAAATGACCATCATGACAATATTCACTGTACTAGTTGGTGCAGGATAATAAATGACCATCATGACAATATATTCACTGTACTAGTTGATGCAGAATAATAAATGAACATCATGACAATATATTCAATGTACTAGTTGATGCAGAATAATAAATGACCATCATGACAATATATTCACTGTACTAGTTGATGCAGAATAATAAATGACCATCATGACAATATTCATAATAAATCTACTAAGGCAATATTCGCTTAATGATACTGGTGATCATGAAGCCATTTATCAGTGTGTCATTGACGGTCAAGCGATAGGCAACGGTTTTTCACACGTCACAATGGCCAGTTACAAATATCATTAAATTTCTTTTTCTTTCAGTTCTGTCAATTTTCAACATTGTTTCAGTTTTAAGTAGGTAGTTCACATAACTAACAGTAAAATACAACACATTTACATGTAATTAGATTTATATCAATATCTCTGAGTGATAATTTTATTAAAATCCCACAATATCAACATGTATTAATACTAGACACGAAAATGAGAACTGCATGATTCAAAAGTAGAGATGGACAGACAGCAAGGAACCTTGTAGTCTACCTGATAGTTATGCAGGGATTGGCTTAGAGGGAGACTAGGGTGAAATAGTCTCCCTAATATCTGGGACCATTATCCGTGTGTGTATAATGGTGCCATCTAACATTTTGGCGGTTATGTCTCATTGCGGAAGCCCAAAAAACTGAGTTTTAAAAAGTCTTTTCAGCTGTTCAAAGTAAAAGTAGTCGTTTATAAGCAAGAAAGTGGATAAACATTACATGTACAATGTACGTATTTTTCAAAAGACAATGGCAAAAATCATGAAAATGGCTTGAACCTTGACTCGATTATTCCATTCTTGCATGACGATGTCTTTAACTCTTTGTTTTAACAATAATAGAAATAGTTCAGTTTTACCTACACCCTGTGAGTACAACGCTTCAGAGAATACTAATTCATGTAATGCATTTTAAACATTATATGCCCAGTTAGTGATGTACGGCTTATTTTCAATATCTTTCAACATGATTTGGTATACATGTATTATGTTTATATATTTCCTTTCACTTTTATTGGTAACTTTTAACAAAAAATTTATATTTTGCATAATTCTTAGTGAGTAGAAATCCAGTCTACCTAATTCTCCTTATATAAAATACACATTTTTGTGTGCTACTTTTTACTCATAATAAAGATTTACAATACGAAGTGTGAAGTTTTTCAATTGCTAATCGAACAATTCTAGAGTGCCTCAGTGTTATGTTATGAAATCTATATAGACATTTTCTTAATGTAAAGATAGATTTTAGCCTGTTCACCTAATTTGTTTTATGCGTTTCTACAAAGGACCCTCCAAATGAAAACACTATTCCAAGATACGCAAATTTGTTAACGATCTCCTATTTACAACTTTGGTAGAAAACTTTAAGGTCTGTTGGCAAACGTCCCCCTTCTCTGAATATATTAATTATTTTTGTTAACAGTAAGTTTCCAACGATCACAGTATACATCCAATATGTTAAGATTACTTTGTAATTCTTCTGATGAGTTAACAAATATCATGATGTCATCGGCATAGATCAATAAACCATTTTCATAAAACCTAAATCAATGCCTTTTGCTCCGTTTAAAAGTTGGTAATCCAGATCATTAAGGTACAAGGAAAATAGAAAAGGCGACAAGCTTCCCCCATGACCTTCGCCGATCTCATTATTAAATTTTACTCTGGTTGTAATTTGGTAATACATCCATGGACTTAATGACCTTATATAACTTCCATCTTTGCCCTGAATTATAAAGTGCAAACCATATATTTCGGCAAACCGAATAATCGAAAGCTTTAGAATAATCGATACAAGTACATTATTAATAACAACATGATCTTAATTAATTTAATTAATCCATGCAGTACAAATATTTTTCAATCGTAGCCTTTCCGGCCCTAAAACCTGCTTGCGATTCCATGAGAGTATATAATAGTGCTATTCAGAATGAGACATTGACATGCAAGTGTTTGCTTCTGCGCATTTCTATGTTGTTGACTATAATTCTTAATTACAAACAAATGTAATATAAGACTATTGATAAAGAACTTATAACAATGTGACAAATGTAGTAATGCTGTTCAGTTGATCATGATTCTTTAGATATTTCCGCTATCTCTTGATGATATATATTATATCCCATTTTCAGGGGTGGGGGTATAAAGCAGACACAGGCACAATGGTATTTTGCATTCAAACAAACAGTTTTGTGCAAAGAGTATGTTGTTGTATTAAGTATATGCGAATTTAATTTGTCATTTGTCATAAAACCATTTATTTATCAAACATTGGTGTTTTTTTATTTTGGGTTCAATTTACCCCACCCACTTTCTAGCTATACTTAAGCAATACCATGTGTGTATTGAACAGTAAATGAATAGATAAACAATATCCGACCATTTATTAGTCATTTGAAACCTTTTCAAATAAAAATGAAAGAAAGATATGATACTCATTTGTCATATAAGGTCATATTTTAACAACTTAAGCCCATTTTTTAGATTCTCATCAATATTCATGAATATGCAAATGAGCAAATAAATAACAAAATATGCCTGGCATATAATAATTATATTGATAATATTTTAAAGCTATTTTGTAGGTTTTATAACCGAAATAAGCAACAATTTTGCGTATTTAATATGATAAAGCTAAATCTTAGAAATATTGCTGGTTGCCATGGAAACAACCCGGCCATTTGCTTATCCAGCATCCATTTATCTTCCAACAACCGGAATTTGTTAACATATACCCTAAGCTTCAAAAATATATAGGTGTACCAAAATCCCGCTAGGGGGGGGGGGGGAGGGTTTCGATTATGGGCCCTTGGCATATAATGTTAGAGTCGACATTTATTTCGATTGATTATCACAAACAAGAGTAAGAGACAAACATTACGTAATATAGCTGCAGCAATCAACACCTATAATGTTATCTCTTAAATCGGTATTGTACGTAGCTCTTGCTTTCTGTTTTAAAAAAAATGTCTGATCTATGTTCTATGAAACACTTGCATGCGATGCCCCGTGTTGTATGTTGTGTTTGTGTGGTTTTATCTTATATTGATCTACCACGACCGTGGACCAATGGTCAGTGCGGCGCTGGAACTGTAACCTGGAGATCTGTGTTCGAATCTCGGTCATGACTGGTGATGCCTTTTTTGAAAATTTTACAAAATTGAGAATTTTCCTCCATAAGTGGATAAGTTACCGGTTCCTTGTAGAAGAGTAAGTTGGAACTGTTTAGAATACAGTCAAGGCAAACTAGTTGTAGGTGAACCGGCCGCCGTATATTACTGATAAATTGTTGAAAAACGGCTTTAAATTAAACCCACTGACTCTTATAGTGAGCGGCTGTTGGTTTTAATTCTCTGTATTCTACATTTTGGTCATTGGCATTTCTTGAGAAACGTTTAATTGTTTCATATGTATTGCTGTTGAACAACATTTATTTTTTTATACAGATATCATTATCACAAGAGTTGACCCACCGAAAGGTAAGTTAAAGTATGGTCTACATATCTTTTTGTCAGTAATTTGTGTCAAAGTTATATTATGCAATTTCTAGGCAACTTAGGTAAGACTTATGAACCAGTTTAGGTTCAGTTACATTCGTCTAATTAATTTCTTCATGGGGTGCAAATTTCAGTTTCAAATAATTCGGTTCCATGTCGGCTTTATTTTTTCGACTATGTACATGTGTAGATGCATTCGGCAAAAGAGTCAATATAACCCATACTAGTATTTGTTTCAGATGTAATAACAACACGTGTGGAACCTCCAAAAGGTAAATCATGTTTTTATTTTTCAATACTTATAGCTATATACTTAATAAAAAGCCTGAATGTATAAATGATGGACATAATATATCGTGTATCAACTAGTTAGAATGAAATATTTCATACTGAAAATATGGACTAATATGCCATATTATCAGTAAAACGTTTGTCAATTTCAGATTTAATCGTAACACGCGTTGAGCCTGCTAAAGATGTATTTATTGATGAAGGTATTGATGACTCTGATACGGATGAAGGTTTGTTTTATAAATTAAAAACAACAAACAACAACAACATATGGATAGTTGTTTAAGTTAAAAAGAATTCAATGCAAACCATGAAGAAACGAATTGAACGAATACAACTGAATCTCTGTAATTATATTAGTCTTTGAGAATGGTGCGCCTCCAGGTCTCTTTCGGTCAGCCTCTGTTCCTTTTGTGTCCATCTGAGAGCAACCCTGGGCAGCGAGTTGAGGGGGGGGGGGCATGTGTAGAACATCACCAGCGTCTAGTTTGGATGGTCTGTGATATATTTGGCATTCATGTTCTATTGCGCAGTTCTTCATGAGAGATGGTATTTGGCAAGAAAGTCTTCAGATACGTCTAAGGGATTTTGTTTGGAATACTTTAAGTTTTCTTCAAATGGCAAAGATTTCTTTCGGTACTCTAATAATTACAGAAGGACACTAAGGACGTTGCAATTGAATATCCTTTTCTTGGCCTTGATGCTTAGTTCTGTGGATTTCCAGACGTGTTTCAATATTGTAAAGCGCTGATTTGCCTTGCTTATCCTGGTGTTGACTTTTTTGTCACAGTCACCTGTTGTGGTGTCTTTACTACCCAGGTATGTGAACTCCTCAATGTCCTCTAGTGGGCCTACTGTTGATCATGACTGGGTTGTTACTGTAAATTCTGTTGATTCTATGTACTTGTGTCTTTTTTAGCGTTGATCTTCAATCATATTGTGCTGGTTCTCCTGATGTGTCTTTGTGTCTTTTGATAGGAGTCCAAGGACATCAACATAATCTAAGTCAGTGTCCACTGTAAACCCTGTCTTTTACCTTGTGTGATGTCCCTCATAACGTACTGGCGACAGGACACAGCATTGTTTCACTCAGGTGGTCACTGCAAAGGGCCCTGTTAAATGGTTGTTGTGTATTACTCGACATTCAAAGCTTTCATCATGGACTGGGTGATATTGACCAGTTTCTGTGGGATGCCATGGCAGAATCGTCCAAAGCTATTCGCGGTGTGGACTGTTAAATGCCTTCTCAAAGTCAACAAATACAGCATAAAGTGTGCTGTTCCATTCTCGTGACTGTTCTATAATTTGTCTTAAAACAAAAATGTGGTCTTTACAGGATTTGCCCTTCATGAATCCAGCTTATTCCTGACTAATAATGCTATACCAGTAAAACGTTTTGTCAATTTCAGATTTACTGGTAACACGCGTTGAGCCTGCTAAAGATGTATATATTGATGAAGGCGTAGATGATTCAGATACGGATGATGGTTTGTTTCATAAATTTCAAAAAGATATGAATAGTAGTTTAAGTTCAAAAGAATTCAATTCTTTAACGAAAATTTGTGTAAGAAATAATGGATCTCGAAAACTATGTAATTTCCATTTATTTGTAATTCCTGGTTCGATAGTCCATCTAGATGACACTGTCTCGTTCTTAAACCAAAGTTGCATTAATCTGAATTGATCCCTGTTGTATTGACTGACTCTTGTTATAACATACAACGACATCTTTGCTGTATGAAGGGGGATAACAAGATGCTATTGTCTTTAATATTTCAGAGGAAAGTCACATGACGATACATCATAATTATGGAATACTGTATGCTAACAACGTGTCATTGACTAAAGAAAATATCAGTACAAGATGCCCTTATACGAGGCGAAGAATGTCAGAACCAGTAAGAAATAAACACTGCGGACACACTTATGATAAAGGACCGATAGAACTGTATATAAAGAGCACTGGGCACCCTAGGTATGCATTGAATGAGATATTTCTGTTTTGAATTACATCATGACAGCTTACCATATGTATAGATACATTTTTGACGTGTCGTATTTGATTTTTAACACATTTGAAATAGTTTAAATGTCTCGAATAAATTTAGGTCGCGTGTGCATGAATATTTCTGTGCTGATAATATGCTTTTACGACCTTTTGTATCAAAATCTCAATTAAGAATTTTGATCTTAAAAATCCCGCGCGTCTGGTTTATCTACCATTGATCTGACCCTCAGCTTACAACTTACCAACATGTGTGCTTCAGAGGTAGCCTTGGTGTATGTCTTAATTAATCATAAACCCAATGGGGGTTTCCTAAATTAGCACTGTTATATTACATCAACTAAGCAGAAGTGATATGAACGAATTGGGAGTTATATAGCGATCGTTATATCGTAATCGTGTTATCAAATGCAATATTCTAGTGTTCTAGTATTTGTTATTTTAGTTTTGTGTTCGTTAAACATATGAACAGTGTAGTCAAACATAGACAATTGAATATTATCTCAAACATACATGTTGTATAAAACTCGTATTCTTTTGTTCAAATACTGTAAATACATGTTCTTGCCAACAAAATAATCATAATGTGATGAAAAATGTTTGCCAATGTATAACAGTTAATTGGTTTAATTAAATGAAATTTCTATTCACTATGGTATACAATTTGATTTTTTCTCTTGCAGATGTCCAATTAGTGGTTGTCCGAATGTGAAAATTTTATGCAGCTCCGATCTTGAAGATAATAAAGAACTTAGGCTGCATATAGAACAATCCTCGGATAATGCAAAACGAAGACGTCTTAGTTACGAACAATCATAACTGAACTAAACACGTGCCTTTTGTTGAAGTTTGTTCAGATTGACAAAGTGTGCGCGGCAATTTTAACAGGATAAACTTAGCTAAATAAAAACCATAATAATATATCAATGTCACTCTTTGTATCTAATACTACCACTTAGCTTTGTTAGAAATTAGTTGCATTTGACGCTCTGAACTGAGCGTTTCGAAATATGTGATCAAAGTTGATTTCATCTGTATAAACTTCAAACTAAATTGCAAAGACAAAGAAAGTAACAAAATGTATGTATTTACTTTTAAAAGCGTGATGCGGAAAAAACAGAAGTACAAATGTAATTGCATAAATGTTATGTATTTTTGTCTCGCTTGTTTTCATGTGAAACAGGATATTAATATAATAATTGTAAATATATATCTGCAACCCCTAATACATCCTTCTGGAGTAGGTGCAAAAATGTTTGATCCTTTTTTGGTGTAGAAGATTTTTTCCAACGAGTAAACATATATTTTGTGTATTATTATCTAGCATTCATTATTTATTTATTCATTCCGAAAAACACTAAATACAATACATGTATGTAGATGTATTGTAAGATTATTTTGGAACTGATCCAATACACTCTTGTATATTTTACAGTCCAAAAGGGAACCGATATTTAATTAGTAGTTGTCCGCATTAATTGGACAATAGTCTCTGACTTCACAACACATTATATGATGGTGAATTGTTTGCTTTTAGATAAAATGGAGTCACACGGAGCATTTCGATGATCATTTATTGTATTTACAATATTTAATCTTATTTGCATAAATAAATGTACTCACAAATCGATCTAAATAATATGTTTTTGTATTCTTTATCACATCAGTTCAATGCATATATTGATTTAATAATAATACATAAATTATTTAGTAAGACCAGGGTAAAGCACCAATGGTATAGATGACAACTTTTGTACATCAACTGGCTAAGGATAACAGACTGATCATTGCAAGACGTTGTTGTCTAGATATTTCAGCCCAACCTTTGTTTAAGTGCACATTCTCTAATCTGCAGCATTTATTGGTGTCTTTTTGCAACATAACCTAAAGCCCATGAAAATTCTAAAATGGGTGTACGCCCATACACCCATGCTCCAAACGTAGAATCACCAGGCGCATATTTCAAAGTATTGTATCCAGAATTGACGTTGACATACACAACAATATATCGTCCAAGCCGTGGAACTGTGATGGTCAGTTCCTTTGTAGGTGTCAAAGTCTGATGGTTCAACTTCAAAGACGATATCGAATATTTATCAGAAATGATAACAGTAAGGGTAGAGTTAGCCTCAAAGTCTGTAGGTATTACAAAGTCGTAGTTCGTGCCGTAAAATCCTACATCGGGAACAAACATCATTGAAGGATCACCATTTACTCTGTTTGAGCCATGTCCGTATTGATGTACCATGACGGGTTTGTTAGATACTATGGATATGGTAGAAGAATTTCCGTATGTCCTGTAAATGGTTTTCTTCATTGACAAACCAGGAATCGTTTCAATGATATCGCCGTGTACGTTGTATATCTTGACTGTTGTTGAATCTTGGGTAACAACAACACTGATTGTGAAGTCAGTTCGAGGATCCATGTAGCTCACTATATGCGTAGTTCCCAGTGCTGACACAGGAGGCGCGGTTTCTTCTATATAATCACAATACAGCACGGAATCTTTCGGAATGTTTGCACACGTGTGACTGGACAGAACAAAAACCGAATTTGTAGCGAGAATTCTTGTTCCAGATAAATCAGCATCCTGCATAAAGTATGTTTGGTTTTCGTTTAATGTTAACGTTTCCATTGGTTTTGAGTTGTAATCTAATGTAACCTTGTTACCAGCGTTGAGACTGATCACTGTAAATTGATCCTTGCCATATTTGGACGACGGGTAGCCTGCGATGAAATATTCATTGTTCAAAACTGATCGTGGCAATACGGCACTACCGTCGGAGCTCTGATCTTTCATGTTAGCTGAGAAAACCATCACGGGCGTGTCTGACGTTACAAATACAGCTTTATGCTTAATAGTACCGGTCTTCTCTTGTGCTAAAGAACTGGAGTATTTGAGTGTCAATGACTTGCTCACATTGTGTACTTTGTCGATGTTAAGAAAAGGTATTTCAACACGAATGGTAGCTGTATCTGGACATGCGATCATAAGAACCGGAGCTCCCTTTGTTGGTGTAAAATTCATCATGTATCCAGTGACGAAAGATTTCCCAAAATATCCAGCTTCAATAGAAATACAAAATATGATTACAGTATTTTCACGTATTAATAAATGAAACTGATTTTTTTGTGATTGGCGGACGGTCACATCTTTAGAGATGTTAAACTTCTTCCGTTAGTATAATTAGCAACAAATGTAAGACATTAGGAAAAAACAAATGAATGTTATGCAGTCTTGTTTGCTGTCGAGAAATGATTGTTCATGCTGTATGTTTATAGGTAAGATAAAAGACAACAAACCGTGTATTTTAATGTAGTTTTAAATGTTTCTAAATGTGTTTAATTTCTGTAAAAAGATACAAGTTTGATGTATATTATTAATGCTTGTTAGATTTGTTTTGTTCTGAAAGGTTTGTATTGTTTATATGTTGTACAGTTTCCGCCTAATTGTAGCCTGTCTTCAATTTTACGATCACGCCTATAAGTTTTCACTACCATCCCTACTGTCTTTAGTTTACACATTCTGCCGGACTGTAGGTTATCATTAAAAGCAACTTTTAAAATTGAATTTTTGTTGATGTATATTTTTGTTTATCACTCCACATATAGTTAATTAATATCGGAAAGTTTTCACCAGTTACCCCCCTTTGTTTATAAAGCATGTTTATTAATATATCTTTACTGTTGTGTAATTACTGTGTACTTTATTCGTAAAAATCGTTTGATGCATGTAATATTCAAATGGACCTTTTGGCCTAATAAAGTTCAAATTTAAAAAATTAAACTATAATGATATTATTACAATTATTGTAATTGTATTAATGCATACATTGTGACTATGTACTACATGTATATCAATTTTGTACTTGTCTAAATAAAGTTCTGTTCTGTGCTATTTAACCATGAGGCAAGAAAAAGGTAATGTTTCTAACTAATTGACCAAAAAGGGTTATGTAGGTCGCTAAATTTCTATTTTTTTCCTACCCTCTTATTTCATACTTTATATTTAGCTATTTGAACCCTTAGAATCGGCACTAAAATAATGACAGATGGATCGGATAACCGGATATCTATATCATTGGCCTTAGTGTTCTTAATAATAATATAATGTTTCTAGTGTAGCAGGTCTATATAATTTTTACAGAACCTAATTGTCATCTTACCAATTGATAATAGTGCTAGATTGTTTAAATGTTAACAGTTAACGCAGCTGTTATTTTATTGGAAACTGAACGATAACTTTCCATATAGACGTCTCTCTCTCGGCACGCACGTGTTTTGATGCGTACCAAAGTACTACGTTTTTTCTACATCAGCCATGAAATTATTAAACTAGTTCCCGTTCTATGGTGCAGTGCAAGTCTATGTAAGTGTAGTTTCCATGAGTAATTTCTGTACTTCGACTCTCTACGTGCTGTTACCCTTCTCAAAATATTCAATGGTACACGTTATCTTATGAAAAATGTTATTACATTTATACTTACATGAATCATTGACGCTTACACAGGACATAGAAGTGACATCTCCCCATCCTGTGTCATCTGAACAATTCACCCATGTTAGACTTGATGCAGGTCTGTAGTATCCTTGGTTACATGCTAGGTTGGCGACATTTGTACCAAATGATGTGGATGTAATAGACAAAACACCGTTCGGAATTTCTGGTGGCTTATTACATACTGTAATAGAAAGAAAGTATTAAAGAGGGATGCGTATGCACAAAAATGCGTTAAAACCATTAGGCTTCTGACACAAAAAAGTCATTTAGCTTATTAAAAAAGTGTCAGAATACAAAACTCAATCATTTGAAAACCTTGGGCTTGAACAATTTTCAATCGGTTATCACATTGCTAATCATATTGTACATAATTCCAATGATATAAACAAAATTTAAATATTCATAGGAGATGTAAATCATGTCACGTTGTATGCCACCAGAGATAATTATTTCTTACATTGAAAAAATCTGAAAACTGACCGTAAACATATAGGCGTTTTTCTTGCAGACCTTCATTCTACTTAATTAATAGATTATGACCGTTGTTGATACTTGATATTAATGTATCGTTATTGGCTAACTGGTCATATCAAGTTTCACAAATTTATAAATTTAAAAACTAAACTATAATTATACACTTAAGGAAATCCAGTTTATAAAGTCCATTGCGAGTGATTTAAAACAAATATGATATATGGTTGGTTTTCTATAAACCGTTATAGCACGTATTTTTTCAAATCTTTGAACAACGATAACTACTCTGTATTTAGGAATATAATACAACAATTAGCCTTAAAATAACTATACATAAATAGTTCAGACAACCGTGCCTCAGATTTTTTGTATTGTCCTTCGTTCGTTAGACTTTACTTTAAAGAAATTCCGTAGCCTGAAAAATGAAAACAACTATCAAAATTCTGAGGCCAGGTTCTTTAGACAAACATATCCGCTTTGAAATCCACCATCGAATAAGGCGGCAATCTTAATTCGAAAATAACACCTACTGTGTTTTTCAATCAAGCGATTAACCATTAAAGTCTCATGAAATAAACGAATTTCGATTAATTGAATGCATCCATTTCAATTTTGATTGCCAATCAAAATCGTAAATCGTTCACGGTTCAATAAATGAAACCACACCAAGGTTTGATGTCTTGTAAGAGATGGTTAACGCTGATAAAATGAAGTCGATAAAAAGAACCGTGTTTATCGCAATAAAACACTATTTTTGCGCGTTAGATTAGATTTTTGTTGCTTGGTATATGAAAGTATAATATCTAACTTTTATAGAATAACTTAGAATATTATTCTACTTTTTTAGCCAATACCGATACATTAAACCGAAACTAAAACAAAGACAATTTAAATCTTAAAGGCCGTCATTAAGAGTCTCCAGGGTGACCATAAGTTTCCAGCGATTTTTTGTTGGTTAAATTCATAAATAATGTATTAGTCGCATGGAATGGTAACAAGATTTTCATTATTGTTTCTTGTCAGTAAGTAAAATATCTTCGCAGAACGTACTGGATTAAGTTGAAACAAAGCCAGAAAAAATGGTCGTGTTCCCGGTTTTCCGACCGACCCTAAGTTTTGGCGCTGGCAGAAAAATCCTAGGTACGAAACTTCTTTTTTTTTATAAAAAAGCATAGAACGTTTCCATTCTAACCGTCCTATTTTGTATCATAAATTATCGTGTTATTTTGCGGACCTGAGGTAAAGCAATACTTTTTAACGCTTTTACGTGAATTTATTTAATCTACGAGTCTGATATGAATTAAAAGAATACTTACTTGGTGAGTCTAATGTTTTATTACAGTTGTTCATCATTTCGATCGTAGTATTGCGCACAATCTTCATTTTCTTGCAGTCACAGCATTTGTCATTGCTTTTCTGTAGTTTGTGTAATGTTAAGTTGACATTCTCGTTGATTTCTTCAAGTTTACTGTCCATGTGATTCCTCGTATTAAAGACTGAGATATTCATCGTCGACAACTGGTCCTGGACCGTTTTTTGAAAGTTTTGAAAAATTTTATCGTAATCAGCGAGTTGTTTTCTTACAAATACTTTTTCAGAAGACAATGCATTCGACAAAACTCTTGCCAAGTTCACCCTATTTTCATGGATCTTTTCTACGCCTTCTCCCTTTTCTACCATACTATTGACAGCATTCTTCTGTAAGTTATCCGTACACATGCTTTCAATTTTGTCAAAGCGGTCATTAATAGATGCTATATTACTTTTCAATTCGTATTCTATCGCGTATGTTTTGCTTGCCAAAGAATCTAGTCTTTCACTCAACATAGTAAATACTATGTTCGGCATCATGTCACCACACACTAGTGATGGTGTAAGGCACATGATGAATGCTAACCTATAAAGAGCAAACATGTCTATTCCAAATGGTGTTCTCACAGTGAATGTAATTATGATCCTTCTATGTAAACTGTGAAAGTGAAAACTGCACCTGAAATCGTTTACGGTGCTATAAAAGTTTGTAAACAACTCTCAGTTTTATCAGTATTCAGTTCAGGCGTTACGAGCTACTGATAAGAAAAATCAGACACACGATACATATAACAGTTATCATGCACGTGTTGTGATAAAATTTCACGCGTGATTTACATGAATTTGAATAAACTCTTGATAAAAAATGCAACATCAAACTTATCCTAACGTATCTGTGGTAGATGTATAGGATATATTAAGAGTAACTGTTGTCTATGAAATTTAGAGGCGTTGGTAGCGAGCCGTTAAATTTCAGACAACAGTTACGAGAGATCTAGTTTGCAGTGTGGACAAACATGTGACGTTTGCCGTTACAAATGGGTATTGGGGGAAGCATTTTTTGCCGGTAGGCAGGAGAAAATAAGCTCCAAAATCGTTTAAATAGTAAAATCCGAACAAATTGTTTATCAAAAATCGCTCCATACCAATAATATAGAACACAGTAAAATCCCCAAGTTTGGTACAATTTAGATATTGGGAGACTCCTTAAATTTTCCAAAGTTATCATTTCTTGTGATTTTAAAGTCCGGGACAGTGGTGTTATTGAGTGTCTAGGAAAGGTTGTCAATTACCATAGCAAACAACGTGTCATGATCGTGTCGTGCATTGTACATATTTTAAGCTTCCATCAAAGTCTTAACGCTTTTGTAACGGTTAAATTAATTTCTGAAAATGCAATAACCAAGAATTATAATGTCAATCATAATTGTGTGACACACTTGATAGTTATATTTTTTATGACCACGCAACCAATGTGCTGCTCATACCAACGATCAGCTTTTGTAGTCAGTTCAGATAAACTACTTGAGGTCATAATTGGCAAAATAAGTCATGTTATTAATAAAATAATATAAAGAAATAACCTGAAAATACGCCGAATGTCTCATTATGTTCTTTATTGCAATATTTTTAAATATGTTTGTTTAAAAAATTACATTGTATACTAAATATTTCAATCCACATATGACGCTAAAATCGATATGCGAAATCTTACAGCATGGTGAAAGGTAATGGACATTTTTCCTACATGTCTTATACAAGAACATCTGAACAGTCACTTTACAAGTGCTTAACTCAAGATGATCATAAAAGCTAGTAATAGTTATATTCTTGAAGCTATGCAGAGTAGAACTTTCTATAGCTTTTGCTTGAAAATAAATTCATAAACCACATTAAATGCGCATTTTAACATTTATTTAAAACGCAATGTAAAACGACAACAACAAATTCTAATTAATGTAAATACCACGGTTTCAATCATAAACAAGATGTGGTTTAAAAACACAATACCCAGTTGGTTGACCTTCGACCCTGAAAATGCACAGGCATGTAGAGATTGTCATTATGAACCAACATATGAAGTTTGATGATTGTAGATGAAAGCATTTTAATTTTTACGCAATGTTAACATTTGGTACAGACAAACGAAGGGCCAAAATCGTGACAAAATTTGCTGAGGAACAATCCTTCTATCAAAGTTTGGTCAAAATCCCTTGACAAATATAGAAGTTGCAAGTAAAAGAGTATGTCTCTATAAGTTACAAATCCACAACGATTCCGTCAAAAATGATCGAATCATAAAACCTCGACAGTGTACACTAGTTAACTTGATAACAATAGTTCCATGAAAGATTGATAAAAAGAACTAGGGAAAAGAAGCAGACAAGAGAATTTCTCTATTACAATCGCGCATAATAAAGGACCATAATTCCGTCAAATATAATCGAATCATTAAACCCGGAGCTTATGTGCTGGGGTTCTTAGTAACAACAAGTAGGTGAAAGTTTTGTCAAAATCTTGGAAATGTTGGATTGGAACCTAAAAGCGATTTTTTTCATGACAATGACCTTGACCTACTGACTGAAAATGTGCAGGTTCTGTAGAAGATGTGTCATAATGTGATTTCCTTTGTGCTGGTACGTCCGCCCACATTGGTCGCATATACATTCAGGCATTTCTACGAACGAGAACAAAATATTTACATAAAGACATCGTAGGCTATAACATTTTCAGAAAATAAATTTAACCGTTACAAAAGCCTTAAGACTTTGGAGACTTAGAATGTGTACACTTGACGATACGATCATGACACATTGTTTGCTATTGTAATTGACAACCTTTCCTAGACACTTAATCACACCACTGTCCCAAAGTTCAAATCACAAGAAATGTTTACTTTGGAAAATTTAAGGAGTCTCTCAATATTTAAATTGGTACGGAGCGATTTTTGATAAACAATTTGTTCGGATTTTGCTTGTTACAAGGTCGTACGTAAGATCATTTTAAAGATGACTTCCCGCAAGAGCATTACTAAATCAGCTTCCCGCATCAGCATAAATACAATTTTAGGAATAGCTGCCTGATAAAAGGCACGAAAATACTTTACATTTCATAAATAATAGCAACACAATATGTGGAACTCCCGGTATATATGCTCTTAACTTTAAATGACTGAAAACTTGTACAATTTATTGAAAAATACTCTGGCTTCCCGCAATGCCCAGAGTTTAAACAATTGCTTTGAGGCAATAGATGCGAATATTACAGAAAACTGTACATAGTATAGTGCGATTTTATTAACCTGTCAAAGCCGCATAATTTCACGGTCAATACTTTCATTTATTTTAGCTTCGATTAATTTCCTAAGTGATGCGACAATCTTCGATATACTATATAAACATGTGGAATGAGACATTCCCTAACGGTAAAAAAACGAAAACTATCGACTGTGGCACGAAGCTAAAAATAAGTGCATTCAGCGACCGTGTAATTATTCAGCTTTGACAGTTTAATAGAATCGCACTATACAAAGAAATGAAAACTATATGTGGAACATACACATTTTTCCGCTTAGCATGCGCGATGTTTCGTGAAAATCGATTTTGGAATAAAATACGTATAGCTTATTTTCTACTGCTTACCGGCAAAAATGCTTTCCGCAATACCCATGTGTAACGGCAAAAGTCACGTGGGTTGTCCACACTGTAGTTTAAACTTTATTTCAAATTATATTTTCAAACTTACGCACATACATAGTTACTAAGATAGGATATTTTGGATTGGAAAACAATGATTACTTACACTGTAAAGATAGAAATTGAGCAGTGAGTCGTGACGGAAGATCATGGACTGTTCCATTCTTTAAAATAGGGATAAGTAATACAATGACCAAGTACATTACTAAACACGACCTTACATTTGTAGACCACTGTTGGCCTCTTACATTTGTATACCACTGTAAGAGGCCTAGCTACGTGGTCCTGAAATCAGTGCGCCGCACTAGTAACATTATTAAACTGAATTGTGTTTTTTCGTGTCCTTAATCTTGCCACTATTTTTTCAAATAATGCATTGCTCGTGATTTCGGTGCATGTATGTTTTGAAAGGTATATATATCATATGCAATCAAATTCTGTTCAAATAATGTTCCTAAGTATGTAGAGGATGTCATGTTATATAACTTAATATAATGAAGCAAGACATTAGATTCTGACAGTGGCTCAAGTACAGATACTGCTAATGAACGCAGAAATTGAAATTTCATGAAATTATCTGAAATGAAATTAAATGAAATACATATGAAATTCATTCCAAATATTGAAATAAAATTTTGTAATAATAAAATGCCAAATATCAAATAAAAATGGAAAGGAAAAACGTTCACATGTGTTTCGAACCCATAGCATCTTGACTACCAGGCTTCAAAAGTAAAATGGTTTGCGCATTTACCGATCGCGCTACGCACTTAGTCTCAGCTATGACGGTCAAATAACTGATATTTATATATTACGGAAACCTACGAAACGTTCCGAAAAGCCACTCACCCTACAAAATGGACTTAGCTGATCTTTGATCATTCGCAGGTCGTTGTCGGACTATAGTACTACAAGGATTGTCCACACTGTAGTAGTATAGGATATCGATCGAGTACGAGGTCTATCTGCGTAGGAAAGACCTGATCACGGGATTCACGTGAACACCGAGAGCGCGTAGCGCTGGAGGTGTTTCGAGAATCCCGTGATCTGGTCTTTCCTACACAGATAGGCCGATGTACAAGGTTGGTATCTGACTTACACAACGTTCGACATTTGCGAGATGGCTTTACATTTACCGACATGTCCAATAGCAATACAGACGATATATTTTCTCTGACTCTGGTCATATGCAGCGACATTGACATGGCACCACCCGAAACAATGAACAGGTACTAAGTATATACTATAACGATTTATAAATAATCTAAACTTGACTGTTATATATTCCTTGTCTACCTATCTTCCATTGAGGTCAAACCCCTCGCGGGGACTTGTCGCCTTATTTAGAAATGTGGATACCAATCACACCACCCTATGACGATGAGGTCATTGAATGTTAGTTGAGAGCTTGCTTATTTATTCTTGTTGCAACGTTACTGTCGGTTTAAAAGAAAAGGAAAAAAAGTTTTCAGACACAAATATGTTTTTACATAATATACGTAAAACGTCGATTTTCTAGTATCTTATTGGCAAATATTAATATGTAGCCGTGGGTTCTTTTCATGCCCTGCCATTCGATACGGCGGTAGGACATAAAGTGACACCCCTGTCCGTCCTTCCGTCCGTTCAAATTTTGATCTCAAGACATAATTCATGGAATTATTTTATATAAGTCCGCCCGATTATCACAGTGGTTAGAGCGTTGGTCTACTGATCAAGAAGTTGTGAGGTCGAACCCTGAGCGAGACTCGCACTGTCCATGATCAATTCGGCTTAAGATATCACATCCCATTTTGAATTATCAACCACCTCTGAATTATGTGGGGTAGCTTTACTAGCTTGGTAGTAGCTTACGGATAGAATGGTATTTAGTCTAGATAAATTCAGGGAAGCTGGTTAGGATGACTACCCGCTACGATATAATTCATATTATGTTGAAAATAGCGTTAAATCCGATGAAATAACTAAATAAATAAGAATGGTTTCATTTTCTACATGAAAGTATGTGATAATAGAATACATGTCAACTTCGATTTCCGTTAAAAACCAAACATTTTACAGGAGTTATGGCCCTTTGACTTAGCGCTTAGTTGAGGTATTCGTGTCATCTGGTCACATTTCTAGTCTGATATTGCTATTGTTTTAACTATGATCGAAAGTTTCACGTGTACTCAAACATTCTCTTTTAATAAAACCGACACCCATATCGTCAAATCTAACAAAGAAGGAACTGTATTGCGCTTTCTTCAGCCTTGTGTATGTCATTGCGGTATACATGTAATTAAAAGTAAATGATCTAATTAAAATTGCTGTTTGGTTTGTTATATCATGTATAATTATATGACACATTTAAGGTATTTTGTCCATCCTTAGTTCAAGTAAACTCGGCTGTCTTATTTGTGATTGCTCATGCTTATATAATCATAGAGCATACACATTGTTTATACAAACAATAAATTCTTAAAGCGCTTATGTAAATGATTGTGCACGTGGGCAGGTCTAGCTTCTTTCGAATACAGACCTGGTCACGGGCAGAAAACAGACCCGCGCACGAAATTCTTTTGATAATACAGGTCTTTCTTAAGGATATGGACATATCACAAACAAAGAAGTAGGTGTGTAAACCAGTTGAATGCCATGAATGGGGTCAAATTTTAGGACAATTTTATTTTTCATTTAAGGTTATTATGGGTTAAGTTATATTGTTTCATGTAGAATTTATTGCAATTTTACCATCACAGGTCCGTTACTTCTGTCTGTGGTTCATGGTTATATATCATGGAGCATACACATTGTTTATGCAAACAATAAATTCTTAAAGCGTTTATATAAATAAGTGTGCACGTGGGCAGGTCTAGCTTCCTGGTCACGCGCATAAAACTGACCCGCGCACGAAATACGGGTCTTTCTAAAGGATATGGACCTAGCTATCACAAACAGAGCAGAGGTCACGAGTAACTGTTGTTTATGAAATTAAAAGGCGAGCGCAGCGAGCCGTATTTCATAATCAACAGTTAGAGAGATCTAACTGACTTAGACCACAGGTAATACTGAATGTTTTTACAACGAATAACCACTGTGTGGTATAGCATTGTACGCAAAAAATCAACGGTGTTTACAAGATGGCGGACGGATAAATATTGTGAGGTAGGTGTCGTTTGTTTTGGGTTCAAACTTTTTAAATACGACGTCCTCTACACAATAATATACATCAAATGAAAGAACTTTAAAACGGCAATCGGCGGCTAATAATCGCTTTTTATCAAACCACGCTGTTTTCACAAAATCAGTGTCTGAACATCACGTGTTGTGTTTTTTGAAAAACGAAGCGAGGAAACTGAACAAAACCGACGATTATTCCATACAAAAATACTTGTCCACGTGTATGGAGAATGTAAAGCTCCTCATATATATCAATTATTTCCTCATTAAAATCCCTTGTAGAAGATGTTTTTAAGCTTTTAAATTTTACATATTGTACGCAACGGTGCTAAGTGTAAACATTGTACTGTACGCAACGGAGAAAACAATTTCTGTACGCAACGGAGCAACAATGTTAGTCAAAAATCTGTACGCAACGGAGCAGTCAATGAATAGCAGCTTGTTTCTGTGTGTTTAAAAACGTGTCTTGTATACTTTGATTTCAATTTTAAGTGCATTGTTATAGAAGAATGCACGCTTCGGGTTCGAAAGCGCAGTAATATGATACGCAGGCAAGCCTGAGTGAATAATTACAAACTTTCGAACGATAAAACGTGCATTGTGTTACTACATTGCTGGACAACACGTGATGTTCAGACACTGATTTTGTGAAAACGGCGTGGTTTGATAAAAAAACGATTATGAGCCGCCGATTGCCGTTTTAAAGTTCTTTCATGTGATGTATTCTGTATATTGTGTAGAGGACGTCGTATTTAAAAAGTTTGAACCAAAAACAAATGGTGCTATCGGCTCATTATATTTATGTATTCCCCGATAACCCGTAGGGTTCGTGGGGTAGATGTTTTCGTCCCCACAAGTGAGTTGTTACAACAGAAGATAGCGAAATTTGATCACTATATTTATTTTCATACAAGTGTTATCTATCTATTTATCTCTTTATCTCTCTCTCTCTCTCTCTCTCTCTCTCTCTCTTAACGGATAATAAGTATACAGTTATATAATATACATGTATAAGCAATACATACAGCAAAACACACAAAATTATTCTTGTAAGCACCGTATACTCAACGTATGTCAATATATTTAATTTCTCAAGCACATAAAGTACAAAACAATATAAAGCACATGATAACAATACTTATTACACAAGACTTACCAACTAAGGATTGAATGCCTGGACTGAGGCTCACACTGATACACTAAAACTCTCACTCGTGACTGTTATTGTAATGTAAAATGTGAATTGTAAATAACATATCGATAAAGAGTGACTGAAAGAATTTAAGTGCCATTCTGAAACTCACTTGTATAATTCAGATCGCAATACTTACAGTAAACTTGTACATTGTACATCAACATTGAATTAATTAGAAAGATAGTAAAGATGATATGCCTTGTACTAAATACAGACAAATAAGCAAACGCCAACCACTGGACAACCAAACTTCAACCAAAAATATACATCTTTGCAACTCAATGCAAAGTGCCTGACTGCCAGTGGGCACGTTTTCAAACCTAAGTCACATGACTGAAAACCGGCCAAGCATAAAAAACAGCATATGAAAGGTAATTCAATTTATCATGAAACAAGCCAAGCTAAGCCTAAAATAGTTGCCTCCCTTTAAATTGAACCACCAGATTACTTCCCTAATTCAGGATTTGTCCAAACCAACCCCGTCAAAATAATACTGAATCTTATTGCACAGTAGATACTAATAGGTATTTTTATATCGATGTGTTGGACTAAGAACCGAATAAAATGTTGAACTCAACAGTGTCTCCTTGAAATCGTCTTGGAAACCACATATTTTTTGTATATTTATGTGTGTTTAGTGTAAGAGTTTATATCCTGATGGGCCCGTATGGTTGACATGACTTACGAAATAATTAAATCTGTTATAAGTACAAATATGAATGATTTTGAACTATAGAAGGAATGAAACTACTTACATCCTTGTTAGCTTATTGTATGTTTGTTGTAATCATTGAATACATTGTACCGTGCGATCACAGGCTACTGGCGTATGAAGCCCCCCCCCACAGACATTCTACTACCCAGGAATTCTTTTTACACTCTGAAGCACTGTCAAATATTATGTTCAAAATAAAGTTTCCGAAAAACAATATGATATATTACTATATATTATACAGTAAAGGTATAAATCTCCTGGGCTCAGAAATCACGAAAATATACACCGGTCGTATTCATCAAGGCTGTGATGTAACAATTTGAAACCGATTTTAAAAACTTGTTCTTATTCGACGGAGAAACAATTTCTCCTTAACCATCATCCCATTTTATATCCATATTATTGCTCTTAACTGAAACAACAAGCCCTTCAACTTACAAAAGGTACGTCTCGATATCGATGTGACCGCAGTTTGTTTTCATTAGCTAAATTTATTAATTCCATCGTGATTTCATACCCAATCCGGCGTTTTCCGAAAGAAAACGTTTTTGTAATAACTCACCATCGACGAATCCTTCAATGGATAGATACCTAAGACACTACAATTCAAAATTTAGCGAGATTCAGTTGAAACAGCTGACTTCGTAAGGTGAAGGTTGCCACACCTTCGATTTTCACCAATCGTAGAGACTTACCTTTCCGGAACGGTATGGGAAAGATAAGGCTTTACGTACGTTATCGTGACTGTGGAGAATTGAAAGTTTTGGATTGAAACACAACAACATGTATGTGTTACATTTAAAATGATATTTGCTACTGCGAGGCTTTGCAATTTAACGGGGGGGGGGGGATATGTAGAAACTACATTTTTATGTTATGTATTTTTGTCTCATTTGTTGTATCGTGAACTATAATATTAATATTGTGAATAATTATGTCTGAAACCCATACTTTTTTCACATGGAGTGACAGTTACGATGAAGAACCGATAGAACTGTATATAAAGAGCACTGGGCATCCTAGGTATGCATTGAATGAGATATTTCAGTTTTGAATTACATCATGATAGCTTACCAGATGTATAGATACATTTTTCCCGTGTCGTAATTGATTTTAAACACATTTGAAATAGTTTGAATGTCTCGAATAAATTTAGGTCGCGTGTACATGAATATTTCTGTGCTGATAATATGTTGTTATGACCTTTTGTATTAAAATCTCAATTAGGAATTTTGATCTTTAAAATCCCGTGTGCCTGGTTTATCTACCATTATTCCGACCCTCTACTTACCCACATGTGTACTTCAGAGGTATCCTGTATGTCTTAATTAATCATAAACCCAATCGGGGTTTCCTAAATTAGTACTGTTATATTACATCAACTAAGCAGAAGTGATATGAACGAATTGGAAGTTATATAGCGATCGTTATCGTGTAATCAAATACAATATGCTAGTGTTCTAGTATTTGTCATTTCAGTTTTGTGTTCGACAAACATATGAACAGTGTGGCCAAGCTTAGATAATTTAGTATTATTTCAAACATACATGTTGTATAAAACTCGTATTCCTTTGTTCAAATACTGTAAATACATGTTCTTGCCAACAAAATAATCATAATGTGATGAAAAATGTTTGCCAATGTATAACAGTTAATTGGTTTAATCAAATGAAATTTCTATTCACTATGGTGAACAATTTGATTTTTTCGCTTGCAGATGTCCAAATAGTGGTTGTCCGAATGTGAAAATTTTATGCAGCTCCGATCTTGAAGATAATAAACAACTTAGGCTGCATATAGAACAATCCTCGGATAATGCAAAACGAAGACGTGTCAGTTACGAAAAATCATAACTGAATTAAATACGTGCCTTTTGTTGAAGTTTGTTCAGACTGACAAAGTGTGCGCGGCAATTTTAACAGGATAAACTTAGCTAAATAAAAACCATAATAATATATCAATGTCACTCTTTGTATCTAATACTACCACTGGGCTTTGTTATAAATTAGTTGCATTTGACGCTCTGAACTGAGCGTTTCGAAATATGTGATCAAAGTTGATTTCATCTGTATAAACGTCAAACTAAATGACAAAAACAAAGAAAGTAACAAAATGTATGTATTTACTTTTAAAAGCGTGATGCGGAAAAAACAGAAGTAATTGCATAAATGTTATGTATTTTTGTCTCGCTTGTTTTCATGTGAAACAGGATATTAATATAATAATTGTAAATATATATTTGCAACCCATATAACATCCTTCTGGAGTAGGCGCAAACATTTTTGATCCTTTTTGGTGTAGAAGATCTTTTCTAACGAGTAAACATATCTTTTGTGTATTATTATTTAGCATTCATTATTTATTTATTCATTTCGAAAAATACATACATGTATGTAGATGTATTGTAAGATTATTTTGGAACTGATCCAACTCTTGTATATTTTACAGTCCAAAAGGGAACCGATATTTAATTTGTAGTTGTCCGCATTAATTTGACAATAGTCTCTGACTGTACAACACATTATGTGATGGTGAATTGTTTGTATTTAGATAAAATGGAACCACACGGAGCATTTCATTGATCATTTATTGTATTTACAATATTTAATCTTATTTGCATAAATAAATGTACTCACAAATCGAACTAAATAATACGTTTTTGTATTCTTCATCACACCAGTTCAATGGATATATTGATTTAATAGTAATACATAAATTGATTTAGTAAGACCAGGGTAAAGCACTAATGGTATAGATGACAACTTTTGTACATCAACTAGCTAAGGATAACATACTGATCATTGCAAGACGTTGTTGTCCAGATATTTCAGCCCAACATTCGTTTAAGTGCACATTCTCTAATCCGCAGCATTTATTGGTGTCTTTTTGCAATATATCCTAAAGTCCATGAAAATTCTAAAATGGGTGTACGCCCGTACACCCACGCTCCAAACGTAGCAACACCAGGCGCATAGTTCAAAGTATTGTATCCAGCCTTGACGTTGACATACACAACAATATATCGTCCAAGACGTGGAACTGTGATGGAATGTTCCTTTGTAGGTGTCAAAGTCTGATGGTTCAACTTCAAAGACGATATCGAATACTTATCAGAAATGATGATGGCAAGGATACATTTAGCATTCAAGTCTGTAGGGATTACTAAGTCGTATTTTGTGCCGTAAAATCCTACGTCAGGAACGAACATCATGGAAGGGTCACCATTTCTTTTGTTTGAGCCATGTCCGTATTGATGTACCATGACAGGTTTGTTAGATACTATGGATATGGTAGACGAATTTCCGTATGTCCTGTAAATGGTTTTCTTCATTGATAAACCTGGAATCTTTTCAATGATATCGCCGTGTACGTTGTATATCTTGACTGTTGTGAAATCTTGAGTAACAACGACACTGATTGTGAAGTCGGTACGAGGGTCCATGTAGCTCACAATATGCGAAGTCCCCAATGACGATACAGGAGGTGCGGTTTCTTCTAAATAATCACAATACAGCACGGAATCCTTCGGAATGTTTGCACACCTGTGACTGGACAGAACAAAAACGGGTTTTGTAGCGAGAATTCTTGTTCCAGATAGATTAGCATCTTGAATGTAGTATGTTTGGTTTTCGTTTAATGTTAACGTTTCCATTGGCTTTGAGTTGTAATCTATCATAACTGTGGTACCAGCGTTGAGACTGATCACTGTAAATTGATCCTTGCCACTTTGGGACGATGGGTAGCCTGCGATGAAATATTCATTGTTCAAAACTGATCGTGGCAATACGACACTACCGTCGGAACTCGAACCTCTCAGGTTAGCTGAGAAAACCATCACGGGCGTGTCTGATGTTACAAATACGGCTTTGTGCGCAATAGTGCCAGTCTCCTCTTGCGCTAAAGAACTTGAATATTCTAATGTCACTGAATTGCTTACATGGTGTAATTCGTCGATGTTAAGAAAAGGTATTTCAACACGAATGGTGCCTGTGTCTGGACAAGCGATCATAAGAAACGGGGCTCCCTTTGTAGCTTTAAAGTTCATCATGTATGCGGTGACGAACGATTTACCAAAATATCCAACTGCATTAGAAATGTAAACATATGAATACAGCATTCTTCTCATACTCCTACAGGGTACAAATTTTCATTTGCAAGTATCACGAAACAGGTTTTTTTGTAGTATGGCGGACGGACATTTCTTTGACGATGTTAAAGAGTTTCCGTCAATATCATTAGCAACTAATGAAATATATAGAAAAAAATCTTCAAGCTAATGTTACAAAGTCCCGTATGCTTATAGTTCAGATAGAATACAACCAACCATGTATTTTAATGAGGGTTTTATCTTGTGGTAAGGAAAAATATGTTTACGAATATTTGATAAAAATACGTAAAACTTCACACCTTTCTTTCTAAACACAGTTTGTACTTGTTTGAGGTTTGTGACCAAATATTTTCATTGTCTGGATTTCATTGTTAGCACCATTTGGGTCGACGCAAAAATGGTAGGGCTAATAGGGTAATAGGAAAGATGACTATTTTTTGCCTTAGTGTTCTTATAACATATCGTTTCTTGTACAGTTTATTATTCTTTACAAAACCTAATTCTTCTTATTGATAATAGAACTAGTTTGTCTAAATTTGAAGTTAATGCTGTTTTTTTATTCTCTACGTGCTGTTATATTTTTGGAGATAAATTGGTAATGAAAGATGACAATGAAAAATATGTTACGTATACATAAACAATGTCTAATAACGGTATATAACATTCGTACTTACAAGACTCATTGACGCTAACACAGGACATAGAAGTGACATCGTCCCATCCTGTGTCATCTGAACAATTCACCCATGTTAGACTTGATGCAGGTCTGTAGTATCCTTGGTTACATGTTAAGTTGGCGACACGTGTACCACACGATATGGATGTAATAGACAAAACACCATTTGGAATTACTGGTGGCTTACTACATACTGCAATAATAAAATTACACAATGATGCTATTATTGATGTAGAAAAAATAATTGTGCAATCTTACGATTTCAATTATTAAAGAGGGTGGGTATGCACAAAAATGCGTAACTAACATAAAAAAGTCATTTAGTTCATAAAAACGTGCCAGAATACAAAACTCAAACATTTGAAAACCGTGGACTTTAACAAGTTTCAATTTCTGGCGGCGTATTACATACTGTAAAATCAACACAATGATGTAGAAGAAAGTACGTTTGCAGTCTTATGACTTCGGTTAGTAAGGTCTAGTTGACCCTATTATGTCTGATTCCATTTGGAGATGTCATTTTTTATCTTTCACAAACATCTCTGTCTCACATGTTACAAGATTCGTGTAAAACAAGAAAGAAGCCACAAATGGTATACGTTTTACAAATAAGTTAAATAATTTCTTTCGTACAATATATTGGAGACGAAAAATGTAATTATTTACAAAAAATAAAAAGACATTATCAAGCGCACCTTTTCTGGATGGAAATTGCTTGTTTATTTATACATGTATTCACTAATGAGTTACGAAGTACAATCGCCTAAATGGAAACAAAACACAAGCTAAACATAAACGCGGACAAGTATGACAACAAAGGCGCAATATGAGTAAAACAGACACATGCAGTTCAGTATCAGAGGGACACTAAAGGCGACTCAGTAACACAGTTTTGTACTACTTTTCATATGTTGACAGAGTGTAAAGAAATAGTCAGGTCGTGATCATGATTAGTCATATAAATATTCATCAATTTTACCTGTGAACTTCTCAATTAGTAAAATGTTGACCGGGCATTGCTGACCATGCATTGTTCAGTATTTAACTAGATATAAACATCGTTATTTGCTATGCATGTATTTTGATTCACAATGTAAGGATTAATGCAGGATTCATAGAGAAGAGAGTTCTAAGCTACCCCTTCACGAGCCTGGGACTTTTACTGGTATAACAAATACAAATATATCGTTGTTCAAACATGACATTGAGTTGGTACTTGTTTTTCAGTGGTAAGTATCGCAAAATAGATAATTGCTGGTATGTGTTACTGTGAGTTAGTTTTCAACATACAGAACAATACATAAAACACGAATTTAAACAATCTTAGGAGCAGTACAGCATATAAAGTTATTTGCTTTCAGTGACGAACAGTTCTAAAACCGGAAAGAACTGGATAATGATAACTTCAAAACAATATTTGTTTTTATTGTTATTTATCATATCAGAATACGAGAAACAATGATTTTCTTATAGACCTATATCCAATTTGATATAAGGCTAAAAAATGTCGTTTTTCCATTTTTTCGACCGACCGTATTCATTTTCGCCCATCCCCTCAAATGTCTAAGCGCGTAATTCTGGGTGCGAAATTAGTTGGGGATCAATCATACTTCCCAAGTCGGAATGTTATGTTTAGAAAGAGTTTTCTATCTGCCTTCTCAATTTTGTTTGGTCAAGAAACCGAAAACATGATTTTTGCTTACCTAAAGAAATGCCAATATTTTCTTTGCTGCTTTGATTGTATCTAATCTACAAGTATGCTAAGAACGAAATAAATACTTACTCAGTGAATCTAATGTTCTATCACACTTGTTCTTCACTTCGATCGTGGTATTGCTCACATCCGTTCCTATCTTCAACGTTTTGTTGTCACAACATTTGACATTGCTTTGCTGTAGTTTGTGGAACGTCAAGTTGACATTCTCGTTCGTTTCATCAATTCTATCGTCTAAATAAATCCTGGATTTAACAATCGAGATATTCATCGTCGACAACTGATCGCCGACTGATTTTTGAAAGTATTGAAATTTCTTATCGTAATCAGCCAGAAATTTTCTAACAAATAACTTTTCAGAAGCCATTGCCTTCAACAAAGGTCCTCTAACCAGGTGTAATCTATTATCACGAGTCCTTTCGTCACTTTCTCCCTTTTCTATGACACTATTGACAGCATTCTTCTGTAAGCCATCCTTGCACATGCTTTCAATTCTATCAAAGCGATCATTAATAGATGCTATATCATTTTTCAACTCGTATTCTATCGCGTATGTTTTGCTTGCCAAAGAATCTAGTCTGTCACTCAACATAGTAAATACAATGTCCGGCATCATGTCACCACACACCAGTGTCGGTGAAAGGCACACGATAATTGTCAAACTATGGAGAACAAAATCAAACATGTCTATTCCAAATGGTGTTCTTACAGTGAATGTAATTATGATCCTTCTATGCTAGCTCTGAATGTAAACAACATCTGGATTCATTTACGATGATATAAAAGTTTGTACACAACGATCAGTTTTATCAGTATTCAGTTCAGGCGTTGCGTGCTACAGATAAGAAAAATCAGACACACCATACAAATAACAGTTATCATGCACGTGTTGTGATAAAATGTCACGCGTGATTTATATGAATTTGAGTAAACTCTGCTAGGTAAAAACTGCAGCATCAAGTTAATGCCAAGGTATCTGTGGTAAATGATGAAGAAATCTTGAAATATCTATTATTTGACCTTTGATAAACATTCATATGTGTTATCTTTCATTTATAAATAATACTAAATCTTATTGCACGTCAGGTGCTAATAGGTATTTTTGATATCGATGTGTTGGACTGACAACCGAATAAAGTGTTGAACTCAACCGCGTCTCCTTGAAATCGTTTTAAAATCTACGTCAATTTATATTGTATATTTATGTTTGTTTAGTGTAAAAGGGTTTATATGCTGATAGGCCCGTATGACTGACATAATTTACGAAATAATTATATCATTGTTAGCTTATTGTATGTTTGTTGTGTTCATTGAATATACCGTGTGATAGTAAATGAAAGTCATGAATTTGCATTTGAATAATAAAGATGCTTGAGTTATGGAAAATTAAAGGAATTATAGAGAAACTGTTAGGTTTTTGATACATCATATTCAAAACCATGTGGTGAGGTAAGCCGAACAAACTGTTCTACATTTGCTTCTTATAAGATTACAAGTACGATGTAAATTTAGCAGAAACTTTTAAGCCATAATACGCTAAAAATTTGAAATAATGTTCAATTTTTTTTCCAAAGAACAAATTTTATACTTTCATACCAATTAATACAAAGATCTAATCGAACACACAAAATAGTGATTTATTGAAATAAACACTGCACCCCTTTACTGGCAGTTTATACAATGGGCTTATTTAAGTGTAATAATTACGCAGCCAGCAAACCTATGTCGGCCCGATATCAAGCCGATATTGTCATCAATATCGGCCATATTTCGGCATCTTGATCGTTTCGACATCGGCCCGCCTTGGATTTGCAACGCGGCTCGATGTCGGTCCGACAGGAATTTCCCGATATTGATCCGATGTTCTGCCGATGTAAAACTGATATTCCAGGAATCGCTTTAATGACCCCTAAAACACTGGTATAGACCTTACTGCGAACAGACGCTAGAAAGATAAATATTGTATAAACTCATACTTGTTCATACATAGAGTCTGTTGTCATGTGAGGAAACCATTAAACTAGCCCGAGTAGTTCTCAACAGTGAGAGTTTGGTTGCACAGCTACTACAAGTTATTTCATATATTTGTTAATTTCTAACAGGTCATTTTTCATTAAGATAACAAAATAAATAGAGTATTTTCTATATTTATTTAATCAACATCATGGTGATCATGTACATCTTATAATCTTAAGTAAGGGACTGAGCTCCGGATTAATATTCCAAATCCAGACACTCCTTCTATGTAATAGAAAATATATCAAAGTAAAATTTAAGGTTTTATACTAAGGGTAGATTAATATTGCTCTCTTTCTTTAAAACAATAAGTGTTTAATTCTTTAATTATGGGGCAAAAATAACATTAGAAAAAAGCTATACATGAGTCTTAATGTAGCTTTTTTGCTTTCTCTTGAAAGTTCATATGGTATGAACTGGAATAGAGTCCCTTTATGATAAAAACTATATTCAAATTGTAGCTAAGTTCCACTATCTAATGTATTTCATGTTATGACAATTAAGCTAACCCAATTACATGAAGAATGAAAAATAAAATAAGAATTCAATACGTAACTTTAATTTTCATTACTCTGCAAATCTTATGTTTAATATATGAATGTGGTCAGTGATATTGTAATATTTGACACTTCTAAATTTAATTATTCACACAATTAATCATACTCATACATAACCAAATACGATGCTAACAAATTAAAAATACACTGTATATATGTTCCAAAAATCTTAACCAAAAACTTAAAAACACTATAAAATTTCATTTTGGTCATCCATGTAATTGTTTATAGTAGATAAACAATATTATTCTCTTCTTCTTTTCCCACGATCGCTTGTCACTGTAGATACATAAGCACTCTATCAACATCACCTTAACATCAGCTTCCTAAACACTTTGAATTGTCCTTTGTACAGCTTCAGCTACAAAATAATTAATTAATAAATTGATAACACAGTATTTAAAAACATACAATAAGCACAATCCATTTCCTATGCAATTAGCTAATGCAATTAGCCAAATATTTTCTTATTTCATGTACATATTTAGGTCCAAATTAAATCATACTGCTGTAATAGGAGGAAAATAATTTACCCAATGCGAGGGCTCGAATCTGCGATCTCCTGCTTGCAAGTCAGATGCTCTACCGACTGAGATAATCGGGCTGGTGAATATCCCATCCAATTCATAAATACAATATATCACACAGCTATGTACATTCCTCCTTCCTTTTTATTCAAAATTATTAATTGCGACAAGGACAGGTTCTTTCGACCAAACCAGCCTTTGTTGCACCATAGCTCTAGGATTTCGAGGCTAGTCTCATACTCACGGCACCAAATGCAATAGGAAGAGGAAAATAATGTACCCGATGCATGGCTCGAACCCGCGACCTCTTGCTTGCTTGTCAGACGCTCTACCAACTGAGCTAATCGGGTTGGTGAATATCCCAGCCAATTTAAGTAACACAATATATTGCACCGCTACACTATTAAGAGTTATCAAGCTAAAATAGAATTCCTGTCTTGAATATCTAATTGTTGTATACAATATATATATTTGATAATAAATGCATTTGTAACTTACAATGAATGCTACTAGTAACTTAGCCATTGTATATTCCAATACACTCTCTGGGGACTAACTACTAAAAACATGTGTATGCCATGCTGCTTCTTAGGTATCCTTCCCTTGGACAATCCATGATGTCTAGTCATACTAAAACATTAACAACATTAAAAAACCAATCACATGATTTATACTTGTATAATCTATAAAATATCTACCTAAGGCTCCTATCAGATATATAATTGGAACTTTTTATGATAATTATTTATGCATTCATTATTTATACAGAATAAATAAGCAGCTGAATGTTTAATGTCTTAATTGATATAAATTTTCCATACAAGCCCCACATACCTGTCATTTTATAAAAGTTGTAATACCTTGAATCCTCTAAGTGCTTAATTTTCTCCGATCAATCATGTTTAATATATTATTTAGCAACTTAGTGCACTTTCTGTACTTTAAAAACCAATTCTGCTTCATCTGTTTGATACTGTAGTTGTGAAAAACTGCTGGTCTGGAGCTAAAACAGGAGATAAATAGAATTAAGAGTAATTTTACACAAATATTTACAAATAATTTTAAATTAAATTATATGAGTACATAGTAGTCTTTAGTCTCTGGTGTAAATAAACCATTATGGAAAAACAATGAAATCAAATGAATAACATAAAATTCCTTGAATTTAGATGTATCGCATAAACATGAAATTAGTAACATGAACAATTTTCTTTTGTTATAGACAGTCGCGAAAACATATGACAATAAAGTAACAACTAAATAAGTTCCCATGATAATTACTTCACTGTCAATATCCATCCGCTGTGGTTGATGTATGCCTTTTAGTGTAATTTCCAAACTCACTGACTCTTGCAACGAACACTTGTTATTTTCATGAAATCTGTCCGACCTTCTGCTGACACCAGTTCAAGAAATTCAAATATGGCGGTCAGCACTAATGCAGGCGGTTGATCTAGATACTTAAATCTTGTTTATAATACAAGTTATCTAAGATAAGCCAAGATAATATATTTCAAAATGTAGTTGAATACTTACATTATTATGCAGCTTCCTACATGATTTAACGTTTTGCTTCTTCACTTCTTTCATTTGCCTCATTTAGGGGCATAACGAAGTTTTTCACGTAATCTATGAATGTCATGATAAAATCTATAGCTATTCACCACTTTTCTACTTACTATACAGTGACGCCTCTTACATCCGCGTTGAAAAAGAGTATCATTTGTTGCCTAAGTATGCATTGCAGACTTTGTAGTTTTGATAAACGTTGGAGATATATTGCAGGATTCTGTTGATTTTGAAAACATGGGTTACAAGATTTGCTACATACTGGAAACAGTTTCATTAGTTTAAACATATTTATTAACTTTCATTTAACATTACATAGAGTAAATATATGCACTTTGTGCAAAGGGGTCATGTCACAAGTTCTAAAACTTAGTTACGACTCTTCCCATTAAACATAAATAAAATACATCAGTAATTATGGCGAAAAATCAATAGCAAAAAGCTTGGAAATCATTTTAGTATCAGGGAATGGCTAACAAATGTCGGTTAGTAGATATAGAAAGTATATATAAATGCATATTTGAAGGAAGGAAATGAAATAAATTTAATGACGAGATGAGAAAGAATTGAACTGAATCGAAGTGAATAGAGTAATGAAAGAGTGTAACAGTTTCATTCACAAAAGTAGAGCCGTAATACTATATTGTTTCTCAGTGTAGAGAGATTACATAATGACACATGATCAGACGTTCAGTATACAGTACAACAATTTGTTTGGTTTTTCAAAATGTGCAGGAACTAGTAATTTCTCACTGTATGTCATGACCTTTACCGTGTAGCTTTTCCATGATAATTGTCGTTAATTGGCTTAATGCTAGATTCCCACTATCATGATTCGCATCACGATTGTATCCTAAACCAATCGTCTTGGTCCTATCAGAGTTTATTATATATTGATGTCAGTCATGACACTCGTGTCAATCGTAGAATGCTTTTGAACGATCAATTTTCAATCGGGATTATCGCATCAGAACGTCGCAAAAAACGCGAGTTTTCGCATTGGAACGTCAGGAAACGCGACAGATTGTATTCCATCGGGTTTCCAAATCGCGGTTATCGGGACCGATCTTCGTCTTCATCTGTCATTAATAACTGTAAAAGTTGAAGACACATTGATGTCCGTACTCAATCGGGATGTATATTTACCCGTCTTGGTCTAGTCGTAGAACGTATTGGAACACAATTATCTACACGTACCAGATCTTCCCGATTCGGGCATCCCGATCGTGATGATCGTGTCAGATCGAGACCAAATCGTGGACTCTATTAAAACAATCCTATCAAAACGTATTTGACCGCATCTGAACTAGAAGCCAAACCGTTACAGATCGTGACACATGAAGTTGTCAAATCGTGACCGAATCGCATCTTAACGCAACTAATCGTATCTGAATGTATCAACTCGCATTACCTCGTATCCAAACCTGTAATTTCAAATACATCCCACGATCAAATAAGAAAGAGCAATCGTGGCGTTCGAAGCAAATCGCACGACAGTGGGAACCTAACATTAAGATGTACATTGTGCCAGGACTAAATACTTGACCTTCAAATTCTAATTCATAATGATGATAACACAGGCCTTTAATTTTTTAAGGATGATTATATCTAACACATTTAAACTTCGTTCCTGACAGTACTCTCAGTACTTTGATTATACGAAACAGACAGTGCTAATTAAAAGTTTCTGTATTGTACCATGTCAATTACAATATATTATCCAAAATATATTCAGGACACGGTAATGATAAGTTCAACCGCGGTCAGAAGATTTGGTTGCTTTCAACAGAATAACTTAAGGTGCAAGCAAATTCAGAACTGGGTCGTCTACCGTATACCCATCTTCAAAAGTAACAGCACCATCCATGTACATGTAATTCAATGTATGGTATACAGTCACGATATCGACATACAAAACAATATGTCGTCCAGCATATGGTACGGTGACGTAATGTATCATTGTAGATGTCAAAGTCTGGTGGTTCAGCCTTAAAGACGGAATGAAATATTTATCAGAAATGTCAATAGCTAGGGTGCAGTCTGCATTCAAGTCTATAGGTCTCTTAAGGTATCATGAAGTCGTATTTCGTGCCGTAAAATTCTGAAGTTTGTTATTCAAACTAAATAACAGAAAGAAACACAAAACATGTATGTGTTACATTTAAATGATATTATTAGCTTATGCAAAGCATTGCAATTATGCGGAAAAATCTGTAGAAACGTAAACTATAATATTAATATTGTGAATATATATCTGCAACCCATATCTCTTTCATCTGGAATAGGCATTATAATGTGTGATGCTGTTTAGTGTATTGCCAACAAGTACATATTTTCTGTTTATCATTATCTTGCATTGACCAATTATTCTGTAGCGCACGAAATACAATAAATAAATGTATTTTATGATTACTTTTGTACAGGCACAATTGACTTTTGTGTATAAATCTATTGGTGGACCGTTATCTAACTTTATCTGACCACTGCCATCAATTAGTTGTTGTTTCTTTGTTTATTTGACAATAGTTCCTGACTGTACGAGATATCACGTGATGTTAGACTGTTTGTTTTTATATAAAGTGGCAGTTACTCACATCATTTTATTTATCATATATTTTATCAACATAATAGCTTTCTTACCAATCAATATATATATCATATGCTTTGGCATTGATGCGGAAAACACTTTAGGAAGAACATTTTGACGTGATATATCTTTTTAATTATATTTTGAGATAAATATCTATGACTCATATTTTTTCATCTTGGAGTAGGCATAGGAACGTTTGATGTAAACGAATATTTTCCACTGGGAAATAAACATGAATATGCAATAAACAAATGTTTGTTACAATACCGTTGTAAAGTTCAATTGTCTTTTGCGTATCAATGTATTGGGACGACCGTTATTAAATATCCAGTGCCCCGTACCACCAGTTAGAAGTTGTTTCTGTGTTAATTTGACGACGTAGTCAAATTTGTGAACAAAATCGGTCCTTGGGAAAGACAAAATGTGACTTTCCTTCAAAGGGAACCATTATTTCTAAATAACCACTGACGTTTTCTTAAAGATTGACATTTTATTCACAGGTTTGACAAAAAATGACAGCTACTTGGAGCATTTCATTGATCATTTATTACCACTACAAGTAAGTCAAGTTCTTTTTTGGATTCTCTACCGCGTCGATTCAATCAATTCATTGGTTTAATTCCATTACATATATTGATTTAGTTCCAATACATTAATTAAATTGTTTTCTAAAGTATAAATTGATTACAAGTGTAAAACAACAAAGGTATAGATATCAACATTTATATACCTGCTAGATAAGGCTTCATTTAACAGACTGATCTCTGCAGGACGCTGTTATCTAGATATTTAAGCCCAACCTTCGTTTAAGCGCAAATCATCACATCTGCAGCATTTATTGGTGTCTTTTTGTAACATAACCTAAAGCCCATGAAAATTCTAAAATGGGTGTACGCCCATACACCCATGCTCCAAACGTAGAATCACCAGGCGCATAATTCAAGGTATTGTATCCAGCCTTGACGTTGACATACACAACAATATATCGTCCAAGCCGTGGAACTGTGATGGTCAGTTCCTTTGTAGGTGTCAAAGTCTGATGGTTCAACTTCAAAGACGATATTGAATATTTATCAGAAATGATAATAGTAAGGGTAGAGTTAGCCTCAAAGTCTGTAGGTATTACAAAGTCGTAGTTCGTGCCGTAAAATCCTACATCGGGAACAAACATCATTGAAGGATCACCATTTACTCTGTTTGAGCCGTGTCCGTATTGGTGTACCATAACTGGTTTGTTAGATACTATGGATATGGTAGAAGAATTTCCGTATGTCCTGTAAATGGTTTTCTTCATTGACAAACCAGGAATCGTTTCAATGATATCGCCGTGTACGTTGTATATCTTGACTGTTGTTGAATCTTGGGTAACAACAACACTGATTGTGAAGTCAGTTCGAGGATCCATGTAGCTCACAATATGCGATGTCCCCAATGACGATACAGGAGGCGCGGTTTCTTCTAAATAATCACAATACAGCACGGAATCTTTCGGTTTGCACACGTGTGACTGGACAGAACAAAAACCGAATTTGTAGCGAAAATTCTTGTTCCAGATAAATCAGCATCCTGCATAAAGTATGTTTGGTTTTCGTTTAATGTTAACGTTTCCATTGGCTTTGAGTTGTAATCTATCGTAACCGTGGTACCAGCGTTGAGACTGATCACTGTAAATTGATCCTTGTCATATTTGGACGACGGGTAGCCTGCGATGAAATATTCATTGTTCAAAACTGATCGTGGCAATACGAGACTACCGTCGGAGCTCTGAACTCTCATGTTAGCTGAGAAAACCATCACGGGCGTGTCTGACGTTACAAATACAGCTTTATGCTTAATAGTACCGGTCTTCTCTTGTGCTAAAGAACTGGAGTATTTGAGTGTCAATGACTTGCTCACATTGTGTACTTTGTCGATGTTAAGAAAAGGTATTTCAACACGAATGGTAGCTGTATCTGGACATGCGATCATAAGAACCGGAGCTCCCTTTGTTGGTGTTGAATTCATCATGTATCCAGTGACGAAAGATTTCCCAAAATATCCAGCTTCAATAGAAATACAAAATATGATTACAGTATTTTCGCGTATTAATAAATGAAACTGATTTTTTTGTGATTGGCGGACGATCACATCTTTAGAGATGCTAATCTTCTTCCGTTAGTATAATTAGCAACAAATGTAAGACATTAGGAAAAAACAAATGAATGTTATGCAGTCTTGTTTGCTGTCGAGAAATGATTGTTCATGCTGTATGTTTATAGGTAAGATAAAAGACAACAAACCGTGTATTTTAATGTAGTTTTAAATGTTTCTTAATGTTAGATTTTATCAGGAAAAATGAACACCAAGGCATGTTGTCATGTAGGAAGTTTTAATCTAGATGTCAATAAGATGCAGTGACTTATTGCCTCATCAATAATGGATATAAGTTAGAAATGTGTTTGGGCCGGTTAGGAATCTCAAAAGTGTATAAAATATTGATAGAAAATGCCCGGACCCCTAAGCAGGTCTGTTAGTCTAGCTTTTGGGCCTGTTGGCCCCAAACTTATTGAGAACTGTGCTTCAGATATGTATTACGGCTATATAATATCAACAGACCTGTCGAGTTACGTTAGGGCCAATTGCCATTTTTCGACGCAATTTCTCAAGCAATTTCTCTCGCCTTACCAAATCTTGACTGTTCTTGACTGTTGATGGTTTGACAATCGCTTTGTATATCGATCCTCAAACTAATCATTTCCTTTTATTTGATTCCCACGAAAGAAATAGACATGGGTTACGCAGCGATGATGGTACTGCTGTGCTGATATCTTATGACACATTAGATGAGTTATTTGATTTTCTTTTTGTTCATTATAAAGATCATTCTTATGAATTGACTCCAGGTTATTGGTAAAATATTTTGGAGCACGGTAATACTCAAAGAACTGCCTTTTCTTATTCATAGTCATTGTTTTATGATGTACATGAAGTATATAGCCAATTATTGAATGATTATGAGTATGTTGCACGTCCGCTTCAGTCAAGTGAACGATTCTCTTTTGAAATTTGAATTGTCAGTTCCTAATAACATACAGTCCTATGATCAGGTTAATATGCAAACTGCAACACCTGCATTTTTGCCCAATCTTTGTTTCCAAACACAGAAATTACTGTCTAATTTGAGCTTAACACTTGCAACAATATTAAGATGTCAGCAGTTGATCAGCGTTTCAGTAATCAGTTAATATTAAAAAAGTATGTGTTAAGATGAAAAGGTAGATAAAAAAAATCATACTCATTTAAATTGAATATATATACAGTTACAACTCACCTTAAGACCTCTCAATAATGTGACTCACTCAAAATTACAGTCTGCAAAATAAGCACTTGACTAGTTGTCCCAGACAAGTAATTATTGATTTGGTTTATTAACTTTAATCAATAATTATGTTTATAGTATAAAGGAAAACTATTCACTTTTGGTGATTTGGACAAGTAATTCCAACTGTAAATAACTTGAGAACTACTTAATTTCCTATCCTTTAAACTTCATAGACTATATCTTACAGAGCTTAAATTTATAATACTAATATTTTCAGTTCATTTCCAATGATGCTGTACCTGTGTCAATAGAAGATGAGGACGTTGACAACATTTTAAAAAAATGGTGATTTGCTGTGCAAATGAAAGACAAGGAGTTGGTGTATTCAATTGATTCACTGTATGAAGTTGCTTCATATACTGCTTGTAGTACAAAAGGTGTGGAATTTTTTGTCTATAGGCATACTACTTTTTGGATTAGACTTTATTTTCACTGTTTATTAGTTGTGGGTTTCATACAAACCCTGAAAAGTGCTTGAATTTCTATATTTCAGATTTGAATGCCAACTGGCTTACATTAAATTTATAATAGTCCAAAAAAACTGTTTAAATTTGGAAATGTTATGCTTGGTAAGTGGTCGAGTTCATGAATAGAATCAATAATTGTTAAAATGTCATGTATACGGATGTCTGTGTGGGAAACATATGTTTTGGTCATAAACCACATAATAGTTCTGACTGATTTTCATATGTTGTCAAAGGGAAAGACATTGTGTATAGAATACACAGTCATGTGTTGTTTTGTGTTCCCGTTTATATATAAATAAGTGTTTTATTTATACATTTACAGCTTGTCGCAAGAAGAAGTTAGTGGAAGGTGTATGTCCAACTTGCGAAGGAACAAAAGGATCAAGAACTTACAGATGCAAGTTGTCAGTCAATAGAGACAATTTCTCAAAGGATGTTACCTTAAGATGATTTAGTTAAATTATTTGGGAAGTTACCACAAGAAGAAGATGATGATCTATTGTTCAGCATGGTGGAGTCGTTGCCAGTAAATTTTACAGCAAAATTTTCTGGGACAAACTTCTATAATATTGTGAAAAAATAAATCAATAAATATATACTCTTCAGAACATGCAAATTTACCATGCAGACATTTTTCTAATTTAACATATTTACATTTTAGATGTTTGTTGCTTTAAAGGTATAATTACATTTTGGAAAGAAGCCTAAAACCAGAAATTAGCATTTTAGACAATAGTATGACTAAAGAATATAATAAAAATTATAGATTTTTGTGTGTTCACAGTACAATTTTTGCCTGTAAGAAAAAATTGTTTTGGACAGTGCATGCAATTTTTAGTTATTTTTGAGTAAAAAAATACTCATGATTGTTTTTTTAAATGAAAATTAATTTTACCAAGAAATCAGGTAATACAACATGATGTTTTTTTTTATATATGTTTGTTATGCAAGTGATCAGTAAACTTAATAAGAAACAGAGAAAAATTAAGGATTATTGCTTTGATAGTCAATTTCTTCAATTCATATTTATGAAACTTCTTACCAACAAATGATTATAGGAACACTGACCATGGCTATTTATTTCTAACCAAATGCCATTGTGCTACAATATTTATTGTATGGTAAAAAACAACACTTTGGTTTATTATACTGTAGGACTTACATTGCTCTAGTTCATCTATAACAAAATGAAATATAAACTTTTCTGATACTTTTTCCTTTTGTATATTAACAGTCTTTCTGTCATTAAATTATGTTAAAGTTAGGTACTGGGCCATCTTACAAGTAATAGAAAACTTACCAGAGATCAGACTTTGAGCTTTATCTTGTCCATTGTTGTTGTTTACATATCTTAGTAAATATGTCTATGTATATATATATTGCTTGTGTTTTGTGTAGACCAGGCTACAGGACTTTCTTGGTAGAGATGTTGTTAATCATGTTTTCATTACGACTTGTATGATCTCATAAAAAATCAATTTTTCAACTTTGACATGTTTCTTTTTATTCCCATTTAAACTCATAAAAATCATTTTTAATAATCCATGTGCCATTGATTATTTCCTCAAATGTATATCTGTATAAAGCTTTAAGGAAAGTGCAAAAAAGTTCTCTTATATTTTAGTTCTCCTGTCACTATTGTTATCTTTACATTTCTTTGTAAATATGTATATTTTTGTGTGTGTACCAGACTACAGGACTGTCTTGGTATAAATGTTGCTAATTTATTTTTTGTAACTCTTATAATATCATAAGCAATTCAATCTTTCCTATTGCATTTTTCCATTTAAACTGTAAAAACTTTATTTTTGTTAAACCATTGACCATTGATTATTTTCCCAAGTAGAGCTTGCAATCTTCACCAGATATTAGTGGCTGAATTAGGTCAGTATTTAATTTGGTCACCTGATAAAACATAGAAACTTTGTATAGGCAATTGAGATTTTTCCATTTGGATTGTTAGAGTAAATACTCATGACAGTGATATAGGGCCATCTTAAATCCACCATTTTAGCTTGCTATGTACTTTGTGGTAACCAATCTAAGAACATTATTATTATTATTAACACTATGTTTTCATTACACATACTTCATAATAATGTTTTGTTTCAATTGTCAAAACTAATTTTTAGTATTTTACTTGTGCCAGTTGTAAGTGTCGAAGGAATGCTGAACTAATGATACAAATTAGATATAACATAATTTTTGCAAATTCTAATATGTTTCTATTTCAATGTATTAAAAAATATTCATAGCAATCAATTTTGTAAAATAAAACATTATATTAAGTATTGTGATGTATAAGTTTGTATTTTCACTATCATAAAAAGCAACATTCAGGTATGCTATTTGCTCAAGCTTAAGTGCACATTTGCTCAACTGTGTTTAATATGAATTTATAGTATTGTTGTGACTGTACTGTTTCATGTACATGTTTCCTTTTTAAATCTTATTTAATGCACATTTCGTCTTAAAACTTTCAACTTTCGTGAATGTGCTGTTATACCTCCACAAAGTGCAATTAGTAACTATTTTTGTATCAGTTTAACTAATCTCTTTAATAAACTTAACATTTGTTGTTGCATAAAAATGCATTTTTGATAATAAATTTATTTTAACTTGTTATACATACATTTCTTTTTTTCTTATATATGCCCAGTTCGAACATTTGGGAATATATTGCTTTGTACAAGTCAGTTGTTGTTGTGTAGGTTGAACAAATGGTTTTCCTTCAGACAACAAAACAGTCTCCTTACAATAAGTAACTTGTGCACGGTGGGGCATAAGATCTTCAAACTTTACATGAAAATTGGTTATCATCTGTGTATGACCTGTATTGATTGAGACCTTTAACATGAATGACTACTTGGCTGGCATTTTAGAAACATCTCTTTCATGAGAGGTTTTGTTTTTGCTCATTGTCACATAGTAACATGATGCATGTTTGAAACAACTTTCGTCATACATGTACTTCGGTAATCTAGTTACAAATATGACAAAATTTTGTAGAAAATTTGTCATGATGCTCATCAATAAAATCTAGGTCAGATTTTATAATGGGTCAGATAAGGCTAGAAGGCCAAATCAAAGTAAAAGCTTGTTCACACTAGACATTCACATTCTCAAAATTTATTATTTATTCTTACGTAAAATATCTTGTACTTGAAACAACATGTGCGCCGTCTTTGATGCTTTGCATCAAAATTAGTCTTGTTACATTTATACTTACATGAATCATTGACGCTTACACAGGACATAGAAGTGACATCTCCCCATCCTGTGTCATCTGAACAATTCACCCATGTTACACTTGATGCAGGTCTGTAGTATCCTTGGTTACATGTTAGGTTGGCGACATTTGTACCAAATGATGTGGATGTAATAGACAAAACACCGTTCGGAATTTCTGGTGGCTTATTACATACTATAATAGAAAGAAAGTAAGTTAGCAGACTTACGATTTCGATTATTAAAGAGGGAGGCGTATGCACAAAAATGCGTTAAAATCATTAGGCTTCTGACACAAAAAAGTCATTTAGCTTATTAAAAAAGTATCAGAATACAAAACTCAAACATTTGAAAACCTTGGGCTTGAACAATTTTCAATCGGTTATCACATTACTAATCATATTGTACATAATTCCAATGATATAAACAAAATTTAAATATTCATAGGAGCTGTCAATCACGTAACGTTGTATCCCACCAGAGACAATTATTTCTTACATTGGAAAAATCTGAAAACTGACAAATTCAAAACAAAATTTAAATTTCTTTACCGTAAACATATAGGCGATTTTCTTGCTGACCTTCATTCTACTTAATTAATAGATTATGACCGTTGTTGATACTTGATATTAATGTATCGTTATTGGCTAACTGGTCATATCAAGTTTCACCAATTTATAAATTTAAAAACTAAACGATAATTATACACTTAAGGAAATCCAGTTTATTAAGTCCATTGCGAGTGATTTAAAACAAATATGATATATGGTTGGTTTTCTATAAACCAATATAGCACGTATTTTTTCAAATCTTTGAACAACGATAACTACTCTGTATTTAGGAATATGATACAACAATTAGCCTTAAAATAACTATACATAAATAGTTCAGACAACCGTGCCTCAGATTTTTTGTATTGTCCTTCGTTCGTTAGACTTTACTTTAAAGAAATTCCGTAGCCTGAAAAATGAAAACAACTATCAAAATTCTGAGGCCAGGTTCTTTAGATAAACATATCCGCTTTGAAATCCACCATCGAATAAGGCGGCAATCTTAATTCGAAAATAACACCTACTGTGTTTTTCAATCAAGCGATTAACCATTAAAGTCTCATAAAATAAACGAATTTCGATTAATTGAATGCATCCAATTCACTTTTGATTGCCAATCAAAATCGTAAATCGTTCACGGTTCAATAAATGAAACCACACCAAGGTTTGATGTCTTGTAAGAGATGGTTAACGCTAATAAACTGAAGTCGATAAAAAGAACCGTGTTTATCGCAATAAAACACTATTTTTGCGCGTTAGATTAGATTTTTGTTGCTTGGTATATGAAAGTATAATATCTAACCTTTATAGAATAACTTAGAATATTATTCTACTTTTTTAGCCAATACCGAAACATTAAACCGAAACTAAAACAAAGACAATTTAAATCTTAAAGGCCGTCATTAAGAGTCTCCAGGGTGACCATAAGTTTCCAGCGATTTTTTGTTGGTTAGATTCATTAATAATGTATTAGTCGCATGGAATGGTAACAAGATTTTCATTATTGTTTCTTGTAAGTAAGTAACATATCTTCGCAGAACGTACTGAATTAAGTTGAAACAAAGCCAGAAAAAATGATCGTGTTCCCGGTTTTCCGACCGACCCTAAGTTTTGGCGCTGGCAGAAAAATCCTAGGTACGAAACTTCTTTTTTTATAAAAAAGCATAGAACGTTTCCATTCTAACCGTCCTATTTTGTATTATTAATTATCGTGTTATTTTGCGGACCTGAGGTAAAGCAATACTTTTTAACGCTTTTACGTGAATTTATTTAATCTACGAGTCTGATATGCATTAAAAGAATACTTACTTGGTGAGTCTAATGTTTTATTACAGTTGTTCATCATTTCGATCGTAGTATTGTTCACATTCTTCATTTTCTTGCAGTCACAGCATTTGTCATTGCTTTTCTGTAGTTTGTGTAATGTTAAGTTGACATTCTCGTTGATTTCTTCAAGTTTACTGTCCATGTAATTCCTCGTATTAAAGACTGAGATATTCATCGTCGACAACTGGTCCTGGACCGTTTTTTGAAAGTTTTGAAAAATTTTATCGTAATCAGCGAGTTGTTTTCTTACAAATACTTTTTCAGAAGACAATGCATTCGACAAAACTCTTGCCAAGTTCACCCTATTTTCATGGATCTTTTCTACGCCTTCTCCCTTTTCTACCATACTATTGACAGCATTCTTCTGTAAGTTATCCGTACACATGCTTTCAATTTTGTCAAAGCGGTCATTAATAGATGCTATATTACTTTTCAATTCGTATTCTATCGCGTATGTTTTGCTTGCCAAAGAATCTAGTCTTTCACTCAACATAGTAAATACTATGTCCGGCATCATGTCATCACACACTAGTGATGGTGTAAGGCACATGATGAATGCTAACCTATAAAGAGCACACATGTCTATTCCAAATGGTGTTCTCACAGTGAATGTAATTATGATCCTTCTATGTAAACTGTAAAAGTGAAAACTGCACCTGAAATCGTTTACGGTGCTATAAGAGTTTGTAAACAACACTCAGTTTTATCAGTATTCAGTTCAGGCGTTACGAGCTACTAATAAGAAAAATCAGACACACGATACATATAACAGTTATCATGCACGTGTTGTGATAAAATTTCACGCGTGATTTACATGAATTTGAATAAACTCTTGATAAAAACTGCAACATCACACTTATGCTAACGTATCTGTGGTAGATGTATAGGATATATTAAGAGTAACTGTTGTCTATGAAATTTAGAGGCGTTGGTAGCGAGCCGTGAAATTTCAGACAACAGTTACGAGAGATCTAGTTTGCAGTGTGGACAAACACGTGGCGTTTGCCGTTACAAATGGGTATTGCGGGAAGCATTTTTTGCCGGTAGGCAGGAGAAAATAAGCTCCAAAATCGTTTAACAAGTAAAATCCGAACAAATTGTTTATCAAAAATCGCTCCATACCAATAATATAGAATACAGTAAAATCCCCAAGTTTGGTACAATTTAGATATTGGGAGACTCCTTAAATTTTCCAAAGTAATCATTTCTTGTGATTTTAAAGTCCGGGACAGTGGTGTGGTTAAGTGTCTAGGAAAGGTTGTCAATTACCATAACAAACAACGTGTCATGATCGTGTCGTGCATTGTACATATTTTAAGCTTCCATCAAAGTCTTAACGCTTTTGTAACGGTTAAATTTATTTTCTGAAAATGCAATAACCAAGAATTATAATGTCAATCATAATTGTGTGACACACTTCCTAGTAATATTTTTTATGACCACGCAACCAATGTGCTGCTCATACCAACGATCAGCTTTTGTAGTCAGTTCAGATAAACCACTTGAGGTCATAATTGGCAAAATAAGTCACGTTATTAATGAAATAATATAAAGAAATAACCTGAAAATACGCCGAATGTCTCATTATGTTCTTTATTGCAATATTTTTAAATATGTTTGTTTAAAAAATTACATTGTATACTGAATATTTCAATCCACATATGACGCTAATATCAATATGCGAAATCTTACAGCATGGTGAAAGGTAGTGGACGTTTTGCCTACATGTCTTACACAAGAACATCTGAACAGTCACTTTACAAGTATTTAACTCAAGATGATCATAAAAGCTAGTAATAGTTATATTCTTGAAGCTATGCAGAGTAGAACTTTCTATAGCTTTTGCTTGAAAATAAATTCATAAACCACATTAAATGCGCATTTTAACATTTATTTAAAACTCAATGTAAAACGGCAACAATATAATTAATGTAAATACCACGGTTTCAATCATAAACAAGATGTGGTTTAAAAACACAATCCCCCGTTGGTTGACCTTCGACCCTGAAAATGCACAGGCATGTAGAGATTGTCATTATGAACCAACATATGAAGTTTGATGATTGTAGATGAAAGCATTTAGATTTTTGCACGCAATGTTAACATTTGGTACAGACAAACGAAGGGCCAAAATCCTGACAAAATTTGCTGAGGAACAATCCTTCTATCATAGTTTGTTCAAAATCCCTTGACAAATATAGAAGTTGCAAGTAAAAGAGTATTTCGCTATAAATTACAAATGCACAACGATTCCGTCAAAAATGATCGAATCATAAAACCTCGACAGTGTACACTGGTTAACTTGATAACAATAGTTCAATGAAATATTGATAAAAATAACCAGAGAAAAGAAGCAGACAAGAGAATTTCTCTATTACAATCGCGCATAATAAACGACCATAATTCCGTCAAATATAATTGAATCATAAAACCCGGAGCTTATGTGCTGGGGTTCTTGGTAACAACAAGTAGGTGAAAGTTTTGTCAAAATCTTGGAAATGTTGGATTGGAACCTAAAAGCGATTTTTTTCATGACAATGACCTTGACCTACTGACTGCAAATGTGCAGGTTCTGTAGAAGATGTGTCATAATGGGACTTCCTGTGTGCTTTAGAATTTCCTTTGTGCTGGTACGTCCGCCCACATTGGTCGCATATACATTCAGGCATTTCTACGAACGAGAACAAAATATTTACATAAAGACATCGTAGGCTTTAACATTTTCAGAAAATAAATTTAACCGTTACAAAAGCCTTAAGACTTTGGAGACTTAAAATGTGTACACTTGACGATACGATCATGACACATTGTTTGCTATTGTAATTGACAACCTTTCATAGACACTTAATCACACCACTGTCCCAAAGTTTAAAATCACAAGAAATGATTACTTTGGAAAATTTAAGGAGTCTCCCAATATTTAAATTGGTACGGAGCGATTTTTGATAAACAATTTGTTCGGATTTTGCTTGTTACAAGGTCGTACGTAAGATCATTTTAAAGATGACTTCCCGCAAGAGCATTACTAAATCAGCTTCCCGCATCAGCATAAATACAATTTTAGGAATAGCTGCCTGATAAAAGGCACGAAAATACTTTACATTTCATAAATAATAGCAACACAGTATGTGGAACTCCCGGTATATATGCTCATGACTGAAAAGTTGTACAATTTATTGAAAAATACTCTGGCTTCCCGCAATGCCCAGAGTTTATATAATTGCTTTGAGGCAATAGATGCGAATATTACAGAAAACTGTACATAGTATAGTGCGATTTTATTAACCTGTCAAAGCCGCATAATTTCACGGTCAATACTTTCATTTATTTTAGCTTCGATTAATTTCCTAAGTGATGCGACAATCTTCGATATACTATATAAACATGTGGAATGAGACATTCCCTAACGGTAAAAAAAAACGAGACAGTTTAATAGAATCGCACTATACAAAGAAATGAAAACTATACGTGGAACATACACATTTTTCCGCTTAGCATGCGCGATGTTTCGTGAAAATCGATTTTGGAATAAAATACTTATAGCTTATTTTCTACTGCTTACCGGCAAAAATGCTTTCCGCAATACCCATGTGTAACGGCAAAAGTCACGTGGGTCGTCCACACTGTAGTTTAAACTTTATTTCAAATTATATTTTCAAACTAACACGCATACATACATGAATTATGATAGTTACTAAGATAGGATATTTTGGATTGGAAAACCAGGATTACTTACACTGTAGAACTACAAGGATTGTCCACACTGTAGTAAGTATAGGATATCGATCGAGTACGAGGTCTATCTGCGTAGGAAAGACCTGGTCACGGGATTCACGTGAACACCGAGAGCGCGTAGCGCTCGAGGTGTTTCGAGAATCCCGTGATCAGGTCTTTTCTACACAGATAGGCCGATGTACAAGGTTGGTATCTGACTTACACAACGTTCGACAGTTGCGAGATGGCTTTACATTTACCGACATGTCCAATAGCATTACAGAAGATATATTTTCTCTGGCTCTGGTCATATGCAGCGACATTGACATGGCAACATGGCAACACCCGAAACGATGAACAGGTACTAAATATATATTATAACGATTTAAAAATAATCTAAATTTGACTGTTATATTTTCCTTGTCGCCTTATTTAGAAATGTGGATACCAATCACACCACCCTATGACGATGAGGTCATTGAATGTTAGTTGAGAGCTTGCTTATTTATTCTTGTTGCAACGTTACTGTCGGTTTAAAAGAAAAGGAAAAAAAAATTCAGACACAAATGTGTTTTTACATAATATACGTAAAACGTCGATTATCTAGTATCTTATTGGCAAAGAATAATATGTAGCCGTGAGTTCTTTTCATGCCCTGCCATTCGATACGGCGGTAGGACATGAAGTGACACCCCTGTCCGTCCTTCCGTCCGTTCAAATTTTGATCTCAAGACATAATTCATGGAATTATTTTATATAAGTCCGCCCGATTATCACAGTGGTTAGAGCGTTGGTATACTGATAAAAAAGTTGTGAGGTCGAACCCTGAGCGAGACTCGCACTGTCCATGACCAATTCGGCTTAAGATATTACATCCCATTTTGAATTATCAACCACCTCTGAATTATGTGGGGTAGCTTTACTAGCTTGGTAATAGCTTCCGGATAGAATGGTATTTAGTCTAGATAAATTCAGGTAAGCTGGTTAGGATGACTACCCGCTACGATATAATTGATATTATGTTGAAAATAGCGTTAAATCCGATGAAATAACTAAATAAATAAGAATGGTTTCATTTTCTACATGAAAGTGTGTGATAATAGAATACATGTCAACTTCGATTTCCGTTAAAAACCAAACATTTCACAGGAGTTATGGCCCCTTTGACTTAGCGCTTAGTGTAGGTATTCCTGTCATCTGGTCACATTTCTAGTCTGATATTGCTATTGTTTTAACTATGATCGGAAGTTTCACGTGTACTCAAACATTCTCTTTTAATAAAACCGACACCCATATCGTCAAATCTAACAAAGAAGGAACTGTATTGCGCTTTCTTCAGCCTTGTGTGTGTCATTGCGGTATAATTAAAAGTAAATGATCTAATTAAAATTGCTGTTTGGTTTGTTATATCATGTATAATTATATGACACATTTAAGGTATTTTGTCCATCCTTAGTTCAAGTAAACTCGGCTGTCTAATTTGTGATTGCTCATGCTTATATAATCATAGAGTATACACATTGGTTATACAAACAATAAATTCTTAAAGCGCTTATGTAAATGATTGTGCACGTGGACAGGTCTAGCTTCCATCGAATACAGACCTGGTCACGTGCAGAAAACAGATTTTCCAGATTTTATTGAACGAAATCCCGAATGCAAAAACAATTTCAAAATCTATAATATAGTAAATATCTAAACCGGTTTCTACTTATTATATAATTACACCACAATTGAAATAAATATATAAATGCTAATTACCCATGTAAGGTTATAATTTCACGAAACAATACAAATATAAAAATAACGTTTAAACATATTTTTTATCGATATATGTAAAGTCAATTTTTATTAAAATGAATGAAAATTTAAACATAAAGAAATTATGACTAGTATCAGACGCAGTCCTCAATATTCATTTTACCTTATGCTTTACCAACTGCCCCACAGAGGACAGTGATAGTAATGATTCATATATTGCTCTATAGCATATTACAATAGTATTTGTGTTACCTAAACATTTGCAAATGGGATCTTCCATGTATACAATAACATTGCTGACCTAAAAATTGAACTATAGGTGTGTAAACCAGTTGAATGCCATGAATGGGGTCAAATTTTAGGACAATTTTATTTTTCATTTAAGGTTATTATGGGTTAAGTTATTTTGTTTCATGTAGAATTTATTGCAATATTACCATCACAGGTCCGTTACTTCTGCCTGTGGTTCATGGTTATATATCATGGAGCATACACATTGTTTATGCAAACAATAGATTCTTGTGAATCGGCGTGGTTTGATAAGAAAACGATTATGAGCCTCCGATTGCCGTTTTAAAGTTCTTTCATTTGATGTATTCTGTATATTGTGTAGAGGACGTCGTATTTAAAAAGGTTGAACCAAAAACAAACGACACCTACCTCACAACATTTATCCGTCCGCCATCTTGTGAACACCGTTGATTTTTTGCGTACAGTGCTACCACACAGTGATAACTGTAATCTACGTGTTTTAGAAAACACCATTTCTGTGCTGTGATTGGTCAGTTGGGGTCAACTGTGGTCTAAGATAAAGAAATCTTGAAATATGTATTATTTTAGCAATTAGTTATTTAGGGTTGTACGTCCGATTGTGACGTACCTTCGATAAACTTTCATATGGTTTATCTTTCATTTCAAAATAATGTACCCGGGTACTATCGGCTCATTATATTTATGTATTCCCCGATAACCCGTAGGGTTCGTGGGTAGATGTTTTCGTCCCCACAACTGAGTTGTTACAACAGAAGATAGCGAAATTTGATCACTATATTTATTTTCATACAAGTGTTATCTATCTATCTCTCTATCTCTCTATCTCTCTCTCTCTCTCTCTCTCTCTCTCTTAACGGATAATAAGTATACAGTTATATAATATACATGTATAAGCAATACATACAGCAAAACACACAAAATTAGTCTTGTAAGCACCGTATACTCAACGTATGTCAATATATTTAATTTCTCAAACACATAAAGTACAAAACAATATAAAGCACATAACAACAATACTTATTACACAAGACTTACCAACTAAGGATTGAATGCCTTGACTGAGGCTCACACTGATACACTAAAACTCTCACTCGTGACTGTTATTGTAATGTAAAATGTGAATTGTAAATAACATATCGATAAAGAGTGACTGAAAGAATTCAAGTGCCATTCTGAAACTCACTTATATAATTCAAATCGCAATACTTACAGTAAACTTGAACATTGTACATCAACACTGAATTAATTAGAAAGATAGTAAAGATGATATGCCTTGTACGAAATACAGACAAATAAGCAAACGCCAACCACTGGACAACCAAACTTCAACAAAAAATATACATCTTTGCAACTCAATGCAAAGTGCCTGACTGCCAGTGGGCACTTTTTCAAACCTAAGAAGTCACATGACTGAAAACCGGCCAAGCATAAAAAACAGCATATGAAAGGTAATTCAATTTATCATAAAACAAGCCAATCTAAGCCTAAAATAGTTGCCTCCCTTTAAACTGAACCACCAGATTACTTCCCTAATTCAGGATTTGTCCAAACCAACCCCGTCAAAATAATACTGAATCTTATTGCACAGTAGATACTAATAGGTATTTTTATATCGATGTGTTGGACTAAGAACCGAATAAAATGTTGAACTCAACAGTGTCTCCTTGAAATCGTCTTGGAAACCACGAATTTTTTGTATATTTATGTGTGTTTAGTGTAAGAGTTTATATCCTGATGGGCCCGTATGGTTGACATGATTTACGAAATAATTAAATCTGTTATAAGTACAAAATATGAATGATTATGAACTATAGAAGGAATAAAACTACTTACATCCTTGTTAGCTTATTGTATGTTTGTTGTAATCATTGAATACATTGTACCGTGCGATCACAGGCTCACTGGCGTATGAAGCCCCCCCCCCCACAGACATTCTACTACCCAGGAATTCTTTTTACACTCTGAAGCACTGTCAAATATTATGTTCATAATAAAGTTTCCAAAAAATAATATGATTGATATAATTATTACCATATATTATACAGTAAAGGTATAAATCTCCTGGGCTCAGAAATCACGAAAATATACACCGGTCGTATTCATCAAGGCTGTGATGTAACAATTTGAAACCGATTTTAAAAGCCTGTTCTTATTCGACGGAGAAATAATTTCTCCTTAACCATCATCCCATTTTATATCCATATTATTGCTCTTAACTGGAGCAACAAGCCCTTCAACTTACAAAAGGTATGTCTCGATATCGATGTGCCCGCAGTTTGTTTTCATTAGCTAAATTTATTAATTCCATCGTGATTTCATACCCAATCCGGCGTTTTTCGAAAGAAAACGTTTTTGTAATAACTCACCATCGACGAATCCTTCAATGGATAGATACCTAAGACACTACAATTCAAAATTTGGAGAGATTGAGTTGAAACAGCTGACTTCGTAAGGTGAAGGTTGCCACACCTTCGATTTTCACCAATCATAGAGACTGTGGAGAATTGAAAGTTATTGATTGAAACACAACAACATGTATGTGTTACATTTAAATGATATTTGCTAACGCGAGGCTTTGCAATTGTAGGGGGGGGGGATATGTAGAGACTACATTTTTATGTTATGTATTTTTGTCTCATTTGTTGTATCGTGAACTATAATATTAATATTGTGCATAATTATGTCTGAAACCCATACTTTTTTCACATGGAGTGACAGTTACGATGAAGGACCGATAGAACTGTATATAAAGAGCACTGGGCATCCTAGGTATGCATTGAATGAGATATTTCTGTTTTGAATTACATCATGACAGCTTACCAGATGTATAGATACATTTTTCCCGTGTCGTACTTGATTTTAAACACATTTGAAATAGTTTGAATGTCTCTAATAAATTTAGGTCGCGTGTACATGAATATTTCTGTGCTGATGATATGTTGTTACGACCTTTTGTATTAAAATCTCAATTAGGAATTTTGATCTTTAAAATCCCGTGTGCCTGGTTTATCTACCATTATTCGGACCCTCTACTTACCCACATGTGTGCTTCAGATGTATCCTGTATGTCTTAATTAATCATAAACCCAATCGGGGTTTCCTAAATTAGTACTGTTATATTACATCAACTAAGCAGAAGTGATATGAACGAATTGGGAGTTATATAGCGATCGTTATATCGTTATCGTGTAATCAAATACAATATGCTAGTGTTCTAGTATTTGTTATTTCAGTTTTGTGTTCGTCAAACAAATGAACAGTGTGGTCAAACATAGACAATTTAGTATTATCTCAAACATACATGTTGTATAAAACTCGTATTCTTTTGTTCAAATACTGTAAATACATGTTCTTGCCAACAAAATAATCATAATGTGATGAAATATTTCTGCCAATGTATAACAATTAATTGGTTTAATCAAATGAAATTTCTTTTCAGTATGGTATACAATTTGATTTTTTCTCTTGCAGATGTCCAATTAGTGGTTGTCCGAATGTGAAAATTTTATGCAGCTCCGATCTTGAAGATAATAAAGAACTCAGGCTACATATAGAACAATCCTCGGATAATGCAAAACGAAGACGTCTTAGTTACGAAAAATCATAACTGAACTAAACACGTGCCTTTTGTTGAAGTTTGTTCAGATTGACAAAGTGTGCGCGACAATTTTAACAGGATAAACTTTGCTAAATAAAAACCATAATAATATATCAATGTCACTCTTTGTATCTAATACTACCACTTAGCTTTGTTAGAAATTAGTTGCATTTGACGCTCTGAACTGAGCGTTTCGAAATATGTGATCAAAGTTGATTTCATCTGTATAAACTTCAAACTAAATTGCAAAGACAAAGAAAGTAACAAAATGTATGTATTTACTTTTAAAAGCGTGATGCGGAAAAAACAGAAGTACAAATGTAATTGCATAAATGTTATGTATTTTTGTCTCGCTTGTTTTCATGTGAAACAGGATATTAATATAATAATTGTAAATATATATCTGCAACCCCTAATACATCCTTCTGGAGTAGGCGCAAAAATGTTTGATCCTTTTTTGGTGTAGAAGATTTTTCCAACGAGTAAACATATCTTTTGTGTATTATTATCTAGCATTCATTATTTATTTATTCATTCCGAAAAACACTAAATACAATACATGTATGTAGATGTATTGTAAGATTATTTTGGAACTGATCCAATACACTCTTGTATATTTTACAGTCCAAAAGGGAACCGATATTTAATTAGTAGTTGTCCGCATTAATTTGACAATAGTCTCTGACTTCACAACACATCATATGATGGTGAATTGTTTGCTTTTAGATAAAATGGAGTCACACGGAGCATTTCAATGATCATTTATTGTATTTACAATATTTAATCTTATTTGCATAAATAAATGTACTCACAAATCGATCTAAATAATATGTTTTTGTATTCTTTATCACATCAGTTCAATGCATATATTGATTTAATAATAATACATAAATTATTTAGTAAGACCAGGGTAAAGCACCAATGGTATAGATGACAACTTTTGTACATCAACTGGCTAAGGATAACAGACTGATCATTGCAAGACGTTGTTGTCTAGATATTTCAGCCCAACCTTTGTTTAAGTGCACATTCTCTAATCTGCAGCATTTATTGGTGTCTTTTTGCAACATAACCTAAAGCCCATGAAAATTCTAAAATGGGTGTACGCCCATACACCCATGCTCCAAACGTAGAATCACCAGGCGCATATTTCAAAGTATTGTATCCAGCCTTGACGTTGACATACACAACAATATATCGTCCAAGCCGTGGAACAGTGATGGTCAGTTCATTTGTAGGTGTCAAAGTCTGATGGTTCAACTTCAAAGACGATATCGAATATTTATCAGAAATGATAACAGTAAGGGTAGAGTTAGCCTCAAAGTCTGTAGGTATTACAAAGTCGTAGTTCGTGCCGTAAAATCCTACATCGGGAACAAACGTCATTGAAGGATCACCATTTACTCTGTTTGAGCCGTGACCGTATTGATGTACCATGACGGGTTTGTTAGATACTATGGATATGGTAGAAGAATTTCCGTATGTCCTGTAAATGGTTTTCTTCATTGACAAACCAGGAATCGTTTCAATGATATCGCCGTGTACGTTGTATATCTTGACTGTTGTTGAATCTTGGGTAACAACAACACTGATTGTGAAGTCAGTTCGAGGATCCATGTAGCTCACAATATGCGATGTCCCCAATGACGATACAGGAGGCGCGGTTTCTTCTAAATAATCACAATACAGCACGGAATCTTTCGGAATGTTTGCACACGTGTGACCGGACAGAACAAAAACCGAATGTGTAGCGAATATTCTTGTTCCAGATAAATCAGCATCCTGCATAAAGTATGTTTGGTTTTCGTTTAATGTTAACGTTTCCATTGGCTTTGAGTTGTAATCTATCGTAACCGTGGTACCAGCGTTGAGACTGATCACTGTAAATTGATCCTTGTCGTATTTGGACGACGGGTAGCCTGCGATGAAATATTCATTGTTCAAAACTGATCGTGGCAATACGAGACTACCGTCGGAGCTCGGAACTCTCATGTTAGCTGAGAAAACCATCACGGGCGTGTCTGACGTTACAAATACAGCTTTATGCTTAATAGTACCGGTCTTCTCTTGTGCTAAAGAACTGGAGTATTTGAGTGTCAATGACTTGCTCACATTGTGTACTTTGTCGATGTTAAGAAAAGGTATTTCAACACGAATGGTAGCTGTATCTGGACATGCGATCATAAGAACCGGAGCTCCCTTTGTTGGTGTTGAATTCATCATGTATCCAGTGACGAAAGATTTCCCAAAATATCCAGCTTCAATAGAAATACAAAATATGATTACAGTATTTTCGCGTATTAATAAATGAAACTGATTTTTTTGTGATTGGCGGACGGTCACATCTTTAGAGATGTTAATCTTCTTCCGTTAGTATAATTAGCAACAAATGTAAGACATTAGGAAAAAACAAATGAATGTTATGCAGTCTTGTTTGCTGTCGAGAAATGATTGTTCATGCTGTATGTTTATATTCTGCCGGACTGTAGGTTATCATTAAAAGCAACTTTTAAAATTGAATTTTTGTTGATGTATATTTTTGTTTATCACTCCACATATAGTTAATTATTATCGGAAAGTTTTCACCAGTTACCCCCCTTTGTTTATAAAGCATGTTTATTAATATATCTTTACTGTTGTGTAATTACTGTGTACTTTATTCGTAAAAATCGTTTGATGCATGTAATATTCAAATGGACCTTTTGGCCTAATAAAGTTCAAATTTCAAAAATTAAACTATAATGATATTATTACAATTATTGTAATTGTATTAATGCATACATTGTGACTATGTACTACATGTATATCAATTTTGTACTTGTCTAAATAAAGTTCTGTTCTGTGCTATATAACCATGAGGCAAGAAAAAGGTCATGTTTCTAACTAATTGACCAAAAAGGGGTATGTAGGTCGCTAAATTTCTATTTTTTCCTACCCTCTTATTTCATACTTTATATTTAGCTATTTGAACCCTTAGAATCGGCACTAAAATAATGACAGGTGGATCGGATAACCGGATATCTATATCATTGGCCTTAGTGTTCTTAATAATAATATAATGTTTCTAGTGTAGCAGGTCTATATAATTTTTACAGAACCTAATTGTCATCTTACCAATTGATAATAGTGCTAGATTGTTTAAATTTTAACAGTTAACGCAGCTGTTATTTTATTGGAAACTGAACGATAACTTTCCATATAGACGTCTCTCTCTCGGCACGCACGTGTTTTGATGCGTACCAAAGTACTACGTTTTTTCTACATCAGCCATGAAATTATTAAACTAGTTCCCGTTCTATGGTGCAGTGCAAGTCTATGTAAGTGTAGTTTCCATGAGTAATTTCTGTACTTCGACTCTCTACGTGCTGTTACCCTTCTCAAAATATTCAATGGTACACGTTATCTTATGAAAAATGTTATTACATTTATACTTACATGAATCATTGACGCTTACACAGGACATAGAAGTGACATCTCCCCATCCTGTGTCATCTGAACAATTCACCCATGTTAGACTTGATGCAGGTCTGTAGTATCCTTGGTTACATGTTAGGTTGGCGACATTTGTACCAAATGATGTGGATGTAATAGACAAAACACCGTTCGGAATTTCTGGTGGCTTATTACATACTATAATAGAAAGAAAGTAAGTTAGCAGACTTACGATTTCGATTATTAAAGAGGGAGGCGTATGCACAAAAATGCGTTAAAATCATTAGGCTTCTGACACAAAAAAGTCATTTAGCTTATTAAAAAAGTATCAGAATACAAAACTCAAACATTTGAAAACCTTGGGCTTGAACAATTTTCAATCGGTTATCACATTACTAATCATATTGTACATAATTCCAATGATATAAACAAAATTTAAATATTCATAGGAGCTGTCAATCACGTAACGTTGTATCCCACCAGAGACAATTATTTCTTACATTGGAAAAATCTGAAAACTGACAAATTCAAAACAAAATTTAAATTTCTTTACCGTAAACATATAGGCGATTTTCTTCATTCTACTTAATTAATAGATTATGACCGTTGTTGATACTTGATATTAATGTATCGTTATTGGCTAACTGGTCATATCAAGTTTCACCAATTTATAAATTTAAAAACTAAACGATAATTATACACTTAAGGAAATCCAGTTTATTAAGTCCATTGCGAGTGATTTAAAACAAATATGATATATGGTTGGTTTTCTATAAACCAATATAGCACGTATTTTTTCAAATCTTTGAACAACGATATCTACTCTGTATTTAGGAATATGATACAACAATTAGCCTTAAAATAACTATACATAAATAGTTCAGACAACCGTGCCTCAGGTTTTTTGTATTGTCCTTCGTTCGTTAGACTTTACTTTAAAGAAATTCCGTAGCCTGAAAAATGAAAACAACTATCAAAATTCTGAGGCCAGGTTCTTTAGATAAACATATCCGCTTTGAAATCCACCATCGAATAAGGCGGCAATCTTAATTCGAAAATAACACCTACTGTGTTTTTCAATCAAGCGATTAACCATTAAAGTCTCATAAAATAAACGAATTTCGATTAATTGAATGCATCCAATTCACTTTTGATTGCCAATCAAAATCGTAAATCGTTCACGGTTCAATAAATGAAACCACACCAAGGTTTGATGTCTTGTAAGAGATGGTTAACGCTAATAAACTGAAGTCGATAAAAAGAACCGTGTTTATCGCAATAAAACACTATTTTTGCGCGTTAGATTAGATTTTTGTTGCTTGGTATATGAAAGTATAATATCTAACCTTTATAGAATAACTTAGAATATTATTCTACTTTTTTAGCCAATACCGAAACATTAAACCGAAACTAAAACAAAGACAATTTAAATCTTAAAGGCCGTCATTAAGAGTCTCCAGGGTGACCATAAGTTTCCAGCGATTTTTTGTTGGTTAGATTCATTAATAATGTATTAGTCGCATGGAATGGTAACAAGATTTTCATTATTGTTTCTTGTCAGTAAGTAACATATCTTCGCAGAACGTACTGGATTAAGTTGAAACAAAGCCAGAAAAAATGATCGTGTTCCCGGTTTTCCGACCGACCCTAAGTTTTGGCGCTGGCAGAAAAATCCTAGGTACGAAACTTCTTTTTTTATAAAAAAGCATAGAACGTTTCCATTCTAACCGTCCTATTTTGTATTATAAATTATCGTGTTATTTTGCGGACCTGAGGTAAAGCAATACTTTTTAACGCTTTTACGTGAATTTATTTAATCTACGAGTCTGATATGCATTAAATGAATACTTACTTGGTGAGTCTAATGTTTTATTACAGTTGTTCATCATTTCGATCTTAGTATTGCGCACAATCTTCATTTTCTTGCAGTCACAGCATTTGTCATTGCTTTTCTGTAGTTTGTGTAATGTTAAGTTGACATTCTCGTTGATTTCTTCAAGTTTACTGTCCATGTAATTCCTCGTATTAAAGACTGAGATATTCATCGTCGACAACTGGTCCTGGACCGTTTTTTGAAAGTTTTGAAAAATTTTATCGTAATCAGCGAGTTGTTTTCTTACAAATACTTTTTCAGAAGACAATGCATTCGACAAAACTCTTGCCAAGTTCACCCTATTTTCATGGATCTTTTCTACGCCTTCTCCCTTTTCTACCATACTATTGACAGCATTCTTCTGTAAGTTATCCGTACACATGCTTTCAATTTTGTCAAAGCGGTCATTAATAGATGCTATATTACTTTTCAATTCGTATTCTATCGCGTATGTTTTGCTTGCCAAAGAATCTAGTCTTTCACTCAACATAGTAAATACTATGTCCGGTATCATGTCACCACACACTAGTGATGGTGTAAGGCACATGATGAATGCTAACCTATAAAGAGCATACATGTCTATTCCAAATGGTGTTCTCACAGTGAATGTAATTATGATCCTTCTATGTAAACTGTAAAAGTGAAAACTGCACCTGAAATCGTTTACGGTGCTATAAGAGTTTGTAAACAACACTCAGTTTTATCAGTATTCAGTTCAGGCGTTACGAGCTACTGATAAGAAAAATCAGACACACGATACATATAACAGTTATCATGCACGTGTTGTGATAAAATTTCACGCGTGATTTACATGAATTTGAATAAACTCTTGATAAAAACTGCAACATCACACTTATGCTAACGTATCTGTGGTAGATGTATAGGATATATTAAGAGTAACTGTTGTCTATGAAATTTAGAGGCGTTGGTAGCGAGCCGTGAAATTTCAGACAACAGTTACGAGAGATCTAGTTTGCAGTGTGGACAAACACGTGGCGTTTGCCGTTACAAATGGGTATTGCGGGAAGCATTTTTTGCCGGTAGGCAGGAGAAAATAAGCTCCAAAATCGTTTAACAAGTAAAATCCGAACAAATTGTTTATCAAAAATCACTCCATACCAATAATATAGAATACAGTAAAATCCCCAAGTTTGGTACAATTTAGATATTGGGAGACTCCTTAAATTTTCCAAAGTAATCATTTCTTGTGATTTTAAAGTCCGGGACAGTGGTGTGGTTAAGTGTCTAGGAAAGGTTGTCAATTACCATAGCAAACAACGTGTCATGATCGTGTCGTGCATTGTACATATTTTAAGCTTCCATCAAAGTCTTAACGCTTTTGTAACGGTTAAATTTATTTTCTGAAAATGCAATAACCAAGAATTATAATGTCAATCATAATTGTGTGACACACTTTCTAGTAATATGTTTTATGACCACGCAACCAATGTGCTGCTCATACCAACGATCAGCTTTTGTAGTCAGTTCAGATAAACCACTTGAGGTCATAATTGGCAAAATAAGTCGTTATTAATGAAATAATATAAAGAAATAACCTGAAAATACGCCGAATGTCTCATTATGTTCTTTATTGCAATATTTTTAAATATGTTTGTTTAAAAAATTACATTGTATACTGAATATTTCAATCCACATATGACGCTAATATCAATATGCGAAATCTTACAGCATGGTGAAAGGTAGTGGACGTTTTGCCTACATGTCTTACACAAGAACATCTGAACAGTCACTTTACAAGTATTTAACTCAAGATGATCATAAAAGCTAGTAATAGTTATATTCTTGAAGCTATGCAGAGTAGAACTTTCTATAGCTTTTGCTTGAAAATAAATTCATAAACCACATTAAATGCGCATTTTAACATTTATTTAAAACTCAATGTAAAACGGCAACAATATAATTAATGTAAATACCACGGTTTCAATCATAAACAAGATGTGGTTTAAAAACACAATCCCCCGTTGGTTGACCTTCGACCCTGAAAATGCACAGGCATGTAGAGATTGTCATTATGAACCAACATATGAAGTTTGATGATTGTAGATGAAAGCATTTTGATTTTTCACGCAATGTTAACATTTGGTACAGACAAACGAAGGGCCAAAATCCTGACAAAATTTGCCGAGGAACAATCCTTCTATCATAGTTTGTTCAAAATCCCTTGACAAATATAGAAGTTGCAAGTAAAAGAGTATGTCTCTATAAATTACAAATGCACAACGATTCCGTCAAAAATGATCGAATCATAAAACCTCGACAGTGTACACTGGTTAACTTGATAACAATAGTTCAATGAAATATTGATAAAAATAATATTGCGCTTTCTTCAGCCTTGTGTGTGTCATTGCGGTATAATTAAAAGTAAATGATCTAATTAAAATTGCTGTTTGGTTTGTTATATCATGTATAATTATATGACACATTTAAGGTATTTTGTCCATCCTTAGTTCAAGTAAACTCGGCTGTCTAATTTGTGATTGCTCATGCTTATATAATCATAGAGCATACACATTGTTTATACAAACAATAAATTCTTAAAGCGCTTATGTAAATGATTGTGCACGTGGACAGGTCTAGCTTCTTTCGAATACAGACCTGGTCACGTGCAGAAAACAGACCCGCGCACGAAATTCTTTTGATAATACAGGTCTTTCTAAAGGATATGGACATATCACAAACAAAGAAGTAGGTGTGTAAACCAGTTGAATGCCATGAATGGGGTCAAATTTTAGGACAATTTTATTTTTCATTTAAGGTTATTATGGGTTAAGTTATTTTGTTTCATGTAGAATTTATTTCAATTTTACCATCACAGGTCCGTTACTTCTGCCTGTGGTTCATGGTTATATATCATGGAGCATACACATTGTTTATGCAAACAATAGATTCTTAAAGCGTTTATATAAATAAGTGTGCACGTGGGCAGGTCTAGCTTCTTTCCTTTATATACCTGGTCACGCGCATAAAACTGACCCGCGCACGAAATACAGGTCTTTCTAAAGGATATGGACCTATCACAAACAGAGCAGGGGTCAAGAGTAACTGTTGTTTTTGAAATTAAGAGGCGAGCGCAGCGAGCCGTATTTCATAGTCAACAGAGATAGACCACAGGTAACACTGAATGTTTTTACAACGAATAACCACTGTGTGGTAGCACTGTACGCAAAAAATCAACGGTGTTTACAAGATGGCGGACGGATAAATATTGTGAGGTAGGTGTCGTTTGTTTTGGGTTCAAACTTTTTAAATACGACGTCCTCTACACAATAATATACATCAAATGAAAGAACTTTAAAACGGCAATCGGCGGCTACTAATCGCTTTTTATCAAACCACGTCGTTTTCACAAAATCAGTGTCTGAACATCACGTGTTGTGTTTTTTGAAAAATGAAGCGAGGAAACTGAACAAAACCGACGATTATTCCATACAAAAATACTTGTCCACGTGTATGGAGAATGTAAAGCTCCTCACGTATATCCATTATTTCCTCATCAAAATCCCTTGTAGAAGATGTTTTTAAGCTTTTAAATTTTACATATTGTACGCAACGGTGCTAAGTGTAAATATTGTACTGTGCGCAATGGAGAAAACAATTTCTGTACGCAACGGAGCAACAATTTTAGACAAAGATCTGTACGCAACGGAGCAGTCAATGAATAGCTTGTTTCTGTGTGTTTAAAAACGTGTCTTGTATACTTTGATTTCAATTTTAAGTGCATTGTTATAGATGAATGCACGCTTCGGGTTCGAAAGCGCAGTAATATGATACGCAGGCAAGCCTGAGTGAATAATTACAAACTTTCGAACGATAAAACGTGCATTGTGTTACTACAATGCTGGACAACACGTGATGTTCAGACACTGATTTTGTGAAAACGGCGTGGTTTGATAAAAAACGATTATGAGCCGCCGATTGCCGTTTTAAAGTTCTTTCATTTGATGTATTCTGTATATTGTGTAGAGGACGTCGTATTTAAAAAGGTTGAACCAAAAACAAACGACACCTACCTCACAACATTTATCCGTCCGCCATCTTGTGAACACCGTTGATTTTTTGCGTACAGTGCTACCACACAGTGATAACTGTAATCTACGTGTTTTAGAAAACACCATTTCTGTGCTGTGATTGGTCAGTTGGGGTCAACTGTGGTCTAAGATAAAGAAATCTTGAAATATGTATTATTTTAGCAATTAGTTATTTAGGGTTGTACGTCCGATTGTGACGTACCTTCGATAAACATTCATATGTATTATCTTTCATTTCAAAATAATGTACCCGGGTGCTATCGGCTCATTATATTTATGTATTCCCCGATAACCCGTAGGGTTCGTGGGTAGATGTTTTCGTCCCCACAAGTGAGTTGTTACAACAGAAGATAGCGAAATTTGATCACTATATTTATTTTCATACAAGTGTTATCTATCTATCTATCTATCTCTCTCTCTCTCTCTCTCTCTCTCTCTCTCTTAACGGATAATAATTATACAGTTATATAATATACATGTATAAGCAATACATACAGCAAAACACACAAAATTATTCTTGTAAGCACCGTATACTCAACGTATGTCAATATATTTAATTTCTCAAACACATAAAGTACAAAACAATATAAAGCACATAACAACAATACTTATTACACAAGACTTACCAACTAAGGATTGAATGCCTTGACTGAGGCTCACACTGATACACTAAAACTCTCACTCGTGACTGTTATTGTAATGTAAAATGTGAATTGTAAATAACATATCGATAAAGAGTGACTGAAAGAATTCAAGTGCCATTCTGAAACTCACTTATATAATTCAAATCGCAATACTTACAGTAAACTTGTACATTGTACATCAACACTGAATTAATTAGAAAGATAGTAAAGATGATATGCCTTGTACTAAATACAGACAAATAAGCAAACATCAACCACTGGACAACCAAACTTCAACCAAAAATATACATCTTTGCAACTCAATGCAAAGTGCCTGATTGCCAGTGGGCACTTTTTTAAACCTAAGAAGTCACATGACTGAAAACCGGCCAAGCATAAAAAACAGCATATGAAAGGTAATTCAATTTATCATAAACAAGCCAAGCTAAGCCTAAAATAGTTGCCTCCCTTTAAACTGAACCACCAGGTTACTTCCCTAACTTAGGATTTGTCCAAACCAACCCCGTCAAAATAATACTGAATCTTATTGCACAGTAGATACTAATAGGTATTTTTATATCGATGTGTTGGACTAACAACCGAATAAAATGTTGAACTCAACAGTGTCTCCTTGAAATCGTCTTGAAAACCACGTATTTTTTTTGTATATTTATGTGTGTTTAGTGTAAGCGTTTATATCCTGATGGGCCCGTATGGTTGACATGATTTACGAAATAATTAAATCTGTTATAAGTACAAATATGAATGATTTTGAACTATAGAAGGAATGAAACTACATGTACTTACATCCTTGTTAGCTTATTGTATGTTTCTTGTAATCATTGAATACATTGTACCGTGCGATCACAGGCTCACTGGCGTATGAAGGCCCCCCCCCACAGACATTCTACTACCCAGGAATTCTTTTTACACTCTGAAGCACTGTCAAATATTATGTTCATAATAAAGTTTCCAAAAAATAATATGATTGATATAATTATTACTATATATTATACAGTAAAGGTATAAATCTCCTGGGCTCAGAAATCACGAAAATATACACCGGTCGTATTCATCAAGGCTGTGATGTAACAATTTGAAACCGATTTTAAAAGCCTGTTCTTATTCGACGGAGAAATAATTTCTCCTTAACCATCATCCCATTTTATATCCATATTATTGCTCTTAACTGGAGCAACAAGCCCTTCAACTTACAAAAGGTATGTCTCGATATCGATGTGACCGCAGTTTGTTTTCATTAGCTAAATTTATTAATTCCATCGTGATTTCATACCCAATCCGGCGTTTTTCGAAAGAAAACGTTTTTGTAATAACTCACCATCGACGAATCCTTCAATGGATAGATACCTAAGACACTACAATTCAAAATTTGGCGAGATTGAGTTGAAACAGCTGACTTCGTAAGGTGAAGGTTGCCACACCTTCGATTTTCACCAATCGTAGAGACTGTGGAGAATTGAAAGTTTTTGATTGAAACACAACAACATGTATGTGTTACATTTAAATGTTAAATGATATTTGCTAACGCGAGGCTTTGCAATTGTAAGGGGGGGGGGGATATGTAGAGACTACATTTTTATGTTATGTATTTTTGTCTCATTTGTTGTATCGTGAACTATAATATTAATATTGTGAATAATTATGTCTGAAACCCATACTTTTTTCACATGGAGTGACAGTTACGATGAAGGACCGATAGAACTGTATATAAAGAGCACTGGGCATCCTAGGTATGCATTGAATGAGATATTTCTGTTTTGAATTACATCATGACAGCTTACCAGATGTATAGATACATTTTTCCCGTGTCGTACTTGATTTTAAACACATTTGAAATAGTTTGAATGTCTCGAATAAATTTAGGTCGCGTGTACATGAATATGTCTGTGCTGATGATATGTTGTTACGACCTTTTGTATTAAAATCTCAATTAGGAATTTTGATCTTTAAAATCCCGTGTGCCTGGTTTATCTACCATTATTCGGACCCTCTACTTACCCACATGTGTGCTTCAGAGGTATCCTGTATGTCTTAATTAATCATAAACCCAATCGGGGTTTCCTAAATTAGTACTGTTATATTACATCAACTAAGCAGAAGTGATATGAACGAATTGGGAGTTATATAGCGATCGTTATATCGTTATCGTGTAATCAAATAAAATATGCTAGTGTTCTAGTATTTGTTATTTCAGTTTTGTGTTCGTCAAACAAATGAACAGTGTGGTCAAACATAGACAATTTAGTATTATCTCAAACATACATGTTGTATAAAACTCGTATTCTTTTGTTCAAATACTGTAAATACATGTTCTTGCCAACAAAATAATCATAATGTGATGAAATAGTTCTGCCAATGTATAACAGTTATTTGGTTTAATCAAATGAAATTTCTATTCACTATGGTATACAATTTGATTTTTTCTCTTGCAGATGTCCAATTAGTGGTTGTCCGAATGTGAAAATTTTATGCAGCTCCGATCTTGAAGATAATAAAGAACTTAGGCTGCATTTAGAACAATCCTCGGTTAATGCAAAACGAAGACGTCTTAGTTACGAAAAATCATAACTGAACTAAACACGTGCCTTTTGTTGAAGTTTGTTCAGATTGACAAAGTGTGCGCGGCAATTTTAACAGGATAAACTTAGCTAAATACAAACCATAATAATATATCAATGTCACTCTTTGTATCTAATACTACCACTTAGCTTTGTTAGAAATTAGTTGCATTTGACGCTCTGAACTCAGCGTTTCGAAATATGTGATCAAAGTTGATTTCATCTGTATTAACTTCAAACTAAATGACAAAGACAAAGAAAGTAACAAAATGTATGTATTAACTTTTAAAAGCATAAATGTTATGTATTTTTGTCTCGCTTGTTTTCATGTGAAACAGGATATTAATATAATAATTGTAAATATATATTTGCAACCCATATTACATCCTTCTGGAGTAGGGGCAAAATTGTTTAATCCTTTTTTGGTGTAGAAGATCTTTTCCAACGAGTAAACATATCTTTTATGTATTATTATCTAGCATTCATTATTTATTTATTCATTCCGAAAAACACTAAATACAATACATACATGTATGTAGATGTATTGTAAGATTATTATGGAACTGATCCAATACACTCTTGTATATTTTACAGTCCAATAGGGAACCGATATTTAATTAGTTGTTGTCCGCATTAATTTGACAATAGTCTCTGACTTCACAACGCCTTATATGAAGGTGAATTGTTTGTATTTAGATAAAATGGAGTCACACGGAGCATTTCATTGACCATTTATTGTATTTACAATATTTAATCTTATTTGCATAAATAATTGTACTCACAAATCGATCTAAATAATATGTTTTTGTATTCTTTATCACATCAGTTCAATACATATATTGATTAAGTATAATAATACATACATGTATATTGATTTAGAAAGACCAGGGTAAAGCACCAATGGTATAGATGACAACTTTTGTACATCAACTAGCTAAGGATAACAGACTGATCATTGCAAGACGCTGTTGTCTAGATATTTCAGCCCAACATTCGTTTAAGTGCACATTCTCTAATCCGCAGCATTTATTGGTGTCTTTTTGCAACATATCCTAAAGCCCATGAAAATTCTAAAATGGGTGTACGCCCATACATCCATGCTCCAAACGTAGAATCACCAGGCGCATAATTCAAAGTATTGTATCCAGCCTTGACGTTGACATACACAACAATATATCGTCCAAGACGTGGTACGGTGATGGAAAGTTCCTTTGTAGGTATCAAAGTCTGATGGTTCAACTTCAAAGACGATATTGAATATTTATCAGAAATGATAATAGTAAGGGTAGAGTTAGCCTCAAAGTCTGTAGGTATTACAAAGTCGTAGTTCGTGCCGTAAAATCCTACATCGGGAACAAACATCATTGAAGGATCACCATTTACTCTGTTTGAGCCGTGTCCGTATTGGTGTACCATAACTGGTTTGTTAGATACTATGGATATGGTAGAGGAATTTCCGTATGTCCTGTAAATGGTTTTCTTCATTGACAAACCAGGAATCGTTTCAATAATATCGCCATGTATGTTGTATATCTTGACTGTTGTTGAATCTTGGGTAACAACAACACTGATTGTGAAGTCAGTTCGAGGATCCATGTAGCTCACAATATGCGTAGTTCCCAGTGCTGACACAGGAGGCGCGGTTTCTTCTAAATAATCACAATACAGCACGGAATCTTTCGGAATGTTTGCACACGTGTGACTGGACAGAACAAAAACCGAATTTGTAGCGAAAATTCTTGTTCCAGATAAATCAGCATCCTGCATAAAGTATGTTTGGTTTTCGTTTAATGTTAACATTTCCATTGGCTTTGAGTTGTAATCTATCGTAACCGTGGTACCATCGTTGAGACTGATCACTGTAAATTGATCCTTGTCATATTTGGACGACGGGTAGCCTGCGATGAAATATTCATTGTTCAAAACTGATCGTGGCAATACGAGACTACCGTCGGAGCTCTGAACTCTCATGTTAGCTGAGAAAACCATCACGGGCGTGTCTGACGTTACAAATACAGCTTTATGCTTAATAGTACCGGTCTTCTCTTGTGCTAAAGAACTGGAGTATTTGAGTGTCAATTTCTTGCTCACATTGTGTACTTTGTCGATGTTAAGAAAAGGTATTTCAACACGAATGGTAGCTGTATCTGGACATGCGATCATAAGAACCGGAGCTCCCTTTGTTGGTGAAAAATTCATCATGTATCCAGTGACGAAAGATTTCCCAAAATATCCAGCTTCAATAGAAATACAAAATATGATTACAGTATTTTCACGTATTAATAAATGAAACTTATTTTTTTGTGATTGGCGGACGGTCACATCTTTAGAGATGTTAATCTTCTTCCGTTAGTATAATTAGCAACAAATGTAAGACATTAGGAAAAAACATGCAGTCTTGTTTGCTGTCGAGAAATGATTGTTCATGCTGTATGTTTATAGGTAAGACAAACCGTGTATTTTAATGTAGTTTTAAATGTTTCTAAATGTGTTTAATTTCTGTATAAAGATACAAGTTTGATGTATATTATTAATGCTTGTTAGATTTGTTTTGTTCTGAAGGGTTTGTATTGTTTATATGTTGTACAGTTTCCGCCTAATTGTAGCCTGTCTTCAATTTTACGATCACGCCTATAAGTTTTCACTACCATCCCTACTGTCTTTAGTTTACACATTCTGTCGGACTGCAGGTTATCATTAAAAGCAACTTTTAAAATTGAATTTTTGTTGATGTATATTTTTGTTTATCACTCCAGATATAGTTAATTGATATCGGAAAGTTTTCACCAGTTACACCCCTTTGTTTATAAAGCATGTTTATTAATATATCTTTACTGTTGTGTTATTACTGTGTACTTTTTTCGTAAAAATCGTTTGATGCATGTAATATTCAAATGGACCTTTTGGCCTAATAAAGTTCAAATTTCAAAAATTAAACTATAATGATATTATTACAATTATTGTAATTGTATTAATGCATACATTGTGACTATGTACTACATGTATATCAATTTTGTACTTGTCTAAATAAAGTTCTGTTCTGTGCTATTTAACCATGAGGCAAGAAAAAGGTCATGTTTCTAACTAATTGACCAAAAAGGGGTATGTAGGTCGCTAAATTTCTATTTTTTCCTACCCTCTTATTTCATACTTTATATTTAGCTATTTGAACCCTTAGAATCGGCACTAAAATAATGACAGGTGGATCGGATAACCGGATATCTATATCATTGGCCTTAGTGTTCTTAATAATAATATAATGTTTCTAGTGTAGCAGGTCTATATAATTTTTACAGAACCTAATTGTCATCTTACCAATTGATAATAGTGCTAGATTGTTTAAATTTTAACAGTTAACGCAGCTGTTATTTTATTGGAAACTGAACGATAACTTTCCATATAGACGTCTCTCTCTCGGCACGCACGTGTTTTGATGCGTACCAAAGTACTACGTTTGTTCTACATCAGCCATGAAATTATTAAACTAGTTCCCGTTCTATGGTGCAGTGCAAGTCTATGTAAGTGTAGTTTCCATGAGTAATTTCTGTACTTCGACTCTCTACGTGCTGTTACCCTTCTCAAAATATTCAATGGTACACGTTATCTTATGAAAAATGTTATTACATTTATACTTACATGAATCATTGACGCTTACACAGGACATAGAAGTGACATCTCCCCATCCTGTGTCATCTGAACAATTCACCCATGTTAGACTTGATGCAGGTCTGTAGTATCCTTGGTTACATGTTAGGTTGGCGACATTTGTACCAAATGATGTGGATGTAATAGACAAAACACCGTTCGGAATTTCTGGTGGCTTATTACATACTATAATAGAAAGAAAGTAAGTTAGCAGACTTACGATTTCGATTATTAAAGAGGGAGGCGTATGCACAAAAATGCGTTAAAATCATTAGGCTTCTGACACAAAAAAGTCATTTAGCTTATTAAAAAAGTATCAGAATACAAAACTCAAACATTTGAAAACCTTGGGCTTGAACAATTTTCAATCGGTTATCACATTACTAATCATATTGTACATAATTCCAATGATATAAACAAAATTTAAATATTCATAGGAGCTGTCAATCACGTAACGTTGTATCCCACCAGAGACAATTATTTCTTACATTGGAAAAATCTGAAAACTGACAAATTCAAAACAAAATTTAAATTTCTTTACCGTAAACATATAGGCGATTTTCTTCATTCTACTTAATTAATAGATTATGACCGTTGTTGATACTTGATATTAATGTATCGTTATTGGCTAACTGGTCATATCAAGTTTCACCAATTTATAAATTTAAAAACTAAACGATAATTATACACTTAAGGAAATCCAGTTTATTAAGTCCATTGCGAGTGATTTAAAACAAATATGATATATGGTTGGTTTTCTATAAACCAATATAGCACGTATTTTTTCAAATCTTTGAACAACGATATCTACTCTGTATTTAGGAATATGATACAACAATTAGCCTTAAAATAACTATACATAAATAGTTCAGACAACCGTGCCTCAGGTTTTTTGTATTGTCCTTCGTTCGTTAGACTTTACTTTAAAGAAATTCCGTAGCCTGAAAAATGAAAACAACTATCAAAATTCTGAGGCCAGGTTCTTTAGATAAACATATCCGCTTTGAAATCCACCATCGAATAAGGCGGCAATCTTAATTCGAAAATAACACCTACTGTGTTTTTCAATCAAGCGATTAACCATTAAAGTCTCATAAAATAAACGAATTTCGATTAATTGAATGCATCCAATTCACTTTTGATTGCCAATCAAAATCGTAAATCGTTCACGGTTCAATAAATGAAACCACACCAAGGTTTGATGTCTTGTAAGAGATGGTTAACGCTAATAAACTGAAGTCGATAAAAAGAACCGTGTTTATCGCAATAAAACACTATTTTTGCGCGTTAGATTAGATTTTTGTTGCTTGGTATATGAAAGTATAATATCTAACCTTTATAGAATAACTTAGAATATTATTCTACTTTTTTAGCCAATACCGAAACATTAAACCGAAACTAAAACAAAGACAATTTAAATCTTAAAGGCCGTCATTAAGAGTCTCCAGGGTGACCATAAGTTTCCAGCGATTTTTTGTTGGTTAGATTCATTAATAATGTATTAGTCGCATGGAATGGTAACAAGATTTTCATTATTGTTTCTTGTCAGTAAGTAACATATCTTCGCAGAACGTACTGGATTAAGTTGAAACAAAGCCAGAAAAAATGATCGTGTTCCCGGTTTTCCGACCGACCCTAAGTTTTGGCGCTGGCAGAAAAATCCTAGGTACGAAACTTCTTTTTTTATAAAAAAGCATAGAACGTTTCCATTCTAACCGTCCTATTTTGTATTATAAATTATCGTGTTATTTTGCGGACCTGAGGTAAAGCAATACTTTTTAACGCTTTTACGTGAATTTATTTAATCTACGAGTCTGATATGCATTAAATGAATACTTACTTGGTGAGTCTAATGTTTTATTACAGTTGTTCATCATTTCGATCTTAGTATTGCGCACAATCTTCATTTTCTTGCAGTCACAGCATTTGTCATTGCTTTTCTGTAGTTTGTGTAATGTTAAGTTGACATTCTCGTTGATTTCTTCAAGTTTACTGTCCATGTAATTCCTCGTATTAAAGACTGAGATATTCATCGTCGACAACTGGTCCTGGACCGTTTTTTGAAAGTTTTGAAAAATTTTATCGTAATCAGCGAGTTGTTTTCTTACAAATACTTTTTCAGAAGACAATGCATTCGACAAAACTCTTGCCAAGTTCACCCTATTTTCATGGATCTTTTCTACGCCTTCTCCCTTTTCTACCATACTATTGACAGCATTCTTCTGTAAGTTATCCGTACACATGCTTTCAATTTTGTCAAAGCGGTCATTAATAGATGCTATATTACTTTTCAATTCGTATTCTATCGCGTATGTTTTGCTTGCCAAAGAATCTAGTCTTTCACTCAACATAGTAAATACTATGTCCGGTATCATGTCACCACACACTAGTGATGGTGTAAGGCACATGATGAATGCTAACCTATAAAGAGCATACATGTCTATTCCAAATGGTGTTCTCACAGTGAATGTAATTATGATCCTTCTATGTAAACTGTAAAAGTGAAAACTGCACCTGAAATCGTTTACGGTGCTATAAGAGTTTGTAAACAACACTCAGTTTTATCAGTATTCAGTTCAGGCGTTACGAGCTACTGATAAGAAAAATCAGACACACGATACATATAACAGTTATCATGCAAGTGTTGTGATAAAATTTCACGCGTGATTTACATGAATTTGAATAAACTCTTGATAAAAACTGCAACATCACACTTATGCTAACGTATCGAGCCGTGAAATTTCAGACAACAGTTACGAGAGATCTAGTTTGCAGTGTGGACAAACACGTGGCGTTTGCCGTTACAAATGGGTATTGCGGGAAGCATTTTTTGCCGGTAGGCAGGAGAAAATAAGCTCCAAAATCGTTTAACAAGTAAAATCCGAACAAATTGTTTATCAAAAATCACTCCATACCAATAATATAGAATACAGTAAAATCCCCAAGTTTGGTACAATTTAGATATTGGGAGACTCCTTATATTTTCCAAAGTAATCATTTCTTGTGATTTTAAAGTCCGGGACAGTGGTGTGGTTAAGTGTCTAGGAAAGGTTGTCAATTACCATATCAAACAACGTGTCATGATCGTGTCGTGCATTGTACATATTTCAATCTTCCATCAAAGTCTTAAAGCTTTTGTAACGGTTAAATTTATTTTCTGAAAATGCAATAACCAAGAATTATAATGTCAATCATAATTGTGTGACACACTTTCTAGTAATATTTTTTATGACCACGCAACCAATGTGCTGCTCATACCAACGATCAGCTTTTGTAGTCAGTTCAGATAAACCACTGGAGGTCATAATTGGCAAAATAAGTCACGTTATTAATGAAATAATATAAAGAAATAACCTGAAAATACGCCGAATGTCTCATTATGTTCTTTATTGCAATATTTTTAAATATGTTTGTTTAAAAAATTACATTGTATACTGAATATTTCAATCCACATATGACGCTAATATCAATATGCGAAATCTTACAGCATGGTGAAAGGTAGTGGACGTTTTGCCCACATGTCTTACACAAGAACATCTGAACAGTAACTTTACAAGTATTTAACCCAAGATGATCATAAAAGCTAGTAATAGTTATATTCTTGAAGCTATGCAGAGTAGAACTTTCTATAGCTATTGCTTGAAAATAATACCATAAACCACATTAAATGCGCATTTTAACATTTATTTTAAACTCAATGTAAAACGGCAACAACAAATTATAATTAATGTAAATACCACGGTTTCAATCATAAACAAGATGTGGTTTAAAAACACAATCCCCCGTTGGTTGACCTTCGACCCTGAAAATGCACAGGCATGTAGAGATTGTCATTATGAACCAACATAATGAAGTTTGATGATCGTAGATGAAAGCATTTTGATTTTTCACGCAATGTTAACATTTGGTACAGACAAACGAAGGGCCAAAATCCTGACAAAATTTGCTGAGGAACAATCCTTCTATCATAGTTTGGTCAAAATCCCTTGACAAATATAGAAGTTGCAAGTAAAAGAGTATGTCTCTATAAATTACAAATGCACAACGATTCCGTAAAAAATGATCGAATCATAAAACCTCGACAGCGTACACTGGTTAACTTGATAACAAGAGTTCCATGAAAGATTGATAAAAATAACTAGAGAAAAGAAGCTGACAAGATAATTTCTCTATTACAATCGCGCATAATAAAGGACCATAATTCCGTCAAATATAATCGAATAATAAAACCCGGAGCTTATGTGCTGGGGTTCTTGGTAACAACAAGTAGGTGAAAGTTTTGTCAAAATCTTGGAAATGTTGGAGTAGTATCCTAAAAGCGATTTTTTTCATGACCATGACCTTGACCTATTGACTGAAAATGTGCAGGTTCTGTAGAAGATGTGTCATAATGGGACTTCCTGTGTGCTTTAGAATTTCCTTTGTGCTGGTACGTCCGCCCACATTGGTCGCATATACATTCAGGCATTTCTACGAACGAGAACAAAATATTTACATAAAGACATCGTAGGCTATAACATTTTCAGAAAATAAATTTAACCGTTACCAAAAGCCTTAAGACTTTGGAGACTTAGAATGTGTACACTTGACGATACGATCATGACACATTGTTTGCTATTGTAATTGACAACCTTTCATAGACACTTCATCACACCACTGTCCCAAAGTTTAAAATCACAAGAAATGATTACTTTGGAAAATTTAAGGAGTCTCCCAATATTTAAATTGGTACGGAGCGATTTTTGATAAACAATTTGTTCGGAATTTGCTTGTTACAAGGTCGTACGTAAGATCAAATTAAAGATGACTTCCCGCAAGAGCATTACTAAATCAGCTTCCCGCATCAGCATAAATACAATTTTAGGAATAGCTGCCTGATAAAAGGCACGAAAATACTTTACATTTCATAAATAATAGCAACACAATATGTGGAACTCCCGGTATATATGCTCTTAGCTTTAAATGACTGAAAACTTGTACAATTTATTGAAAAATACTCTGGCTTCCCGCAATGCCCAGAGTTTAAACAATTGCTTTGAGGCAATAGATGCGAATATTACAGAAAACTGTACATAATATAGTGCGATTTTATTAACCTGTCAAAGCCGCATAATTTCACGGTCAATACTTTCATTTATTTTAGCTTCGATTAAATTCCTAAGTGGTGCGACAATCTTCGATATACTATATAAACATGTGGAATGAGACATTCCCTAACGGTAAAAGAACGACAGTTTAATAGAATCGCACTATAGAAAGAAATGAAAACTATACATGGAACATACACATTTTTCCGCTTAGTTTGCGCGATGTTTCGTGAAAATCGATTTTGGAATAAAATACTTATAGCGTCTCAAACATCACCTTAAACAAAACCAAAAACAAACACTTTTTGCGTTGGCAAGGCATATTTATTTCGGGTACAAAAAGGGGTAATACAACAGCATTATCATATAACATAAGTTACATTTTTATCTACTACAATGTATGGTAAATATTTGCATCTTATCAACACTATTTGTCCATTTTTACCTTGTTATACGAAATTCGGTCCAAATTTTATTAAATCAAAAATTCAGGATATTAAAAATGAATTTTGGCCAGATGTTTGTTCAAGCTATGTAGCTGTCCTTGACTCTTATGTTGTTCGAAATTGGTATGAAATTTTAGCTTTACCAGTGTGGTGCAATAAAAAAATTAAAATTGGTGGCAAAACATTTTATAACAAAAATTATGTGAATAAAGGACTATTTTTAGTTAACGACTTTATGAAGAATAATGGAAATTTTTATACATTTGTAGAATTCATGCAGAGATATTAAGTTGCAACAAATTTCTTAGAATAAAGTAATATAATACACTCTATGAGAATATTTTAGATTAGTACTATAAGAATAGAACATAAAGGTACAAATGATCTGTTGCCAAACCAACCATTATTTATTAAACTATTAAATTACAATAAAAAAAGGATGTAGATATTTTTATGATATTTTAGTTAGTAGACATATATCTCAATCAAAAGCAATAATCAAATGGGAAAGGGATACAAATACAAATGTACTAAACTGGAAAAATAATTACTTAATACCTTTTAAATCCACTAAAGACTCAAATTTACAATGGTTTCAGTTTAAAATAAACCATAGAATTTTAGGAACAAACTATCTCTTACATAAAATGGGTCTTAGGACTGATAATCTTTGTACTTTCTGTAAAGACTCCCCTGAAACAATCCAACACTTATTTTATGAATGTCCTTTAACACAAATATTTTGGGAAAATGTAAATTTTCTAGACGAATATTAGTCATGGGTATGAGTTTATTCTAGTTGTTTGTGGGTTTATAGTATAGTGTATATTGCTAATTTGGATAATCCTGGCCATTTGATTGGCTAATGGTGATCTTTGATTGGCTAATGGTGATGTCGGTCATTTTGATAGGTCAGTAATTGGACTGGCTATTCGTTGCTTAACCTGTCATGTTTGATTGAATGTGTTCGTCTACTATTTTTGTTAATATTTGAAAGGTAAGTAAGTCATAACTTTTTTTTGTAGGCATTGTTCTGTGATGTTGACCTAGATAGGTTGTTGTGGCATAATATCGGAAATGCTATTATCTTAGCGTATTATGGTGAATTTGGTAGTTTTTAGGTTATATATTGACTTTGGCGTTTACTGATATTTTGCATCCATTTATTTGGATTTTTCTGGCGAAACATAAACTTTCGAATAATTATGCAGGGCAGAAAATGCATTACTTTGATCAGTAGATTAATCGATATAATATTAATTAATACATTAAAAATCGTGTATATGTATAAAAAAGCGATGTATGGGAACGAAGACGAATTTGACGCCGTTATATCGTCATGCATATATTGGTTGTGAAATAAGTAGTGGTGCAATGTTATGCCGGTATATCGGTATATTGCGATATGTACTGCACTGGGCCGATAAATACCGCGATATGACTTACATCCATGTTCCTTAATTATTAAGCACATAATCCATCGAAATCCAGACACAATTTTTAGTGTTGTTTTGAACTAACAAATACCTATTCATCCCCCATGAATAACAAAATATTATTTGCAGTTTTGAAGTAAACCTATGTTGGTATAAGTGTATAAGATGGTCCATTAATGTATATGAATGAACTACCTTGTACAGTTTTACCTCTATGTGGTGCGATATGGTTCGACGGTATTGCAATATATCGCAATAAGGGTTATGCCATATCATTGCACCCCTAAAACAAGATCTTTCAACAAACGTTTGGTAAAGAAAAATGGATTAAAGATACTAGTAATACTCTTCTAACTGTAATTGAATGTCAAATGTAACATATATACGACGTTTTATCATTGAGTCAAGAATGAAGTTTCATGGGGTAAAAAGTCGTAAGTAGCAGATACGACCTTTTACCTCTACAATGCAGTTACTTTTATCATGTGGTATACTTTTTACTTACGACCTTTGATTTCTGGCCCCTTTGGTTCAATTAACAGGATCTTATGGAAATGATATTGGTATCAGCGGATGGCCCATCGAATCTAGTTTCAGAATATGTATAGGTCATATAAGGTCGTAAGTAACAGTTACAACCTTATAATTCTATGGCGTCGATATGATTTAATAAGTAATACTTGCGAGTTAAGACAAAAAACATAGAAGACATTTTGACCAAATTATATATACTTTTTGACTAAGAAAATAGTGGTTAAAGTTTTGTACACAAGTTCATATCTCAGTAAGCACTAATTGTATTACATTGAAATTGACACGTGTCTTTTGGAATACCATACAGGGTTATTGGCCAAGTTTCATGATTCTGAACTACATTTTGATCAAATAATACCCCCATTTGGACTTAGACAATAATGGTAAAAGTTTTGCTATGTATGCTATATCTCAGCTACAACTAATGGCATTATAAATTATTGAATTATTAATTAACTGTTCAATAATATGCGCGTTTTCACTTCAAATACTTGGCTGATATGAAGTTCACCAAGACATTATGTACACAAAACTGGGCCATTATGAAAAGACTTGGCTATTATGAGATTCGGTCATTCTGATTGGCTGTCCAGCTCGGCCATTCTGAAAAACTCGGCTATTATGAGATTCGGTCATTCTGATTGGCTGTCCAGCTCGTCCATTATGAAACCACTGCTATAGTCTATAGTTAATTAATAAAATTGTCAATAAGCAAGTAAATAGAGAATACATGGTTGGTGCCGGAGATGGAGAAGGTTTATCTGGTGAGTGAGAAAGCGTATCTTGGCGAGCTTTAGCGACCCAAGATTCGCTTTCGCAGCGAACCGGATAAACCTTCTCCATCTCCGACACCAACCATGTATTCGATTTATCCTGCTATTCTCATTAAATTTACTACAACACTGCATTTTTTACTGAAATCCGTTCTTTTTCGCTAAATTATATGACATTGTGACGTAACGTACACTAATGTATTTTCGTTTGTGACGTCACTTATGACGTCACACATTTATGACGTCACACGGAGCTTTACATCCTTTAAATTGGAAACAACGCATTTAAAGGTTTACTATTTAATACTCAAAATAGCATTAATGCAGTTCACATATGACAACAAGTATAAAAATCTCTAGTTTAGCTTTAACCTTAAAATGATTTGTATTTTAATCATGTGACGCACTGACGGGATATAGATTAATAGAATCTATCATTGCGTTGGGTTGTGGATAAGGCAATCTCACACGAGGCTTAGAGATAAGTACAAAGAACGAGGCTTTGCCGAGTTCTTTAATTGTACATGTATTTATCTCGTGCCGAGGGCGAGATTTCCTTATCCACGACTCATAAGTAATGATAGATTTATTTTCTCACTGCTTAATCGGCATTATTTTCGACGATATAACTTCAATTTTCAATACATTTACACGATTTGGCGGGAAATTATACCGCACAACGTTGAACAAAATGACGTCGTTTTATGACGTTTTACACGATCTCTGGTAAATCACATGTCGACGTTCCAACGTTGCTACCGTTGTAGATAACCCCATACGAGATAAGATTTTCCAGCACCGCTATTTTTAGTAACTTTTACGGATTTTTCTATCCAGTTAGTGAGAAAAGTTTATCCTGCAGGGCTATCTCCTGCACCTAATGAGCGTGATAGCGGGATAAAATGTTTTAACAGTGAAACTGACTTTGACTTGCAAAAAAAACATTCTGATTTTTAAAAAAAAATTAATTTCGAAGAACATGTAGAAATGTAGCACAGTAGTTTTTTTCAATGATATAACCAAAAATAAGAACATGCATCTGGCAACATTTTTACGAGATGTGGCAAAAGAAAGGCATTATGAAAATACTGTTATAGAGCAAATATCTGTTATACCTTACTATCACTTATATATTGTTCTGTATTACTAAGTTCAAAAAGCTAATCGGCCTTTAAGTATAGATTAAGGAATTTATGTAGAAAATGCTTCGAAATTGAGTGACCTAAGCAAGTGAAGCGTAGCGAAGATATTCAGAATTTGCTATTATATACTTTAACCGATGTCCGCCGTGTCATTCACCAATGAACGATCATCGATGTGTAAAGTGGCACATTTCCGAATCATGAAGAATGTTTTCATGACCAAGCAACCTTAATGGATTAGAATCGAGAACATTGGAGCTATTTCACTGGCTTAAATATTTGACAAACACGAATATCTGTCAAGTGGCATTGTGTTCTGAATTCGACGTCGTTAATGTAGGAAATATCAATTTCGTTTCTCGCAAAACCTTCATTCAATATTAGTATCTATATACGGCAAAAAGTTTGAAGAAAACCACTTAGATTCTTTTATGAAGCAACTTCAATAATAATATGATAAAGATAAATATTAACTTCAAGCACATAGATACATTGAGTTTTATCTATTGACAAGATAAAGTAAGCACGACAGATGGTTGGATAAAAGTAGGCCCAAAACAAGCAAATATTGGTTTGATATAAAGAATTTTCACTCATGTATATATTTTTGCTGCATACTTGTCAAATATTGACTTACTCCTATTCATAAATTTGTATCGATGTTACAGTTAATGGTCCAACCTACGTATAAAAGGCTGGTAGGTGGTTTCCCTTGATTTGTAAACTGTATTCAGCTTAGGAAGAGTTTTTTAAGACGTTGGATATTGAACGGTGTTTTTACCACTGACAAAAAAATCTGAATGAATCAAGATGATTTTTTATCAGTCCAGATAGGAAACTTAAAAATGTATGAAGATTTAGGTTCATATATTTTCAAAACAGTTTATAACAGAAATTCAAATTTAAATTAGATGGAGGAGTTCTGTGGTTTAGACTCATCATTTATAGACTCACTCAGTACACTAAGTCAGCATTCGCTAACAATTAATCCAGTAGTCTGATAGGATGTTGGGTCTCTAAGTAACAAAGTTGGACTGTGTTCAGATGTAAGAAAAAGAAAACAAACAATCTATACGTCGATCTCACAGACACGTGTTTAGAAAAAAATACCCCACCCACCACGGTCGCTCTTACCACTATCAAAACATATACATACCAGAGGATAACCAGCTCCAAACGAAAGTAGAACATATTTTTAGTTTTTTCAAACACGAATCAGACATTTTTACACTGAATAATACAACACTAATTTGGAAATTCCTCAAATGACTCAATGTCACACACACAAATAATATACATGTAACAGTAAATTTATCTAGACACTTCAACAAAGTTGTATAGACTTTGTTAATTAACAACTAATAATCCAAATGCCTTTTATAAAACATATATTTTTTTGATGCATATACTGTTAAGATAATTTATTTAAACCGATAATTTTAGTACAAACCTTTGAGCAATAATTGAGAAACAAAAAGAACATATGAAAGGAAATAACAGCAAAAATAAAATTAATTACAATTACATATGTATTGCAATTAATAACCTGTTTAATTTATTACTAATATAACTCGTAATAAATTTAAGTAATAAAGAATTTTATAAAATACTTGCCAAGACGCACAATGCTTTGAATTCCACATTTTGCACAAAAGACTATCCCAAACAGAAATTCGATTTGGGTACCAAACTGATGTGTGTGTATATTTGACAGGAACGACAACTTTGTTTAGATGTTGACCAATTACGTGACACTAGGCCAGGCGGAAACGCTTTAAAATGTCTAGAAATAGCATTTTCTCGATCGCAGCAGCCCCCGATACTAATTTAGTTGGATATCGTCAGAATTTACACTTGTATTGACAAGTCGTGGTGTGATCGAGCGGTGTCGATAGAATAAAAAGATCTAATTATGCATAGAAGCCAGAAATGATGACGCAAGTGCAATATTTGCTTGAAAAACAAACCAAACATATGTTCTACTTTCGTTCGGAGCTGGTTATCTTCTGGTATTTATATGTTTTGATAATGGTAAGAGCGACCGTGGTGGATGGGGTATTTTTTTCTAAACAAGTGTCTGTGGTCAATCTATCACGCGATGAAACAATCACGTGACCTGAAACGTTGCTGTACAATTACAACACATGCTTGTCAATAAACGCAAAAATATACATATCAAAACATACTAAAAATCATTTGACGATATTCGTCAGACAGGCAATACTCTTTTGTTGTCATACGAGCAGAAAGTACAATTTCAGAGTTTTCATACATAATTATATTTTGTATACTCATAAAAAAATTATTCTATGTTTTATACATTTCCAAACTTTATTCAGGACATAACAAAAATACATTCAACTATGGGGAGATAGTAAATATTTCGATTGCTTCAAACAGCATAGCCTAAGGTCCAAGCAAACTCAGCAGCAGATTGTCTCCCGTACACCCATGCACCAAATGTGGCCACACCAGACGCATAGGTCAAAGAATTGTAACCGGTCTGGACTTCGATATACACAACAACAAAATTGTCCACTCCTGGTACTGTCACTTGTATGACTTGAACTGGAGTAAAGTCTGCATTGTTCAGTTTCAAAGAGGATGGTGGTGTAGTACTAGAAATTACAACAGTAAGCATACATGGCAACGTGAATCCTGTAGGTACAATAAAGTCATACTGTTCACCAAAAAATCGCACGTCAGGAATAAACATCATTGAAGGGTCACCACTTACACCGTTAGCGCCATGGCCGTACTGGTGCAACATTATTGGATGGTTTGATACGACGGATAAAGTCTTGGAATTCAAATAATCCCTGAAGATGACGTCCTTCTTCATTAGATTTTCAACCATTTCTAGCAAATTACCATTGTTGTCGTATATGTTTACCGTTGTTAAGTCTTCAGTGACAACGATACTTATTGTGAAGTCAGAACGGGGATACATATAAGTTATAACGTGAGTGGTCCCAAGAGATGAAAGTGGAGGTGCGACCTCATCGATGTAATCACAGAAGAAGACTGTGTTGTTCGGTATGTTGGCACATACATGTCCGGACAGGACGAAAATCTGATTCGAGGCGCTGATTCTAGTTCCAGTTAAGTCAATGTCCTGTTTCAAATATGATTGGTTTTGATTTAGTGTTATAGTCTCTGTAAAGCTTGCGGCGTACTCCAGGGTAACACTAGTGCTGTCGCTAAGTCCAATGATGACCACCTGATCCATGCCCGCTAGTGTTGATGGATGTCCAGCAATGTAATATTCATTTTTTAGTGATGGTCTTGGTACGACGACACTGCCGTCAGCAGTGCCACTTGCTAAATCAGCGGAATAAAGAGCAACAGGGATGTCAGATGTAACAAACACAGCTTTATCGTTAATAATTGTATTGTTTATTGTGTGTTGTACACCAACAGGATAAGTCAATGTAAGTGACGTTGTAACTGTATGAACTTCGTCAACCGCCAAGCATGGTATCTCAACCCGAACTGTCGCTGTACCATTACATGTGATCATGAGTGTAGGTAATCCATTATTAATCATACCATTCACCATAAACCCAGTAACAAAGGAGGTTCCATAATATCCACCTTAAAATATTACAACATTTCAGTAGATAATTGAAGTTTGATAGGTTGATTAAATTTAGAACATAAATTTGTTTTTTGCTTGCCCCACAAAGACACTCCTAAGGAATTTAATGAACAAAATGAATATGTTTTGACTTTAGTTGAAAATAATTAAGCATTATATAAGATCAATAATCATGAAAGTTCTTACATATTTCCAAATGTATTACATGAAGAAAGTACATGTTTGGTGATCATAAATAGCCAAATAAGGCGCGAAGGTCATGTTTGATATGTATTTTTATGTGTTTCCAATCAGACTAAGTCTTTTAATTTCTTGAAGAACACTATTTCAACGAAATGTATCCATATAATTATGTTGAAAGCAATTAACATCTAATACACATGCAATGACTTACTTGACTGTGTAGCATACTTGATTTTTAAGCGATTTTGAAATTATCAAGTGTTAGTTTTGTCATATTGATGCGTAGAAGTACTCACGAGGATCCGGAGCTGCTGCCGAGATACACGCCATTGCAGATGTGTCTTCCCAGCCAGTAACAATATCGCAGTTAACAGATGTTGGACTCCCTGGACTAATCATGTATTCCGGATCACATTGTAATGTGCCTACAGATGTTGTTGCTGTTGTGGAAGTTATTGCCAATGTACCATTGGCTATAACTGGTAATGGTTCCACGCATATTGGGATATCTGTTACAGAATTATAAAATGAACTCATTGCATTGTTACAATAATTCTTCAATTATTGGTTAGTAAATGTTTTAATCTTTATTTCACTAATTTGTTCTACAGACCGTACACTTTTTCGAGAGCTATACCTAGGGTGAACCAGACGTTTGGCGCAAATGACTGAGGATTTCCCTTTCGATCATATTGTCATAGAAAGACTAGAATGAAACGTCACCAAAAAAAAATAACGTCAAAAAAACTCACAAAGGGTTTTATAGCAATAAAAAATAATAATAAAATAAAAAAGCTCGACTTACCATCTGTTGAAGTTATCGTCTTCTTGTTTATAGCATTGGTTTTAAGAGTCGACATCAAAGAATCAACGCTGAGCAGACATTGCTTGGATAACACGTCAAAGGTCGCTGTAACACATGTTGTAGACACGTTACAACGAATTGCGCATTGTGTAAGAGATGAAAGACTTATTGCTTCGTAAAACGAACTTACTTCATCTCCACTGACCACTTTGAACATTCCATTAGACGTTATTCCTGAAACCGCGTATGTGTTTACAAGTACGCTTAATATCACAGTCGCAAAATAAGGCTTCATAATTAGTCCATAAACACACGGGACTCTGAAGGTCGTAACGTAATGTCAGAAAAGATTTTCGAGGCTTTTTTAAACTGCATACAATGTAGTTTATAAATGTTACAATCTGCTCTCAGACTGGCTCTATTTTGCTTTCATTGAAAAAGGCTTTACATTGACTATTACTGAAATTGCGCACCGTCCGCCTTGTGTAAACAAAGCAAGTAATTGACAATTAAATTATTCAATAAGCAAACTATGGACAACGAATCTTATTATAATTGTATGTTTGTTTTGATTGTCTCAACAGAGCTAGTTCTAATCAATAAAATACTTAAAAAATGATACAAAAGCATGTGCAAATTTGTTTTACCGCCTACATATACTTTCTTGGCAAACTAACTAAGAACTAATATGTACGTACTAGGTTTACTTTTTTCAAACACATTCAACAAATAACATTTTTAAACCATTGAAAACGATGTTTCAAATAGACTTAAGCCAAAGTCTCACTTTCAGATTGATTTCCATTATTAACACTCATATAAACAAGAGGGCCACATTGGCCCTTTATCGCTCACCTGAGAACAAAGGCCAATAATCAATGACCAGGTAATATAGTTTCCATCTCGTAAAACTCATTTTTACGTAGATTTTGAGATCAAAACCAACAATGAAGGTATAATACTGTTAAACAAGCTAAAACGTAGCAAATTTTCTAATCCAAGGGTCCATAACTCTTGCAGTTGTGGTCCGATTCCACCCATAACTTAACTTGTCCAAAACCATAAGGTCATACACATTCATTGTAAATATGATTAGGATCGGTGAATAAATGAAGGCGCTAGAGTGTAAACAAGCTAAAATATAGCAAATTTTCTAAGTCAAGGGCCCATAACTCTTGAAGATGTGGTCCGATTCCGCCCATAATCGAATTTGTTCGAGATCTTTTGGTTATACTCATTTACTGAAAATATTATTAGGATCGGTATATAAATGAAGGCGCTAGTGTGTAAACAAGCTAAAATATAGCAAATTTTCAAAATCAAGGGCCCATAACTCTTGAAGTTTGGGTCCGATTCCGTCCATAATCGATCTTTTCCAAGATCTTTTGGTTATACACATTTACTGAAAATATTATTAGGATCGGTGAAAAAATGTAGGTGCTAGAGTGTAAACAAACTCAAATATAGCAAATTTTCTAAGTCAAGGGCCCATAACTCTTGAAGTTCTGGTCCGATATTGCCCATAATCGAACTTGTCCAAGATCTTTTGGTTAGGCCTAAAAAAAATTACTTGTTTCCGCTATCCCGACCGTCCCTATTTTTTTGCTGCCGACCCTAAACTTTTTTTTGACCTATCAATCGGTCCCTTTTCGTCCATTTTTTTACGTATCCGAATTCAGTTACTGTCCGAAATAGGTACACTTAAATGACTAAAAACACTGCACATATCAATTTCGCAGAATGCTTTTAATGAGAACTGATCTGGTCTGCAATTTTAATTGACCAAAGTCATGATTCATAATTCCAGATGGCAATTTGGTTACATCTTCGTGAGTATACTTCGTTTCTGAAGCGTCCGTGGAATTGAATAAAGTTTATACCGCATTTTCCGAAAATTGTAAACATTTTCATGAATAATCACATTTTGATAGTATTTATTGAATTTTTACAACAGTATCATATTGCATTAAGCATTATGACCAACAGAATAACAAAGACTCGTGAATTTTCAAGAATAGTCTTAAGTAGACATTACATTCATAGTAATGTGGTGTACGAATTTCGGACGACAAATTTCGGATATCATAGTGAAACTATACATCATCTTACATGATTGTATGTGCATTTAATGAAAATCTTTTCTAATTGTGTTGTCTTATCTTTGACCCTTAATCATGTGACACATACACTGGATGAATTCTCCATTTTTTCAGGACTCGGTGTAAATTTTATGATAATCATTATTCAGTTAAGTTAATAAAACATCTTCCATTACAATTTGTTAATATTGCAGCAATAAGATACAGTCTTGGCTTAACGTGTATGTGACCAAAAAAGTCACTTCCCTGCCAAACAACACATCTAGCAAATAATTGAATGTAGTAATATATTAACATGCTTTTGGGTGTAGATTTGCTTCTTAGTCAAAATTCAAGCCTAAATAGATTCAAATCAGTTTTCATACTAAATCATTTTGACCACATCTAGACTATATTACATAAACATCAGATTATATAGTACAGAGGTTAAGTCGACATTCAGAATTTGGATTAATTGATATTGTTGTGGACAACCTAGATTTTCCAGTCTACTAGTCCGGCGATGAGTTGGTACTTGGAATGTTGTTCAATTTTCGCTTTTGTGCAGGCTGACACAAGAAAGCTCTCCTAGATTGTCGAAAAATGTCTTTCCTATGCTATCTTGAGAGCACTAGGAATAAATGAGAGGAACAGTTTACTTTGTTAATTGTTATATAATGTTTGTAATAGTCTCACTGCTATAGAAATAGATCATTTTAGTTCAGGCTAGTGAAATTGGAAACATTTGGAAAGCATCCCATATTAATTTATTGTAATACGACAGATAGACAAAACTTTTTCCAAATATTTCTATTCGTGTTTCCAAAAAACAAAAAAAAATAGAAAAACAAAATTTAATGCCTACCTACCTACCCTATTTTTTCTGGCCCGATTGCGGAAACAAGTTACTTTTTTTTTTAGGCCTTAGGCCACACCAATTTGATAACTTGTTCATCGGATTTGCCGCTCGCTTTTTATAAAAATTAGAAAAATTATAATATTTTTTGTTTTTTGCTTCCGACCGCTTGATCGTGTCGACATCTTTAAAAAAAATCCGGAACGGTACGGTGTCCCGGATTTTATCACTACAAAATTGTATTCTGCGGTGTTGCTCCATTGTATATGCGGCTCTCTTTACGATACCGATCGTAGCTGATTTTTTAAATGAATTTATTCGGTAATTCCGAATGTTTAAACCTAAAAAGAATGTTAACTGCACGCGATATCATAGACAATCAGAAACACGTCGATTATCGTAGATAAGACCATAGAAAATATAAGTAGCGAGGAATAGGAATATGGGTGACGTTAGTTCCCAAGATGGTAGCGCTCGTGGCCTAGTCCAACTGTTTGTGACGGCGAGACTCTTTCGATTTTGCCCAGCCTTCAAAAACTGAATATTTAATTTGTTGTGTGTGGAAAAATCACACATTGAAACTCGTTTGGAAAACGAAACTGGTGCAATGGTGAATAACTGCCGGTGTCATGGTAAAAATCGCCTATTCTCGAAAATTCGCTTTTCAAATAATCTGAGTTTACATGACACGTCATCGAAACGTTGACAAGTTAAACTTAAACCAACTTTCGTTAGCCCACGGTACCCATTGTAAAGAACGATTTAGAATAGTACTGTTCAGACGGAGTGGCTAAAGTTCGTTGACATCGGTTATCAGTAGTCAAATTAGCATGCAAAGTAAAAGTTTAAGTTCAATATTAAAAATTTGACTTTTGACACAGAATTTTATGGCACATTCACACAGATTATTGTTATTTCTATCGATTTAAGTATACTGAAGATATCTTAGAAAATTTGGTGTGGGTCTATCCTTCACTCATGGTTCTAGTTTATATAGGATTTAAGGGTAAATTCTTTTAAAACATGTCTCCAAAATTAAACAGTTATATCTTGTGTCCAAGTTGTGTACAGTGTCATTCCAGTGATAGATCCAGTATACAATATTATGTCGTTTTATTTTAGTAATTTTAACAAGAATATGTTATACATGGTATTGTTCTGTAAGTTTAATCTAATTTTTGTGTGTTTCTTTAATGTCCGTGAAGTTGGCAGCCCAGCAGCCTGGTAGCCCAGCAGCGTGAAGTTGGCAGCCCAGCAGCCTAGCAGCCCAGCAGCGTGAAGTTAGCAGCCCAGCAGCGTGAAGTTAGCAGCCAAGCAGCCCAGCAGCGTGAAGTTAGCAGCCCAGCAGCCTAGCAGCCCAGCAGCTTAATATATTTCTACAGTTAAACTGCACCACAAATCATGCAAAAACTTAAAAACGCATGAAGTAATAACATTATGTTGCTGTCATGTTTATTAGAAGAAAAAAATACGATTTTTATCGATTTTGTGAATCTGGCAGTGTAGCGGCCGCATAGCGGACTATTATAGTCAAACATATAAAATGCACAAGAAATCCGGCTAAACACTTACGAATCGATGATATAATTCTATTTTATTCCATTAACGTTCATTAGATGAGAACTTACACATTTTTTCATTTTTTGTTTCTTTTTGTGAAGTTGGCAGCCCAGCAGCGTAACAGCGTAATATATATTTATACAGATAAACTTCACAACAAATCGAGCTAAATACTTCAGAATACATAAAATAATGTCAGTCTGTTGTTTAAACATTCATTAACAGAAAAATATATAATTTTCTTTTTTTTCAATGTGAAATTAGCCGCTGCTAGCAGCGTGAAGTTGGCAGCCTAGCAGCGTAACAGCGTAATCTATATTTCTACAGATAAACTTCACAACAAATCGAGCTAACTACTTCTTAAATAATACGAGCGATGTGTTGTTTTATAGATGTGGTATATAACGTACAGGATTCAAGCGATGTGTTGTTTTATAGATATGGTACATAACGTACAGGATTCAAGCGATGTGTTGTTTTATAGATGTGGTACATAACGTACAGAATTCAAGCGATGTGTTGTTTTATAGATATGGTATATAACGTACAGGATTCAAGCGATGTGTTGTTTTATAGATATGGTATATAACGTACAGAATTCAAGCGATGTGTTGTTTTATAGATATGGTACATAACGTACAGAATTCAAGCGATGTGTTGTTTTATAGATATGGTATATAACGTACAGGATTCAAACGATGTGTTGTTTTATAGATATGGTATATAACGTACAGAATTCAAGCGATGTGTTGTTTTATAGATATGGTACATAACGTACAGAATTCAAGCGATGTGTTGTTTTATAGATATGGTATATAACGTACAGAATTCAAGCGATGTGTTGTTTTATAGATATGGTACATAACGTACAGGATTCAAGCGATGTGTTGTTTTATAGATATGGTGTATAACGTACAGGAGTGAGAAGATATTGGTTCTTCTGTACAAACTAATACATGTACTTGTTTTGTCCAAAAAACTACAGAAAGCAAAAACAATTACTCTGACTGAAGGACACTTTAACAATGAAAATGATAGACAGTCAATGCAACAAAAACTAATTGTGACTTAAACAGAAAAAATGTGTAACATGAAACATTTAGACACATGATTATTATCATTAAGTCCAAATTGTATTAACATAAAATAAAGTTTTTAGTTTAAGAGCGTTTTTTGTTATGTTAGTTGTATGAAGGTGTGACACAGTTATACGGTATACGGTTATATGGTATTGTATAGATTGCGTTAACCCCCGAGGCACAAATATTACAATGTGGACGTAAATTAAAGCATGTTTTTAGTTTTTAGTGTATATCTACTAAATTGTTCCGCATTTTGTTACTCAAATAAAAAAGGTACTAAGTATTATTTAACATCAACCAGCCCATGAAAATACATTACAATAAACACCAAAATAGATTTATTAGACATACATTTAGTATAAATTTACATATTCTAACCATGTTTTAAGCATTAGCACAGTGGTATATAAGGTGTTAAAATTACGACATTGTTATCAATTCATGATCAGGTGTATAGCGATTCTCTTGTTAAGGGGACACAATTCTCAACTTTCAAAATAATACATAGAAAATAGTCACATGGCCAATTGAAATAATTACTTGGGGAGTCTATACAAAAGTATTGGTAAGTTGTTAAAACATTAGTGTAGACATGTTATATTCACTATTTGAATGATATAGACTGGCTACCACTGATTAATCAAGAAAACAACACCGTTAAAAACGGTTTATGAAAGTACATTCAAACTCAAAATGTAACGAACAGTTCGTGAACCAAGTTAGTTTTAAAACAATACGAAGTAACCCTGAACGTTGTACGAATCCATTTTTTGGTTGACATAATCGCGTTTACTGAAACGACCAAACAAACATTTGACATGTGACATAAATTTCGACAGGACGCCATTTTTCCATTCGTTAAAATGTAAACAAAACAAATATCTGTGCGATTAGACATTTAAAGCTGTGGCAACACATGGTAAGTAATGCATAACGTAGCTAAGACATATGGGATTCTCCATTAAGACGGTAAGTCTAAAACACTTCTTTGATTTTTGGTTCTTTCTATTTGAATTATGGTTAATTGTAGAATGTTTACGATCACTTTCATTCTCCCACGGCTTCTGACCGATTCACTGAAAATAATTCGTCCGCGAAAGGAACGGTTACTCGAATTATACCAAACAGGTGGTGGCACGTGCATTTTTTTTTATTAAATGACAAGGATTTTTGAAAGAATATCGTTTATTTACCAACATTAGAAAATATACTTATATCCGTGTAAAGATTAGAAGTTTTATTCGCTTAGGGGAAAAAATAATTAAATAATGGACTATGTTTCCGATCGAAGACATTTCCGTTTTGAGTTGTGAAGCAATTCCGCTATAAATTTCGAAAAGTAAACAAAACAAATAAGGAGACCAAAATTGCGATAATGAGTAATCAGTACGCAGATCAAAGTAAGTATTAATGCCAAAACATTATGCTTTCATTTATTTACTTTTTTTCGTAGGCACATGCCATGTTTTCAACTTTATAAAGGTAAGTGCATGAAATATGTGGTTTTACTATCGCACTGACCCAATTTATCGAAATCCCGTGCAAAGCGTCCTTGAGATATCAGTAAATAGTATGGTGTCTGTGAAGGGATACTGTAGGAAATAATAATAATGCGTAAAGTTCAGTATTAATTGCTATCATAATGTATAAAGTGTCTTGTTATCTCTGGTAACCTTTTTTTATTTTTTATATGTTTAACCAGGTTTTCCAAGACAAAGGCTATTTTATTGGCGAATGTCGGCGCACGGACAGGCGGGCGGGTTGCAGGGCGAACTTCCACAATTTCTTCTGGACGCAACTTCTCCTACAATTCTTAATGGATTTCAACCAAACTTTTACACATAACTACTTTGTAGTACCCCTATGCATTTTAGGGATTTTGTGATATGATCCCTTTTGGCCGATCTATGACCTCGTGTTTTATTGTGTGCATAACCTATGTGATATATACAGTATATATGGGGAAATACTCTACTGGACGCAACTCCTTCAATTCTGAAGGGACTTCGACCAAATTTTCACAGAAATACTATGATCAAGTATCAAATCGTTTTTAAACTTCTTTTTTCTAGTAAACGATTACATGGCCATTTTGCCCCTCGATCGATCTTGTTTATTGTTATTATATTGATCCTTAATATATAAATTGATTAATAAATACTATGAACGAATATTGAATTTGTGGTTATTGTAACTGACATGTATTTTGATAAGTCACAGAACTGGCTCAATAAGCTTAACATGAAAATTATCAGAAAATATGATACACTTTAAATGGCAAGGGGAAATTCTAACTATTGACTGTTTTGTTCCATGGCACTTTTGACCACCATACCTTTTTACCTGTACTACTTTATGAGCAAAACAGATCGTGTTTTTACCTGGTAGTGTGTGTAATAAAATGAAGTTAGCAGTGTTAATTCTCATTATTTCAAATAAATTTCACTCGTACAACATTGATAAATGTTTTGACATTGTGTAGTGCATAATACTTTTTTGAAATATGAATTAATATTTGTGTTTGAATGTACGCGAGAATTTGTTCTTATATCCACATTAGCTTTGCCATTTTATCCTTTTTTTTCTCCATTCTTGTCAACATTCCTATCAGTGCAAATATGACTTGAAATTACATTGATTTCTTTTACTTAAATACAAGCCTATTCTTAATTTTTAATTCTTACCATACCCCACCCGCTTTAGATAATTGTCAGAAATTGTGTCCCCTTAAGGTTGCACATACGCCTTTGTTTTTTAGTTTGTGTCGTGCTATTCTTACGACACCGTTTGTAATTCAAACGACGTGCTTTTATTACGACGCCGTTATGCAAATAATACGAAGTAATGTTCTTACGACGACACCGTTAGTAAATAAAACGACGTGTTATTCTTACGACGACACCGTTAGTAAATAAAACGACGTGTTATTCTTACGATGACACCGTTAGTAAATAAAACGAAGTGTTATTCTTACGCCGACACCGTTAGTAAATAAAACGACGTGCTATTCTTACGACAACACCGTTAGTAAATAAAACGACGTGTTATTCTTACTCCGACACCGTTAGTAAATAAAACGACGTGCTATTCTTACGACAACAACGTTAGTAAATAAAACGACGTGTTATTCTTACGCCGACACCGTTAGTAAATAAAACGACGTGCTATTCTTACGACAACACCTTTACGACGTGTTACTCTTACGCCGACACCGTTAGTAAATAAAACGACGTGCTATTCTTACGACAACACCGTTAGTAAATAAAACGACGTGCTATTCTTACGACAACACCGTTAGTAAATAAAACGACGTGTTATTCTTACGCCGACACCGTTAGTAAATAAAACGAAGTGTTATTCTTACGCCGACACCGTTAGTAAATAAAACGACGTGCTATTCTTACGACGACACCGTTAGTAAATCAAACGAAGTGTTATTCTTACGACGACACCGTTAGTAAATAAAACGACGTGTTACTCTCACGACGACACCGTTAGTAAATAAAACGAAGAGTTATTCTTACGCCGACACCGTTAGTAAATAAAACGAAGAGCTATTCTTACGACAACACCGTTAGTAAATAAAACGACGTGCTATTCTTACGACGACACCGTTAGTAAATCAAACGAAGAGTTATTCTTACGACGACACCGTTAGTAAATAAAACGAAGTGTTATTTTTACGACGACACCGTTAGTAAATAAAACGAAGTGTTATTCTTACGACGACACCGTTAGTAAATAAAACGACGTGCTATTCTTACGACGACACCGTTAGTAAATCAAACGAAGTGTTATTCTTACGACGACACCGTTAGTAAATAAAACGACGTGTTACTCTCACGACGACACCGTTAGTAAATCAAACGACGTGTTATTCTTACGCCGACACCGTTAGTAAATAAAACGAAGTGTTATTCTTACGACAACACCGTTAGTAAATAAAACGACGTGCTATTCTTACGACGACACCGTTAGTAAATCAAACGAAGAGTTATTCTTACGACGACACCGTTAGTAAATAAAACGAAGTGCTATTTTTACGACGACACCGTTAGTAAATAAAACGAAGTGTTATTCTTACGACGACACCGTTAGTAAATAAAACGACACCGTTAGAAGATACAACGACGTTTGTAAATAAAACGACGTGCTATTCTTACGACAAAGAGTTATTTCCCTTTACATTAGCATCGAAGTCTATGGGAGTATTAAAAGCAAAAGAACATCCATTTCAATAAAAACTCATACAAAAAGGATGTGATTACACAATATCAATACACATGTCTGCATCCACAATTTTAAGTAATATGAAATGAAACTAAAATAGTAAAATGATCACCGTTTTAATGGTTTAATCATCAGTACGTAAAAGTTTCTAAAATATTCTAAAATGCGAATCGATGATATAATTCGATTTTATTCATTCAACGTTCATTAGATGTGAACTTACAAATTTTTCTCTTTTTTTTGTTTCTTTTTGTGAAGTTGGCAGCCCAGCAGCGTAACAGCGTAATATAAATTTCTACAGATAAACTTCACAACAAATTAAGAAAAATACTTAGTTAATTAATGTCCAAACAACAGACTGACATTATTTTATGCATTCTGAAGTATTTTTCTTGATTTGTTGTGAGGTTTATCTGTAGAAATATATATTACGCTGTTACGCTGATGGGCTGCCAACTTCACGCTGCTAGCAGTGGCTAATTTCACATTGAAAAAAATGAAAATCAAATATTTTCAGTTAATTAATGTTTAAACAACAGACTGACATTATTTCATGCATTCTTCAGTATTTTTCTTGATTTGTTGTAAAGTTTATCTGTAGAAATATATATTACGCTGCTGAGCTGCTAACTTCTCGCTGCTGCGGCAAATTTCACATTGAAAAAAAAATATGAAAATCAAATAATTTCAGTTAATTAATGTTTGAACAACAGACTGACATCATTGCATGCATTCTCAAGTATTTAGCCCGATTTGTTGTGAAGTTTATCTGTAGAAATAAATATTACGCTGTTACGCTGCTGGGCTGCTAACTTCACGCTGCTAGCAGCGTCTAATTTCACGCACAATTTTTTTTGAAAAATCATATATTTTCATTTAATTAACGTTCAAACAACTGACTGACATTATTTTATGCATTCTTAAGTATTTATCTTGATTTGTTGTGAAGTTTATCTGTAGAAATATAGATTACGCTGTTACGCTGCTGGGCTGCCAACTGCACGCTGCTAGCAGCGGCTAATTTCACATTGAAAAAAAAATGAAAATAATATTTTTTCAGTTAATTAATGTTTAAACAACAGACTGACATTATTTTATGCATTCTTAAGTATTTAGCTCGATTTGTTGTTAAGTTTATCTGTAGAAATAGATATTCCGCTGTTACGCTGCTGGGCTGCCAACTTCACAAAAAGAAACAAAAAATGAAAAATGAGTAAGTTCTCATCTAATGAACGTTGAAGGAATGAAATCGAATTATATCATCGATTCGTAAGTGTTTAGCCGAATTTCGTGTGTATTTTATATGTTTGACTGTAATAGTCCGCTATGCGGCCGCTACACTGCCAGATTCACAAAATCGATAAAAATCGTATTTTTTTCTTCTAATAAACATGACAGCAACATAATGTTATCACTTCATGCGTTTTTAAGTTTTTGCATAATTTGTTGTGCAGTTTAACTGTAGAAATATATTAGGCTGCTAAGCTGCTGGGCTGCTAACTTCACGCTGCTGGGCTGTTAGGCTGCTGGGCTGCTAACTTCACGCTGCTGGGCTGCTGGGCTGCTAACTTCACGCTGCTGGGCTGCTACGCTGCTAACTTCACGCTGCTGGGCTTCTAACTTCACGCTGCTGGGCTGCTAGGCTGCTGGGCTGCTAACTTCACGCTGCTGGGCTGCTAGGCTGATGGGCTGCCAACTTCACGCTGCTGGGCTGCTAGGCTGCTGGGCTGCCAACTTCACGGACATGTTTCTTTAAGGGTGATTTATCAATTTTCATATAAAAAAAAGAATAGAATAAAGACATTAAAAGTGTTTTCACTGGTAAACCTAAGGGTTATTGAAACTAATAAAAATACAGATTCTATATTTGCTTGATCACATGCTTGTTTGAAATAGAAAAGCTTTTTAGATTTGTTTCGCTTGTTTTAAAAGAAGGAAAATAAAAAAAAATATTAAAATTATTTTTTCGCTCGCTCGGTCAAATTGGAAAAGTAAAAAATAATATTAATAAAAATATTTCGCTCGCTCGCTTGCTCTTTTCAGAAAAAAAAATCCGATGAACAATTTATTAAATTGGTGTGGCCTTATACACATTTACTGAAAATATGATTAGGATTGGTGAATAAATGAAGGCGCTAGAGTGTAAACAAGCTAAATATAGCAAATTTTGTAATTCAAGGGCCCATAACTCTAGAAGTTATTATCAGATTTTGCCCATAATCGAACTTAGCCGAGACAATGTGGCCATATACATTGTGAGCAAGTTTAATCAAGATTCGTAAAGAGCTGCAGTTGCTAGAGTGTAAACAAACTAATTGTGGACGGACGACGGACGCCGGACATTCACCGATGAATCAGGTGAGCTAAAAAGGGGACAGTATGTTGACTAAGCCAGTGTTCCCTGGTAATATTTCAGCTCAATATCGCCAGTCAGCGGACATATCCCACACAGGGTGTGTACATAAGGAAACAACTTTACTTTCAAGATATTTGTCAAATAAACGTTTATCTCGGCCGAATTTTATACGTGACCACTCACATCATCCTTTTTTATGTTTTAAATTTCTTTCACTAAAACATAAAACTTATTACGAGACAGCATAACAATTATGTTAATGAAGTTTATTAAAGTATGATGTAAATCATAAAAGTCTACATCTATACAGTAATTGATAATTTTTCATAAAATTTTCGGCTGAAAGAAGCGTTTTGTTATGAATTTATTCAAATATGCAAATCTTGATCAAGGTCAAAAGTGCGAGAGTGTGCATATATGTCTGTGTTTTGCTGTACGTGTATTTATGTTTTATCGAGTACGAGGAGTGTTCAAATATGAATACATCTAATCATATAACAATGTATCCATGATAGATTTCAATGAATTTATTTATTTGGTCCCCTCGAATTATTCATCTGCAACAGATGTACAAAGTTTCAGTCTTCTGGTCCAATCCATGAAGGCATTTTTATAGTCTTATCTAGGTATACTAGGAAGACACTGGAACATTGTAGAACCGATGTGTTTGCGCTGAACATGAAAGGTATTTTTTTAGCCTTGGGAACAAAAAGAAGTCACACGAGACGAATACAAAGGGTGAGGGAGCATAACAGCCTTTTCCTGCTTCCGAGTCTTGAACGATAGACGCCTTGTACGATGACGTATTGTCATACCGCAATCAGTCTTGTAAAACATCGACATTTACGGATTTGCCTTAATGTCAGCCACATGAATGGTGGGACCCTGAGTTATGAAGAGTATGGTATACATTACCATCATGACTCTTATGGTCCGTTTGGAATACTTGGTCTGCTGGACACTGTTGTCCACATTTTGTTCTGAATCGTACGTTTGAGCTCAAAACTCAAAAAGTGAACCCATGTCTCGTCACCAGTGAAGACATTTACGAAAGACCGTGCATTGTAATTTTGAAACTGTTGAAGCAACATTTTCGCGTGATCTTTTCTGCTCATCTGTTAGCAAATAGGGTACCATATAGCACAGATCTTCCTCATTTCCATACGTTTGGAAATTGTATTAGCTGCTCCTAATGAGATGCCAACCATACTAACTATTTGCCTAGCGGTGTATCTTGCATCAGAAACTACTATTTCTTTCACTCTAGCAAACATCTTGGCAGACGTTGCTGTTTTCGGTCGACGGCCATGTGGTGCATCTTCTGTTGAAACAAACAGCATTTAAGAACGAATAAATGTCGAAAAAGACATTTCATTATGCCCATAAACAGAACATGTTTTTTTCAAAAATGTCTTTACAGTCTATGCCAACGATTCTTAATATAGGACCGTGTCGTAGTCTGATCTTCTTCCAACCATTTTTGTATCAGTATACATGAGTAGGCAATGTGTTTAGCGAGCGACATACAGCTAAAGTCAACGGATTTTAATGGATGTGGTATCAATGTAAAGCTAATAATTATGCATATGTACCAAATACACTTAATTTCCTCCTAGTGAGATCTCATAACCCTCATAACCTAGTCACACGGGCTAGAAAACAAAGATCACCTTAATTCTACTACTGCATGTACTTAGTTTACACAAACGCTTAGTGATAGTGACACAATGCATTTTTTGCGTTCTGCATCCCTCCAAATAATCATTTGGAATTGGGCCTCTTTAGAATAACCAATGAGTTGACTTGATTCCTGTTTTGAAACTTAATCTAATTTACACAGAAACGTAACTCCCAATCAATGCATCTATCTACTTATTTTAGAATCCTATGATTTAAATATTAGAAATTTCTATGACAGTCCCGTGTGAAGCAATTTCAGATTGGGGTAGGGGGGGTATTTTTTATGTTGTTTGTTTGTTTGTTTATGTTATTTGGATTCTATGGCTTCACTTTCCAATGTTTACCGGTAGGTGTGGGGTTACGATGACACAACTGTAAAATATATTTTCAATATTATTTTAATGATAAATGTATAACCAGCCATCAGATGGTCCGAAGAACATCTGACTCTTACTTATAATAATAAAATACATGTATATAACATAATGCTACAGATATGGATTATAATTTGATCTAAGTTTAAGGTATCGGGAGTGGATATCAGGTCATGTTAAGTTTCAGCAATTTATAGATTTAAAAACTAAACCATTGATACACACTGAAATAATTCCACTGTATAAAGTCCATATCAAGTGTTTTAGACCAAATATTACATTTGGTTGGTCTATTTTAAACCAATATCGCACGAAATTTTCATTTTTTTGAACAACGATAACTACTCTGTATGTTGGAATTACAGGTACTTGACACAATTTGTTTACTTTTTTTACCATATTTTGGTCGTATAGGCTACTTATATATAATAAAATAGAAAGGTACCCAACGTAAATTCAACAGTCATGCGAAACAATCAAACTGAACTGCAATAAAAAAACGACCAGACAATGGCTTTCTAAGTGTGGTGGACAGCAGGAGGGGTTTCTCTAGGCATCACAGCTTTTTATTTGATGAAAATCGACAAAACACACGAAACACAGTTCAAAGTTTCACCAAATTAACACATATTTCGACCCACGTCGTTTTCGACGTCCTCTGTATGTATACAGTTCTAGACAATATTATGGTCGATTTTTACGAACATATGTTAGTGCTTACTTCCTTAAATAAACACGTTTACTTAATTTTCGACGAGCAACTTTGTCGAACGCATGCAATTTGCGCTGTAAGCTGTAAACTCAACTGTTTTGAATAGGTATATACTTATAATAAAAGTAGCCTATACGGCCAAAATATGGTAAACAAAACCCCGCTGTTTATTAAGTAATACGCCATAGATAAAAAATGAAAACAAGTATCATGATTGTGAGGCACGATTCCCTAGATTAACATTTCCGCTACAAAATACCGAAAACCGCTTTGAAATCCGTCATCAAATAAGGCGTCAATCTTAATTCGAAAATGACACCTACTGTGTTTTTGTAAGCGAGTACTATATAGTATCTAACAATTATAAAAGTGTTATCGTCTCATGAAATCAACAAATTTCAATAAATGATTCATCCCGTTCAATTTTGATAGCCAATCAAAATCGCGAATGTTTACGGTTCAATAATTAAAACCACGCCCAGGTTTGGTGTCTAGTAAGAGATTTAATAACAAATTATTGTCATTAACAAATTAATAATATCGTATCGTACCAATACAATGCACAACACGTTAGAGATTGTTAATGCTGAAAAAGTAAAGTCGATAAAGGGGTAAAGCGTTTATCGCAATCAAACACTGTTTTTTGCGCGTTCGGTCAGGATTTTTTGTTGCTTGGTATTAAAGTATGATATTTAATCTTTGTAAATAACTTAAATTATTAGTTTACGTTTTTTTACCATATAAAGCCAGAACCATTACTTTAAGTGTAATTATTTCAAAGTACAGATATAAATAACAAGACTTAGTACAATGTTTCGAATTACAATAACTTTTAGTATCTATTTAATTAATGAAATATTAATGTCATATAATAATCTAATAATCTATTTACCTGTAAAATATGTTTTCAATATATTTTAATGATAGATATAACCAGCCTTCAGGTGGACAAAAAAATCCTATAAAAAAGTGTTGATTAATTAATTGTGGAATGGTGATTTTTTGCTCACTCAAAGATGAACATGGATGATTTGTTTTTATAAAGTTCTCTGATACTGTAATGAGGATTATCTTGATTGTTACTTTTTATTATAAGGTATTGACTGAATAAAAGCATAAACTACCACCCTGTCACATTTATAGCAAAAAAAGATTGGGGCCAATTTTAGATTTTGACTGACATTGGGGGGGGGGGGGGGGGGGGGTAGTCTAATAAAAATCATTACAGCCGGAATTATTGGGGACTCAATTTACATAAGGCCTAACATAAAATTGTTCTGGTTACCTGATATAACCTAAGTTTCCCCTCGACCCTAGACATTTATTAAGCCCGAGGAACGGTCCATTCACTTTCTCACTTTTTTTATCTTTTCACATGCTATGAAGAGGCCAAATAACCTTAACTACCCTACTTTTATTAGCACGTGACCGGAAACAAACACAATACTTGCTTGTAGCTCTAAGACATAGCAGAAAGTTGCCTATTTACAGTATCTTAAATATCATCTGTCAATAAAGACAACTATTTGTCTTTACGAAGGATGGCCTATATTGTATGTTTGTATATTTGGGCATGACTATCCACGGATGAAATATGGCCTTCTACTGATATACAATGCCTTTCCCTGGTGGTTGAATAATTGGTCAATGTTGCTATAATTAAATTTTCTTTGTACCACTGCAATATCAATTTAATACAGAAATTGTCGTATTGAACAAACGGTATGTACATGTATCAGTTATGGAATAGATTTATAAATATTATCACCATCGATAAAAGTCAACGTGTTATATCTACTTGCTTTCGGAGTGGAGTGGATAAAATTTCTAGACTAGTGCATCATAAAATATAAATTGTACCGGTGAAATATGTTCTGTTTTGTAGATACATCATGGAAAAACACGCTATTTCTGGTGTATGTGTTTTCAGTTTGTGTAGAAGCCGTTCCTTTGAAATTCGTTCAGTCACATTAATGTGGTTCATTATTGTAAAGTATATATAGCATAACTAATTATAGATAACACCTTTTTATTTTTCTAAGAACCAACATTGCGTCTAAGTACAACAATATATAACTTGTCAGTAAGTATCCGGAAAAAGAAAAAAAAACTTCATGAAATGTCTTCTCCTCAAAATGTCATCCCACGTTTTATCGAGTCATACAGCAAGCCCCAGAGCCCACGCAAATTCTGTGTCTCGTTTTCTACCGTACACCCACGCCCCAAATATGGCCACACCAGGATTGCTCGTATATGACAATGTGTAATAACTTGGTATTACATCGATATAGATCACGTGGTACAGTCCAACGTCTGGTACCATAATCTCTTCGCGTTCCGTTGATGTAATGTCATTGCCGTTTATCTTCAACGACGATTCAGGAAATGCATCTGAAATGACAACAGCCAGCACGCATTCAATGAACCCCGATGGGATCACAAATTCGTACTGTTCACCATACAATCTTACATCGGGTATAAACATAAGCGATGGATCTCCGGTAGAGCCTTCCGATCCATGTCCATACTGGTGCACCATAACAGGTTTATTCGATATGATGGATATTGTCTTAGATTGTGTATACGTCCTGAAAATAGTCGTTTTCAACATTAGATTATCAACAGATTCGATAAGGTCGCCATTTTTATCGTATACTGAAATCGCTGTAAAGGACTGCGTAGCAACCACACTGATAGTAAAATCGGGGCGTGGATGCATGTAGCTAATCACGTGTATAGTTCCTAGTGATGTTATCGGCAGGGCTGTTTCTTCAATGTAATCACAGTAGCCGGTAGACAGGTCAGGAATGTTGGCACAGAAGTGACCTGACAGGACGGAAATCGGACTGGAGGCGCTTATTCTTGTCCCTGATAAACCATTGCCTTTTATAAAGTAGGTTTGGTTTTCGTTTATTGTGATTGTTTCTATTGAATTTGTAGCGTAATCTATGGTTATTTCGGTAGCATCATTGAGAGCAATAATGACAAATTGTTCGAAACTTCCTGTTTCTGATTGATATCCTATTGTGAAATATTCTTTTGATAAAACTTGTCGAGGCAGGACGAGGCTTCCATCAGCTGAACCGTGCAGAATGTTAGCTGAATACAACGTAATTGGTATGTTAGACGTGACGAACACGGCTTTCTCTTTAACAACCCCGGATACAACGTGAGTAACAAGGTCAGACACACTTAGTTCGAGTTTATTGGTGACAATGTGAACAGCGTCAACAGTTAAACTTGGTATCTCTACACGTACAGACGCCCTTCCATTACAGGCGATGATAATATATGGTACTCCGTTCGTCATGAACGCCGTAACAAACGATGTCCCAAAGAAACCCGCTAAAAAGGAAAGAAATCCTTGAAATGCCGCATTGTCTTTTATCATTTCGATTGACGCGATAGTTGTCAATATTAAATTTTGTGAAATAAAATTACATGGGTGGATTCAATTAATAGATTTGACACGATTTCTTGATCATTTTGACGTTGTTAACAAGAAAATGCTGAACAATTAACGATACTTTTTTTAAATACCCCCGTTGTATATGATATACTTTTGGTGTTACAGCATCATTAACAAGAAATTCTGTAACAAAACGTTATAGGTAGACGAATTACAAGAAGCATTGGTTCATGTTTTTATATGAAGTTGCTTTTTTCATAAAGGATATTGACTGTATATTTTATTCAATCCTCCATTTTTATGGAGAGTATAACATATTATTGTTAACATGTTATGAATGATACATATATATTGACAATAATGAGTATTTGACAAATAAAAAAAGCATGTATATAGTTCACAAGCACATAGTAATACCATACCCTACATCAATCAAATGGAATATACCCTAAATGCTAACAAATTCATTATAATCTGCTATGATACAACCACGTTGAACTTCAAATAGCATTTTCGATTTTATGCCACACAACAACTTATCTAGGTCAACATCACTAAGACTCGTCTAGAAAAAAAGTTTATGGCAAACGTGCATTGTAGTCAATGTCAATGTCACCTTATTCAAAGTTCACACTTACCGGGATTTGGCAATGTGTCTACACATGCGACATTATCCATACAATACCAGCCTGAATCAACCGCACAGTGGACGTACAGTGGACTGATTGGAGACACAAAGAAGCCATCATTACATACAAGCAAGGCCATAGATCCTGTGACGTTGAAGGAGGTTACTGTCAATGTACCATTTGCTACATTTGGTGGTGATAAGCAAACTTGTGTTTCTAAAACAAATATGAGATTGACATACAACTTAATATGTTCATAATGTAATTACAAAATGTAGTTTAAACATTTATAAATACACGAAGATTTAATTCGTAACATTTAAAATTAGAAATTACTAGTATGCTATTGACCATGCATATGCAAAATCTAAACTTTAATATGTAGAACGTTGGACAACTTTGCCAACTTTATTCATATAAACAAATTTTGAGATGTCTCTTACAAACTGAAGTCATGTTAGTTTATATAGTAAACTCAAATAAAACACATGCTTCCAGATTATATTCCGAGTGGTCCGACACATACGAGTACATCCTTAAGATTTGTCCCGCTTTTTCCTCAAATTGCTTTTATCTGACTCCTTTGATTATATGTACACTATGCATGACGTTCACTTAATGTGAACACGACAAACCAACTTACCTTCTGTTGAAGATATCGTCTTCTTATTTGAGTCATTAGTTTTAATTGTCGACATAAAAGAGTCAACACTGAGCTGACATTGTTTGGACACCACGTCAAAGGTTGCAGTAACGCACGTTGCAGACACATTACAACGTATTGCACATCTAGTCACAGACGGAAGTGTGATGATTTCGTTTGATGAGACGACCTCATACCCAACATATACCTTGTTTAATCCCTGATGTACTGTTCCCGACACCGTAACCCAGAACACAGCAAGCAATAGAAACATTTTTTATCGCAACGTTGCTATCAATGTTCGTGATATTTGTGTCCCTGTTTTCCCTTTGGAGCCTGTTTTAAAAAGGACGGTCACGAAAACGTGTTATTCGATAGGTAGCGATTCTGGGAAGTTCGTATATATTGCTTCGATGATCCCGGAATTGGAAAGGAAATATTAAACATTCCAAGTGAAACATGACTCGTAAAAATACTGCTTTATATTTGATTAGTGGTTACAATAAATTCATAGATCCACTTTGTGGGAGCTATTGTCTGTCACTGTAATCATCTATAATTAAAGGTGATTATATTTTACAAGTAATTATGAACCATTTCTTCTTTGCTCAACATTTGTACCAATCGATTAAACTTTAATTTGATTTCCACTGTTATTCATAATGTGCTACGTGTGTGTGTGTGTGTGCTAATTTATGAGAATGGCTTACTTAGTATGACTCTTCAGTGATACGTGCGACTTTGAAACGCGCTATGCACGTAAAAATTGGTGTAAAATATAAATAAAATCATTTCTTTTTGTAAGCTGTTGTTTTGGCATAAAATGTTTATTTCAGGTTATTTATGCTTTTGGGGGCGTATTATTATAAACGCGTGTGGATTTGTGAGATACTAAATATAATTACACATTTTTTTTTACATTTACTGCTTTTCAAATACAAATCTTTTCCAATGTTTAGACTAATGAAACTTGTTTTAACAACCAAGTTCGTATATTATATACGTACCTGTAACAATAAATAAACTTTTGAATAAAATTAAATGTGGAAGGCAATGATTAACTGTATAGTGTAATATTTACACTGTATATTATATTGAGATACATTATATCAGGATTTGTTTCATTCTATAGAATAGTTATGTTGTAAATCTATGAAAAACATATTATGTTTCATAAATGGATTACCAAAACGTCTCTTTTTTCATTCCAAGTAGAATATTTCATATTTTGTTTGAAGTGTACTGCTGCTAATATTTAGGCTCGCCACAAACAACATCTGGCATGATTTAGAACATTGTAAATTGTTTAATTGGGACAGCTGCATTGCGTACATATGAGTTAATTGGTCAGTATTCATGAAAAAATGTATCAAGTTCATAGCCAAATATTGTGTCTAAGTAAATAAAAAAAATGAAATACTATTTGTTTGACGATTATCTTATTAATGATTATCACGGAGAATGGACATTTATCAATAACCATGAATACAATAAACTATTTATTTATATTGTTAAGTACAGATTATGACGCTCATTAAAGAATTCTGTCGAGGAATGGAGAAATGAATTTTATAGAATTGTATGTTGACCTGAAGTATTTAATCTTGAATAACAACATTAAATTAGTCATCAGGTATAGAGTAAACATGTCGTATACTGATTAATCAAGAGGCTAGTGTTACTGATTGAAAACAAACAGTGTTTAATGGTACAATTATCGAGACCAATATTAGACAATGTGTGTACAGATCGCATTCCTGTAATCAACGAATCATATTCTACTTGTAAGTGTACTTCAATGGATACTTTAATCACATTTAATTAGGTTTGTCTTTCTATGTTCCCTTTGAAAACTCTTTTTTCTACATCAATAAAAGTTATAATAAAATTGGTATGATGGAGTTGTTTACTTGTTTGAAGAGTCCAATCCAACTTGATGATTGTTATGCAATACTGAGATCAATACATGAAAGATTCTGTTTACATGTATGGGAGAAATATGTTCAAATGAATAAATATACCATTATCAATACAATCAAACCTGTGAACTAAGACCATCATGGTGAAAAACCTTTATATGGCCCTTATTGACAGGTGGTTTTTATTTGGAGGTCATTTTGTTTAAATAACCAATTACAGTGTATGGCTTTCATGCAGGTGTCCTTTGATAAAGGTTTCACTGTATTTGTTTAAACAATACGAATCCTGACAAGTATGTTAAATGAAAACAGAGTGCTGTCCTTCATCTAGGGATCTGGTTATATATTATTGTATAATTCACCATTTGTATGGATGAAAAAGCTATTACCCAAAGTTCACACTTTATTTTAAAACTTTGACAAATAACATAACATAAAATGAAATACCTACCAGTAGATTAGACTCGGGTTGGGGCAAGTATCCGAGTACTCGGGTAATCACGAATCAAATGAAGAATCAAGTACGAATAACCGTCATTACTATGATTCGTGGTTCGCAATCTTGTTTTTTAACAAAAAGCATATTTTTTGTTCTAAAATCCCTTTTCTGTGAATATATATTGTCTCATCATGGACTGCTATGTTTGCCAAGAGGTCCATTCGGATCTTTAGATAATGGGTCACAGGCTTAAACCAGATAATGATGCTGGTAAATCAATTAATCAGAAGTGAGCAGGGCGCAAAAAACCGACAATTTGCCGGTCCAGACCGAATTTCAACGCCTCAGACCGATTTGAGCAGCAGAAAAGGGTTAAAAAATCGGTCTATAAATGGGCTATAAATGTTCCATAAATTTCATAAAATTCGGTCCATATCGCATTGTACGTGCAAAATGTCACAAACCTTCCTGTATATTGTTCGCACCATTCTAATTACCCCCAATAAATACGACAAGATGCCTGCAGCGATCTTTTGTTAATCCGATCAATAGGGGGTCGATGGTAATTAGTCCAAACACGTGGTCACATGTAAACTGGTTCTCATTGACTTGTCTGCACTTCGATGCACAGCAACATGGAACGGGAACCAGTTTATGTTTACATGCAGACGATTTTACTCGTTTAACTCTAGAACAGTTCTGAAAGTTAATCGAACGCGCAAGATAATTATTTACGTGAACACCGGCTGCATGGAGTTGTCTCCCGCGACGATCTTCAAATCTGTACAGATATTGACATTTAAAACATTGACATTACGATAGTCAGAAAGCCTTGCCCGATCATGAAGTAAAGTAAACATTAGATGTGAATGAATTTCGCTCGAAGTCCTGCATGAACGTTCATCAAACGTACACGGTTCCGTAATACATTTTCGCGACCCTTACTGAATTTAGAAATTGTTCTTCGTAGCTCGTGTTTTGGGACTAATAATACATACTGGAGCATAATAATTTGTTTGTAATGATTTAAAGTTGGACTGTCAATCATATATTACGATAAACCGCGATGCTGCATGTTTTCAATGGTGACAACTTTCGTATAGGTACCCTACGGGGGGGGGGGGGGGGTACATTTTTTGCCTAAAAATGGGGGGGGGGGCGGCGACTCTGGACCGATTTTGATTTCAACTTTTTATATGCCCTGGAAGTGAGTATGTATAAATTTAAGACATAGAACAATTCATATTGATTTACTTCATTATTCCTAAAGGAAAATCAAATTTAGCTGTCTTCAGGACTGCAATATTGAAGTTATAGATGCTTACTTGATTACAAAAGATTCATGATTTGATTTGTAGATCGTAAGTATTGTATTGTGCATTGGATTGGATCGCTACTTACCCAATGATCCACAGCCCTAGATCAGACAGTTACTCAGTGGATCAACCTAGCTAAGTGCTACATACACTTATTAAAACCTAAGTAAAAACAAGGTATAACAATAAATTCCTCCAACTGGAAGGTACTTTTGAGTATTGATCGCTAAAATGTGTTTCAGTTTACAGCAATCATAAATTAAATACTCTTAGAAAAATCTGACATAGAAATCATGGAGCATTTATTTCAGGGGCTTACAGGTATGTGAATGTAGCAATGTGTACTAAAGGTCATATACTACCCATGTGACCACTATCCATTGAATAAACAATGTCGTCTACAGCATAAAAACAATTCAAAGTAGATCATATAATAATTTATTGGCAAACCATTCAATAATTTACAAAATAATTGAAGAATTACAACACAGATACTTTACTATGACTGGTTCATGACAGGAAATGTGTGTAACACCATTAACTATCATTACGATGAAGTTAATGAAAACAACATAATATACACAAACACCATTCTACCCTACCATGTACATAGAAATTTTTATACATAGCAACATACAGCTGAATCAGGATAGTTCCAAATGCCACTGGAACATATCGGTATGAAAATTTCAAACTATCACACTTTTCCAACATTCACATTTTTTGGTTTATGTGAAAAATGTCCTAAATCTTTTTTTATTTATATTGGATCAATCAACCCTGTGAACAGAGGCCAACTCTGGGGAAAACAATATGTGTCCTTTTTTGACAAGTTTACCTTATTCGGAAGTCATTTTGTTATAAATAATTAAAGTCTGTTTTTGAAAGAATGGCCTTTATTCACAGGGTGGCCTCCATTGGGAAGTGGTCGCTAACAGGTTAGACTGTATTTTTTCACTTTTACATTCAATATTCAGTATAGTAAACAGTCTTGTCTCATTGCTGACAACCAGTTTCAAACATGCAAGTCACATCACAGCAGTAGATTATAAAGTAATACAAAATGTGCCAATATACCAGTATATTCAATCATGTATGTAAGAATTAAAATAAAAAAGACAGTAAAACATAATATCACACTAACAATAAATTGAGTTCTTCACAAAGTCATAAAAGACATAAAATACATCAGAAAACACAGGATTATTAAGTAGTGAATATGCTGATATGACCATCTAAACATATTTAACTCCCAGACAGAACACGAAAAGGTGTCTAACACATTAAAATATACATTAATTTCATTCCACATATTCAGAATTTAACTAAGAAATGTTTCATAAAAATCTAATCTATGGGTACCTCACAACTGACTAGCTTTGGAAATGCATTCATTAACAGCAAATATAGAAAATTTCAAATTACATACCTAGTTCTAAATATTTTCTTTGATTTTAATAATTCAGACAAGACGATAAACAATGTATAAAGCATCTAATAACAACAGAATAGGAGTCTTAAGGGATGATTATCAAATCGCATAGTTATCATCATATGTAAAGTGTGTACCAGTATAATAATGCATAACATATCAATAAAGGTGCGACAATATGTTAAACATGATTTTGATTTGATAGATTGTCCAGTCCAGTAGGTTAGAATTATTATTTGTTACAGTGGCTGATTAACGCCATGTCGTATTTTCGCCAGAAAATGGGAAAGCACAAACGGATGACCATGTCTGACTTTGTCGTGTCTTCGTCTGTTCATTTACAAGGTGAAAATGCGAAAGCATGACAAAAGAAGGGCGACAATATGACACATAAGATGTGTTGTGTTTTCGCATAACATCTGTCGTGTCTTTGCTTTTTCAAACTTTGTTTCCCCTGCTGCTTTCGCATTTTTGTGGCGAAAAAGCTAAAATATGACATGGTGTATATTAGCCACCATAACAGGTACCTTAATATTTCTATACTTTTTGTACCTAAGATTTTGAAACTATGATTTTGTAATTATGATTTGCAAATAGAAACGTTGGGTTGGTGTCAAAAATTGGAATTGGTAAGGTAACCATTTACACGGTGACTAATTTCTGGCCTAAATAGAGGTGTTTGTACATAGGTCTGACTGTACACACAATACAGTAGTATAGGAAAAAACTTAGAAAAAAGACAAAAAAGAACATAAAAAGCACTTCCTTGCTATTTGGTCCAATACAACATACTTGCAATTATTGCAAAACAAGGAATGGTGAGATTAAAAAATGATTATATTTGAGAGCAACTCAAAAACATTACTCAGACAGCCGTTTTGTGAAAAGATCCAATAAATCGGATCTCAAAAAGAAAGAAATTCCGACATTACTTGGCACCCATGAGACATGCAATGGTTAATAAGATACAGTAGTCAAGCTTTGATATTAAATATTCATGAAAATATCCCTATCAACTTATATATTGTGAAAATATCATCTTGATACTCAAATCAAATAATATAATTCTTGAATGTCTCAAAAATCAAACTATGAAAATAGAGACAATCTTATATTCATGATTAAAATTGATCAATGCCCCTTAATATAATACATGTGTACATCATATCATTAATGAATTCAATAATCAAATTATCAGTATAATAAAGGACAAAAAAAAAGGTTATATATCTATCGGTGATGTCACAATGACAAACTTGACATTCATTGAGATGATATTTTAATTTCATCCACCACATACAGAATGATTTTTTTAAACAAATCTATATGTAACTAATTCAGTCATCTCATAAACAATAAGTGATGTCAGTATATCCTGTGTAGTTTGTCATATGACTAAGGTCAATTGTCACATGACTAAGATAAAATGAGTATTATCAAAACACTGCCTCAAAAACAATTCCATCTTATTATCTTGACAGAAATAATTCCATGGGTGAAAGTTGAAATTTTTTGAAAAACTGGATATTGACAAAACCGGAAAAATTCTGACAAATTTATGAAAACATTTACCCCTGTATTCTGTTGTGCCAGTTCTCAGGGTAGTAAATATAAAATGAGAATGTTTGCATTTTTTCAAGGGCCAATTATATATTAAGTATTTTGAAGTATTTTAAACAAGTCATTACATGTACTGTTAAGTGACTATTTCACCCTAGATAGAGCAACCATGACTGGAACATAAGAAGAACAGATCTCACGAGATTACAACATGAGGTAAATATTTGTGAATTTTATCAATAAAATGACAAGTATTTGAAGACTAGTCAATTAGGGTCACACCTAGAATACCAGGACAAGTGTTTTAGATGGATACACATACACACAGACATAGAACAGATGGATGGTATAACCACAGCATAATTTCCAAACAAGAAAATATCAACAACCTGAGTTTTACTTAGCACAATAATTAAAACTGAATTCTGATACCAAAATGCTCTAGGATACACTTACTTCAATCAGTATCCATAAATACAAAACTCAACCTGGAATTTCACTTAAAGTGACTTCTCTAACTTTCTAACAACATATTCCAGAACTGTTTGAAGTTTCTAGCCAACATAAGGAATCACAATCAACTTGATCACATGAGATTATCTCCTCTGTTACTATGACAACCGGTATACATTGATATGAGCACAAATCACAATAATCTATTTGGTTTTCTGTTCTATTCTATTCTAGTTCAACAAGAATGTCTCCTTCATCTACTGTATCACCAGTACTAAATCCAACTTTCTTGATCTGAAATAAAGAATATATAAACACATAATTGGTTACCCATTTTTAATGAATGTATTGTTATATATTTATATATAAAATCCGTAAAACACAAATGTCAAAATTGTTCTCATCACACTTATATATATATACGAATATTTTTTTTCATCATTTTTATTCAATGCATTTCACATAATTTTATGACTTTATGCCAGAAAATGGTTAAATCCATACATTTCATCAATGCAATTAAATACCCCTAAATTGCTAGAATATCATAATAAGTTTTACTCATCAACAGAAATAATTCAGTTATATAACAGGTAACAGCCATCACATGATTAATTAAGTGTGGACAATTTAACATGTTTATATTATTAGATATAAAGTCTTACCTTCCCAGTTTTAGCGGCAATTAAACTATTCTGCATTTTCATAGCTTCTAACACAGCGACCTCTTGTCCTTCTGAAACCTCGTCCCCCACATGAACTGACACAGATTTTAACATACCAGGCATGGGAGCGACAACAACGGTAGATAAATCTATCTCAACTTTCTCCGGCATATATTTATACAACTCAGCCGTTCTTTCATCCATGATAGATATTGGGAACTGAAAATATCCAAAGATAAAAAAACTTCAAAAAAAAAAGTTTGCCTAAGATTTGACCTGGTGACCTAGTTATTGACCCCAGATGACCCATATTTATACTTGACCGTTATATCATTAAAACAAACGATTTGACAAAGTTTGGTGAAGATCCAATAATAACTGTGAAATCTACAGTGTTAACATGGTTTTTCATAAGATTTGACCTAGCAACCTAGTTTTTGACCCAAGATGACCCATGTTCGAACTCGTCCAAGATATTATGAAGACAAACATTCTGACAAGGTTTCATGATCATCCAATCAAAACAGTGACTTCTAGAGTGTTCACAAGGTTTTCCAGCAATTTGCCCTAGTGACCTAATTTTACTACAGAAATTACCCATTATCAAACTTGACCTACATATTATTAAAATAAACATTCTGACAAAGTTTCATGAAGATAAAGTCAAAACAGTGATTTCTAAAGTGTTCACAAGGTTTTCCCTTATTTGGCCCTGGTGACCTAGTTTTTGACCCCAAATGGCCCAATATCGAACTCATCCGAGATTTTGTTGATATTAACGTTTTGACCCAGTTTTGCTAAAATTGAGCCAAAAATGTGGCCCCTAGTGTGGTCACAACAAAAAGTTTGTGACATGTGAGCTAAAAAGTAAGCAATAAAATTTCAAAGACATGGGCAACATGTTGAGTCTGATATTTTCAAGACATGTAGAAGTAGTATTATACTGTCTTGGACAACCTGTTTTACACCTATTTCTACCTTTGACCTAAAAGTGTGACCTTGAATTTGAGCTACACATATGGATCTTAGGCTGGAGATAATATTACAAGATTGACCAGCATTTAGACATGAATAACACTTTTACCACAATGTATGACTATTTCTTACTATAATAAACATAAAGTTCAGTTATTTAAGCTAAATCCGATATATCGGTATGCTGAAAAAATATTGTGATATCTGTATTGTCTAGCTGATATCGCGATATACCCATTAAAACCTCCAAGCTCTGATCAAATCCCCCCTCTATTGAAAGAGCAATCATCTGGACATGCAAAATCTGACAGAGGACACCTTTACACCATATAAACTGCCATTGCGACAACTGTGTTGAGTCTGATAAAAATTTTGCTGTGAAAGGTAAATGTGACTAACGCATGCATGCTCGCCTGACAGAACTGCTCCTAATTGTATTAGTGTTTCTGACCCAGTAAGGCTGAACAAATGATTCAAAGAATTTAATAGGTATACATCTGAGAGTACAGTTTACCAATTTCGTAGAATCAGAAGTTGACATAACAATATAAACTTCCACTAAGGATCCAATACTTACCACAGTTCCTAGAAATCTTATCTCATAGCGTCCTCCTCCCAGTCTTTTATGAAGCTGTAACAATCTAGACTGACCATCAAGTTTAATGTCAAGCAGTGGATTGGAGAAACTGATTGTGTCATTTATATTATAAACTCTCTCTCCAATCTGTACCTAGTAAATAAATTAACACAACAGGTGTAAAAATTCATCACACCCAATATTACATGAAGACGTTCATGGTCAGTAAAATAAACATTCGGGGCCTTTTTTATAGACATGTCAAAGCTTATATAGCAATTTTGAGGTCAAAATCATGTCTTCTCATATTTGAAGGGAAAGAATATTTTATTCTATACATTGATAATAGGTTTTTTCACTCAGGTGAAGGACTGAAATGTTTACTAATGAGATAAAATTTAGGTTTAGCCAATGCATGTCTTTGAAACAACATTCTGACTATTATGGAATAACCGCTAGCAAGCTCTTAGAAGAACAAAAGTCAAGGAACTCTCATTTATTAATTGGGATAAAAATTTGATAACCATTGATGGATATAGCAGAGCTTTACATGCCATTTCATTGATACATATAAGAATAAAATGAATGAGTAAATAACATGATATTTGTGACAGATTTGAGGAGAACAGAACATGAACAATTCTTAGTCTTGCATATAACAGGAATGTATTTGTACCTCAAACAAGTGTTTCTCTTTAATATAAGTGACTTCTACAGCAGTATCCTGATCCGCAACATTAACACTTAGTTTCCATGTATTTGATAAGTGTGTCTGTACAGGAATTCTGTAACACAATACAATGTAAATAACACAATACAATGTAAATAACACAATACAATGTAAATAACACAAAATGTATGATCATTTATATACAGACTTTATGACTTAAGATTTCTTTCAGGTCCGCTGGAATAATTAGGAGTACAATCTAACCTGTGAACAAAGGCCACCCTTGGGAAAGACAAAATGTGGTCTTTACTGACAGGTGGCCTATGTTCGGAGGTCATTTTGTTCTAACTTATAGACGATGGCTTTTTAATGAATGGCCTTTATTCACAGGGTGACCTTTATTTAGAGGGGTGGCTGCTTACTCTTGTTCGACTGTACATTGAAGTTTTAGTGCTGTTGCATTGTTTGCAGTTAAGAAAAGCGATTGCTGTTTGGTCATCAGAACAACTGATTGCAGTCAGTAACAAGTGGTATCATTGTCTTTTAAAAGTAGAGGTGTAGTATACTGTATTTATGAATTGGCTGGGATATTCACCAACCCAATTAGCTCAGTTGGTAGAGCATCTGACTTGCTAGCAGGAGGTCGCAGATTCAAGCCCAGCATCGGGTTCATTATATTCCTCCTCCTATTACAGAATTCTTTAGATGGACTGAAACCTAGCATATTATTTTGAATTTGTTGTTGTTTTATAATCAAATAGTGGAACATTTCACATCTTTACATGAGAAAATCTTAATTAGCACATATGGAGGTCAGTGAAGGACAAGTTAATCATCATTTGAAGCCAGGGGGGAGGGGGCATAACAAATCTACCTACCTACTCTGGTTGACAAATGTTCTAGCAATAAATTGTTCCTTGGCATAGATAGAAGCAGATAAAGCTGTGATCTCATGTGTTTCAGTTTTAGATAATACTTTACCTAGAATGTATAATAATTTAACAAATCAGAAAATGTCCTGTTACGTATGAGTTTTGACTGACATGTTGACTGTTCGATTCAACATTTTAGATAAATTTGGATAATCAAATGATTACACTTAATACAATGTTGATAGTAAATAGAAACAGCTGATCATCATTTCTGAGTAAATTATTGTATTTTAGTCTTTTGGTCTGAATTTTGAGGAGAAAATTAGTGACAAATAATTGTACCCCACAATATATTCAGGGACATTCATATCATATTCCATAATTTGTTTATATAATAGCAAATTCTAACTGGTAAATCCGTGGTAGAAACATAACCTACTTTTAACACAATCATTATCTACTAGAAATGTGTCCGAGGACACAAATGCCCCTCTGGAGCTTAGTCAAAAAGGGGCCATAACTCCTGTGAAAATGCTTTGGTTTGAACTGAAATCGAACTTCACCCGTATTTTATTATTATACACCTTCATGTAATATATGAAACCAATCCATGAACTATTTTTTCAGTTATCACCTGGAAATCGAAATTTGAACGGACACCAAAATTTGAACGAACATGGGTAAAACTTTACACCCTTCCTCCTATTTGAATGGCAGGGGCATGATAAATACTTTAACAGGATCAAAACCAGACTTTACAGAACCACTTAATGAGTTCATTCAAAGATCTCAGCAGGTACCATGAATGAAACAGACATATTGTTACCTTGGAAACCATCAGGGAACACAGTCTGAAGATATTTCGTAGTTATATCACCAGATACAAAAGTCTTCTCTGTAATGATGTCTCTAAGTAGAGGTATGTTATGGGTAACACCTTAAAAATGAAAATATCTTTATTAATACCCACAAAATAATGCATACTGCTTTAAACAAACAATTTCTGTTACTTAAGTTCAAGCTGTTGAGTTGAATTACTAGCAAAAGAAATATAAGAAATGTTATATGTCTTTCAGTTCACTATATATTTATATTACTCCAGAAGACACAATAAACACTTTAATGCAAATAATTTACTAGAGTTTTAAAAAGGTTTCATACAATGGAGTTGCCTATAGCCACTAACAATCACTAATACATTTAAGTTCTTGATGCGCAGCACTTGACAGTTAAGAATTTACACTCATAGTCACATACAAGTAGGGGTGGATACTGTTACCAGGTACTGGTTACAATACAGAGAATTGCTTAAAAATGTACCGGTACTGGTATTTTAAAATTAATCAATTATATTGTTATTAAATTTTCCATTCAAGGTGTACAGACAAATTTTCAGCAAGCCAATGTTTTAATACTTGTCAGAAACTTTCTAGTTACAATTGTGTGTATTTGCTGTTCTAAATGCCTATACACATCATGCATTGAAGACGGTGTTTATTGTTCCCATAATTTATACTATCTTAAATGTCTGATATCAGTATTGTTATCGGTAAAATTACCATATTGCTTTATTAGTATCATACAGAAAAGACTTCTCAAAGGCCATGTCGAGATTTGCAACATATGGTCAAATAACATAGATGTTAAGAGACAGTAGACAGGTCTTCTCTAATTTCTGACATGACAGATAAAAATGAAACTCAATAAATTTAAAGAAAATTTACCTTTTATAACATAGGAATCTAAAGCTGTTACCATGGTATCTAAAGCTTCAGTTCTAGATTCACCATAAGTCACAAGCTGTCAAATCATGATAATATTAGATAAATAACAATGGCAAGTTAAACAAATCTAGAAATTTGTTCGGAGGACACAAATGCCCACGCTGAAGTCCAAAAGGGAACATAACTCCTGTGAAAATGTTCAAATTTTAATGAAAATCAAACCTGACCTGTATATTATTATCATATACTAAAAATATGAAACCAATCCATGATTTATTGCTCGGAAACCAAAATTTTAACGGACGGACACCAAAATTCGAATGGGCATGCATGGGTAACACAAAAGTAAATGTGTTTTTTTTTCATGTTAGTATACATCAATTGTAGTTTTTCAATACTGACAAAGTGTCTGAGAGGGGTCTGTTTGACTGAGGAGTTACAGTCTTTGACTATTAACTCCCATCAGTGGCCAGAAAAAAATCACATACAAGGAAGCTGACCAGCCGGCTTATGAAAGGTCAATGGTTCTACAGAGATGATGTCTAGGATCTTTTTCTAACATCTAAGCTGGAAAAGTTGCCAAATGACTGTTGGTGCAACTTTAAAGTCCAGAGAAAATACTTATTATAGTAAATCTGTTAACCGAAAAAAGTTTATGTACTAACTGCACTATTTTACACAAAAACAACACTATTTTACACAAATAACCCTATCTTGCACACACAAAAACAACAGAATCTTTACCTTGCAGATCATGGGGTCATAGTAAATACTGATTTGTGAACCTTCTTGTATACCACTATCACATCGTACCTGTAAATATCATATAAAACTCTACTTATCTTCATAAATCAGTCTGTATGTTGTATATTAAATCACAGAGACCCATTGTTTCACATTACTACAAAATAAACTGACACCCATAAAAGCCATATTTAGTTAGATACCAAAAATCATTTATGTATATTTTCAATTTCTATACCAGACAAAAACAAGAGTGCTGCGAGTGGTGCCAACACTTGTCTGTTCACTACCCAAGTGAGATCTATCCACCTATGAAGTTTCATGTTGCTAACTCTTGCAGTTTCTGAGTTACATTAAAGTTTTTGCATGATGCAGATGACACAGTGATCACAATAGCTTGACTTCTTCTTTAAAACCAGACAAGAAAATAAATGTCATCTGAAAAGTCAGATATAAATGACAAACCATGTACTTGTATGTTTTTCTGTCTTTGTCATTTTAAATAAGTTCTCAGTTTGTTTGCCTCTAGTAGGCTTAAATTTGAAGTAGTCATCAATAAAGAGCACAATGGTACATTAAGAGAACTAGTAGTGTAATCATAATTTAAGCATTAAACTTTAACTACCAGTAAAATCAAGCAAACAGGAGGCACACTGGAAACAAATACTGTAATGTAAAAATGATTGTAAACTAGAACTAGACACAAATGCCCCCACGGAGCACTAAGTCAAAAAGGGGTCGTAACTCCTGTAAAATGTTTAAATTTTAACAGAAATAGACATTGACCTGCATTTTATTATTATACACATTCATGTAAAATATGAAACCAATCCATGAAATATTTCTTGAGTTATCGCTCAGAAACCAAAATTTGAACAGACAGGAATAACACATTATGCCCTTCCACCATTTCGAAAGGTGGGGGCATAAAAACTGTATACAATCTAAGTTATTTGATTCGGGTATATAGTGGGCAACTTTACCTTAGGTATATGGTTAGGTTCTATATACTTGTATAATCTACCAATGGATGGCATACCAAAGTTTTTATATGGATCTTCAGCATATACTCTACATTCTACAGCCCAGCCATCTACAGGTACATCTAATTGTTTGTAGAGCAACTCGTGGCCTGGCAAAAAATAAGATGCATTTTCAGTATTCTACTTAACAGTCACTTTCATCAGGAGAGATATTCACAAATAGATTCTCATGTGTTGATAAGCACAATAACATACAGTATTAAGTTTAAACATGAATTCCTAGTCACTGTAAAGGTCATAACTTAAGACAATAGATTTTGTGGCCTCATTACCTACCAGGTACATGTAATTTTAAACAAGAGAGGTAACCTACCTTTAGCTGATCGGATCATCTGATGTACTATATCTATACCAGTGATACATTCAGTTATAGGATGTTCTACCTGTAATCTCGTATTCATCTCCAGAAAATAGAAGTTTTTCTGAGAGTCCACCAAAAATTCCACAGTACCTGAAACAACAGAAAATACAGACAAAATTAATATTATCTTTATGACCATATCTGGGACCAATTAGAATGGTTGTAATGATATCATCAAGGAGGTCCCATGACCAAGTTGACATGTACAGTTAAACCTGTGAACAACGGCCAACCTCTGGAAAGACAAAATATGACCTTTATTGAGAGGTGGTCTTTATTGAGAGTTCATTTTGTTCTAATAATCAATGGTGGTTTTTAACTTAATGACTTTTATTCATAGGGTGGCCATTATTCGAAGGTGCCTGCTAACACAGGCTTGATTGTAGTAGAAATTATATTGAGGTGACTGCTGAGATGCAACAGTAAATTTGTAAGCAATATCAGAAATATGTCAGCACATGAAAGGAGTATTTCAAATTATGATTAATTTAAAAAAAAAAAAAAATTTGTACAATAAAGCTTATTTAAACACAAGCAACTGACAACAAGACCAATTTTCCCACTATTTAGAATGGAAATCAATAACAGGTCATGTAAAACGTCATTTGTCAATTTTATGATTCTTTCCCAAGCCAGGACATGTAAGATCTGATAAATTAAACACATGTGACTTTTAATTACATCACATGTGTTTCAAAGGTAGTTACTTTACCCACTAAAAGTAGATTGTAAAATGTAAGTAAAAGACTGCTCATTCAAAACTAATCAGATATCTAATTCTGTATAATTCATCAATAGCAGATTCATGTAAAACCATGTAACTGCACATGTAATCCAACAAAAGGCAGATCAAAGAAATTCATATGAACCATGAAAAGACACATAGATAGTCTACCTGCTGAATCATAGCCTACGGCTGAAGCTAACTGGACAGCTTGGTCCCCCATCTTCTTTCTGACAACAGGATCAATAAATACACTGAAATATACATGTGTTAACACTAGAATATACATGTGTTAGTATATGGATGAAGCTCAAGATCTTTGATGTATATATTGATAGTTTGAGTCTTACAATGGCTTGAACTCATTGTGTTTCTCACAAACTAGTATAAAGCATCTTGAAGAAAGTTAATATAGATGAAAAAGAATTTTAGACAAAAGACACATCCATATCATTGAAAGAGACGAGAGATCAATATAATATTATGTTGTTAAATCATATCTTACAATAATGACGTAATAAATACCATTATCACTTGTATAAAGGTTGCACCTGTGTATAAGATGCAGGTAAAAAATCAGCAGAAATCCTGGGATTTTTGTTTCTAGCAAAGACAATGTACAAATCAGATGAACAATTTAAAGAACAGGGCCATTTTTGTTTATCTGTGTTTGTGTTGAAGCTCAGCTAACTTATACCTTGGTGCTTCTTCGATAACTTTTTGATTTCTCCTCTGAATTGAACACTCTCTCTCATTTAACCAAATACCATTACCGTGCTTGTCACACAACACTTGTACCTCAATATGACGAGGGTTGTCTATAAATTTCTCTATCAACATTCTGTCATCTCCAAAACTGGATGCTGCTTCTTGGGAGCAAAGTCTGAATATAAAAGAAACATCCTTTAGTTCATTTTATTACACTCACTTACATGGGCTTCATTATTCCCCAAGTCAACATTTATAATATTAACCAATAAAACTGTAAACAAATGAAATAGCAAAACCAGTACCATTGGCATCTTCTGCAAAGCATTTTGATAAAGAATTACATAACATTAAACAAAATATGTAAAATTTGTATTGATGCATCTTTCCCAATTAGCTATAAACAGCAGTCTGTTATTTATGCACATAAATTTCTCAGTTACAAAAAATAAATATATGAGCGCAGAGACTGATCTCCAGTTAGTAACCTAGTATGTACCTGGTCAAGTATGTGGATATCTGTGAGCTAGTACGTCCAACCTAATTTTCAGCTTATAAAACAAGCACTTTGGATAATCAAGTTTCTGTTTGGTTCTAGTTAATCATTTAAAGTGACAATAATTGGAAATAATCAGCATTAAGCATTTAAAGTGACAATAATTGGAAATAATCAGCATTAAGCATTTAAAGTGACAATAATTGGAAATAATCAGCATTTAGCGATTAAATATTTGTTTTATTTTAAAAGCTCTAGACAGCATATTCTGTAAGTATTCTCTAGCCTTTTTGCAGCTAATCAAATAACCTGAATTTTTCCTCTGATTAGCGTGAATGCTTCCTTCTTAAATGTACAAACGTTCAACTGTTAGGCTGAATAATTTCTGTTCCTGACATAAACTATTGGTATATTGTGATACAGTGTCGGGAAGATACGTACCGCGGTACGACATCCGTGTACTGCGATATTTTCTATTATAATTGAGCATAATTTTAACCCATTGAAGTAAATGAATGCAGACACAATTTTTAGTGTTGTTTTGAACCATCAAAGACCGATTCATTGATCTGAATAACAAGTTATTATTGGCAGTTTTCCAATAAACCTATATTGATACAGTGTGTAAAACTGATAGTTCATCTATTTATACTGATAAGCCATCTGGTTAGACTATACGAATGAACTACCAAGCATTCAGTTCTCTATAGTATCTCTATGTACTTCTCTGTATTGCAATACTTATTACAATATGGGTTGAATGTATTGCAATATATTGCAATACAGGTTATGACATGTTGTTGCAATCCTAATTGCTACTAAACCAAGTGCTTTCTACATCTAACTTAAATGCTAATTGCAACTAACCAAAGTATATTCTGCTACTAACCTGAATGCTTCCTTAGCTTCTTTATCATTCCAAGCTATCCTCATACCTTTACCCCCGCCTCCAGCTGAAGCTTTAACCATAACTGGATAGGCTGAATAATAAATATAATGTAATATAATAAAATGTTGGATACATAGGATTTAAATTAGAGCACAGCTTAATTGATAAAAAATACCATTGCAGTTTGGGCGTCTGAATATTTTGAATTTCTATTTCACTGTAACTATATACAGTCAAACTTGTGCTAGCGGTCATCCCCGAATAAAGGCTACCCTATCAATAAAGACCATTCTTTTAAACACTGTCATCATTGTTTAAGAAAAAAGTTACTTCCAAATAATGGTCTCCTGTCAATAAAGCTCCCAAGGTTGACCTTTGTTCACAGGTTTGACATTATACAAATTTATATATTTTTGCTTTAACAATTTGTATCAAATATAGGAATCCTGCCTAAACACTTGCAGGAGACGTTGGCTGTATCCAGAGGAAGAAAGCTACCTGAACTATATATAACCAATTCATGTTCAGGACTTTCACAACATGAATGAATATTGATGTAAAATACTCACTTATTTCATTAGCCAAATGTACACAATGTTCAGCATTCTCTACTACACCATCATGGCCAGGTATCATATTGACTCCAGCTGCTGCTGCGATTCTTTTACTTTCAATCTTGTCTCCCATTGCTCGTATAGCCTCAGAATTTGGTCCAACAAATTCTACACCAATTTCAGCCTACAATGCACCAAATAGTGATATGTTTAACCCTGTGAAAATAGCCTAAATGTCTGAGAATTCATAGTTATTGAAGATTAAACTATTAAGAAAAGGCCTCCTTATCTAGGGAAAGATGCAGATTGATATAGAAAAGTAAAAAGAAAGTTTCATAAGGCCTAAATGCTGCATGATGCCACAAAAATTAGACTACATAAATATATACTAAAAAAATATCTGTACCTAGACATATTTAATATTCTTCATGCAAATTAATTCAGTTTGAAGTTCAAATGCCTAAGATGAATTAATTTTTCAAAGGCTTATATGTAAAGCATTATGTAACTAACACAGCAATCCATATACAGTCAACCTCTAGAGAGCAGCCCTATGCAATAACCTCCCTTCTACAACAGCAATTTTTTTCCCATAGCATGATATATAACTATTAATTTAACCTCTCTAGAGCAACAACTTCTCAACAAAACATAATTTTGCTACTTCCAAAGGGTGCTGCACTGTATACACAATTTTAGAGAACCAGATGTTTTTACTACATGAAATTTGCCCACCCACTCCAATGTCATTTCAAGGGCTGTCATTCAAGTTTAAGGTGTACTCCATAGCAATTTTCACATAATGAAATCAATCCAATTGTTCACCTTTTAAATATCATAATAACTAACATTTGTCTGATTTCCTTTGTTTTATAATTGAATAAATGACCTAGAAATGATCTTAATATTTATCAATCACACAAAGTTATTGCAATAACATTGTACAAACCAGTCTTGCAGCAAACATGGTGTTTTCTGAGAGGAAACCATATCCAGGATGAACCTAAAATACACAACAATAGGACACAAATAAAGTGTACCTTGGAATAACAAACCAATCATTTATACTGGTTAATAACATCTGATGGACGGTAGGAGTTTGGTCAAAACTTAACTTTTATCATGTTGATTCTATAATGCATGGGTTTCACAATAAAAACAGATCTAAAAGCATAAATCTCATCCCATACTGATGCTTGTCTGACAAGCTCAAAAAGTAACATAAAAATGATACACATTAGGAATTTGTTGCTTACTTTGGCAATTTACTTGGCCACTAAAGAATTATTCTAATGAACACATGAACACAATACCAAGCAGTTGTGTTTTAAAGCAGGCCATGGGTTGTTTATCTAATGTACAGTGTAGCTTCAACAGTATCATATTTATTAATACAACATCTAATAACTATTTAACTCAACACTGTATCATATCCAGAGTCATATTGTCACATACTATAGATAAGACAACTAGTGATAGTTCTGTCGACAATAAGAATAGGACTCTCACCTAAATGTATGACTCTTTTTATACTTTACCTGTATTTCATCTGTTGTAGTTAACTTTTATAAATGGAATGGTAAAAGTTAAACTTGTAAAGTTGATGGATATGACCGAACACACACAAATAAGATATATTTTATACATACCGCTTGAGCCCCAGTTTCCTGTACTGCCTGCAGTATATTGTCCATCACCAGATAACTCTGACTTGTCGGGGCTGGACCTATACATACCTTCTCATCAGCCATTCTTGTATGTACCTATTATATATTATATACTATATATAAGTACACCTCAATATTTATATATACAGTAAAACCTCTCCAGAGCGGCCCTCTGTAGAGCAACAACCTCTCTATAACAACACCTTAAAAATTTCCCTAAGTTGATATTTACTGTAAATGTAACCTCTGTAGAGCAACAACCTCTAAAGAATGGCCAATATTTGCAGCTCCCACAGGGTGTTGTTCTACAGAGGGTGTACTGTATCTGCAACAGATCTGTTTGTATGTACTTTTTTCACTTCAAATGGTTTAATGTCGCACCAAGATCCAGGAGGGTCACTTGGTGACTTACTAGCTTTAACAGTGGAGTAAAACCCCAAACACACACCTGGGTAGAACCATCAACTATCTGTAAGCTAGCTGGACACCTTCCTCACACAAAACCTTCTCTCCTAGGTAGTATGCAACAAGGGCTTTTTTCCTTCTATAGCAGGGGCTGTGAACAGGCGTCTTCCCCTCAGGAAAATTTTTTTAAATCATGCAGTTTTCCCCTAAAATTCAATCTTTATCAAGTTTTTTCTTCCCCTTTTGGAAAAATTATGTGTATTCTTTCCCAAATTTAAGGAAAAGGCCCCATCCCCGAACTGTGAAAAAAGCCCTGACCGGGCAACTCCTAGTGGTGAAGGGCAAGTGATTACTAGTCAGAGAACATAATCACCACTTCACATAGACCCCAGTTTTTAACAGAAGTCTTAAATTTGGATGCCATTCATACAGTACAATTATATTTTGACCTTCATTCAAAAATGTACATTTTGATAGGCTTACTACATTACTACAAACATCTGTGTCTGAAACGACTGATAATATATATTCGTGATTTAATAATGAGAACCATTGTTTAGACTTCATTATTTATCACAAAACAAAAGGCTGTTACCATCATATAATGCAGCATATGTTGACTTCATGAGTTAATTATTGTATACTTTGAAAAGCTTGACAAACAAATGATTTTAGTAAGAAGTGAGCAAAAGATATCAAACAAAAGAAACCATATCTTACAGCCATTGAGTCAGCCTCACTATGCACTGCAACAGTTTTAATGCCAAGTCGTCGACATGTATCTATAACCCTGCATGCTATCTCACCACGGTTTGCTATAAGAATCTTGTCAAAAAGCTAAAATGGTAAAACAAAGTATTGGTTAGTATTACAGTATTTGCCCATACATTGTACAATAAGCTCAGTTTTGTCTGTTGCAGTCTTAAGATCTAAGTAGTTCTAAAATCTTGGCAGTTCTAAGCTCTTAACAGTTCTAAGCTCTTAACAGTTCTAAGCTCTTAACAGTTCTAAGATCTTGGCAGTTCTTAGCTCTTAACAGTTCTAAGATCTTGGCAGTTCTAAGCCATTGACAGTTCTAAGCTCTTGGCAGTTCTAAGCCCTTGACAGTTCTAAGCTCTTGGCAGTTCTAAGCCCTTGACAGTTCTAAGCTCTTGGCAGTTCTAAGCTCTTGACAGTTCTAAGCTCTTGACAGTTCTAAGCTCTTGACAGTTCTTAGATCTTGACATAAAAGCTGTATTTTCTTTGATCAAATAACAACAATGAAGAAGTACTGTAAAGTGTATGACAATTCCCTTGAAATAAGTGATATTATAAAATCATTTCATGAACACTTGAAGATCTAGTCAAACATGTCAGCAAAGTCACTACAGGTACAGAAAACATTTTATTAATAGTCCATCACCTCTGCTACACCTATAAAAGTATGATGTAAAAGTGACTTTTAAAATTGCAACTATGGTAATTCATTAACTTACCGGTTCTCCATCCAGAGTTTTATCATTCCAGTACATCTGCTTGAGACGTGCAGCAGATGTATACAATGTCCTTCCATACTGACGTGTACCACACTTTGCCTACAGAGAAAAGCGGTACTTTTATACATTATTCATAGGAGACAGCTAGGATCAAGTGTGGGTGTAGATAAGTTGTTGCAAGTGAAATAAAATCAGGTACAGTGGTTTCGTTTACATTTTTAGCCATAATTTCTTAGGTTTGCCAAAATCATTATTAATAATTTGTATATGTAATTTTACAAGAAATTTCATTGGAAGGTAACAATTAATGGTATCAGCATAGATTAAATTGTCTTCAGTATCCAAACCTGTGAGCAATTGAAAAACCTGATTTAATTGCATGTATATTAAACATTCAAATAACAGACCAAGCAGAGGTTGATTGTAAAAAAACAAAGTTAAAACTACAAAATTTCATGGTATTTCATATGATTTGATTTTAATGTACACTGCAATTCAAGAACTGGAATAGTCATCAGTGCATATGAGTAAACACAAGATCATCAAAGCTCCAACGTTCATTAAGTCACTTTGTGTTTTCTAACTAATGAATGATAATTATTATGTTTCACAAACTTCAAAGAATTCCTAATTGATACGTAAATGAGAATCACTGAATTGATTAACTGAACCAAACATAATAGAACAAACTACACAGATGTTACCATTTACCATACTCTTTCCAATTAGTGCTCACACTATAATCAGCATCTCCCCCATCCAAAACAATTTAAACGTAAATCCGCTAAAATTAAGATTTTTTAATGGATAGTTGCTAAAATCATAACAATTAAATAACTTTATAAGGTAATCTTACTTTTGCTATAAATATTGTTTAACAATAATTTTAATTCTGGATCATAAGACATTTAATGTGCACTGAAATTCATGCTATTTTCAAGTTAGACAGTTGAACAACAAAGTAAGCACACATAAGTATATATGCACTGTGACAGTCACAGATAAATTATGAGCCTTGATTATTTGTCATGAATCTCACCATTCACTGATAAGCCCATTGATAATTTCTTTTAAAATGAGTTAAAATGGAATCAATCAACAGTCAATGAATCAGTAAATGAGTTTGTGAATAACTTATGGTAGACTCATGGTCATAAAAACTGGATATACGCCATTATACGGTAATACCATTAGTGTCATGAATATGTTTTTCCAACATAACACAAACTGACAAAATGACACAAACCTAATACACAGTTTACCAGATCTATGCATTATATGATACTAAAAGGAGTTTACTAGTAATAAATAATGGCTAAAATTATATATCATAAATCACTGTTCAACTAGTGTCAGTCAAGTAGAGGAGGAAAAACTTGGGTATTCATATCAACTGAAGCATTGTATAGACTTAAGAATATCCACAAAGACAACATTAAAGAAGACAACTGAAAGATACAACAAAGATTCAGTACAATATGGACAAAATTGTGATCTACTTGTCATTCTCAATATGTTTAAGACTTCTGCAACACCATCTTTTAAAAACAAAAGAACAAAGGACTAAAATTAAAAGACAGAAACAAATAAAGATTGCCTTTAGGGCTGTGGATCGTTGGGTAAGTGGTCAATCTGACTAAAGTATTCGATCTTCCTTATGGCAAGATCTGATGACGGCCTATACCAGTTTCTATTTTCAAAAGTCGGAATTTCCATTATCACTATTTATATCTATTTATAATTCAGCCAATCGTATAACTCGTTTCATCGCTACTTTGGCCGAATGAACTTTCTACCTGGCGATGTTATTTAAACGTTAGTAAACATTAAATTACGTATAACATATTTGTCTGCAACCACTTTTTGATTTTTTGAGTAATCCTGATCGATTCGGCCATAGTAGTACAGAAAATTTAATAAACACGCATGTCACATGGGCGCTATCATTACATTTAGTTGCGTAAGAATAGGTGTTCGTGATAACTACAAGTCAAACATTGTTTTTTACTGCGGTTAAAAATAGAATCAGATCACTTTCAGAATTATGAAAGTAAGGCGTTGATTGGCTAGTGGAAAAGGTCACCTGAGGTGACCTTCTATAGGTCGTCTTCAGATCCTCATAGCGTAGCGAATTTGAGGATATGATTTTAATCAGATTGGGTAAGTGGTGATCCGATCCAATCCACGATTCAGCACGTATGATACACAAATCAAATCATGATTCTTTTACTATCAAGTAACCCATCTAAAACTTCAAAATTGCAGTCCTGAATACAATTAAATTTAATTTATTTTAGGAATAATGAAGTAAATCAATATAAATTGTTCTATAGCTTAAAGAGGCATACCCTACAACTGACAAAAAAAATGTGAAATTGTAAAAAATGTGCCAGATGTATGTAAAATAATATATATTTGATAGTTGCAAGAAGAACCTTGGTTGTAAAATGGCTGGTTTAGGAACTTGGTGCTAAAAATCATAGTAATACTAAAATAATAAATCGCTTCCACCCATAAATTGTGCAACAATAACTTCTGAAATAATCTTTTATGGAACCTTACGGGCATGCACACTGAAAAGAGGAGCTAGATTTCAAATTTCCCTAAATGTTGACATATTTCTCAGAGCATTTACGGAACTTTGCGAACATGCTCAGCACTGATATTGACTAAAACAAAGATGTCTAAAACCCAACATTTCCACGACTAAATGTATGTGTCGCGGATATATATTTTTGCGATTTTTATTGTTAATTGAAGGAATTTTTGTCTGGAATTTCCTTAGGCGACTTTTTTCTTTACAGGCTTCTAATTTATCATCGTTTTCTTTGATTCTAGATGCAGCAAGTTGTAGGGTATGCCCCTTTAAATTTATTTGTAGTCCCTTCCAGTTAATTGATTTACCAGCATCATTCTTTAAAGAACCGACTGGACATCTTGGCAAACAAAGTAGTCCATATTGAAACAATAATTTTTCAGAGAAAACATATTTTTAAAAACAAAGAATGCACTTTGAATTTATTAAAAAACAAGATCGCGAACCTAGAATCTTAGTAATGACGATTATTCATACTCGATTTTTCATTTTGATTCGTGAATACCCGAGTACTGGGATACTCGTCACAGCCCTAACTGCTTTCATGTCACATAGTTTGTCAAAATAAATTGCAGTGAAAACAAACAATGTAAATGTATGTTTATTGATCAGAGAACCCATAAACAAACTTTTATAAAGACAAGTAAAACATAAAATTAAAGTTGAAATTTCATTCCCCAAATTGGTTTCAAGTGTGAATATTTTCCCCAAAAGAGGCACCGGCCCACAATATCATCCCACTATTCAGGCAGTCTTCGCATTTTTTTTGGCAGTAGCCCAGTCAGCTACCAGCTTAGAAATTTCAGTAGCCCGAATCCAAATTCACTAGTCTGAACTAAAATGATCTATTTCTAGAGCAGTGAGACTATTAGTAAACTTATACAACATCAAACTGTAATTATTAATATTTTAGCAAACTTATTCCTCTCATTTATTCCAGTGCTCTAAAGATAGCATAAATAATACTTTTTTCTGTGCCGATCTAGGATAACTTTATAGTTTAGTCCATGTACCTGTTGATCTTGTCACCACACAAGTAGACCCCAAAATCTAAGTTGTCTGCAACAATATCAACTTGTCCGATTCATGACCATCATGTAATGTAATGAATTTTGTATAGATGCAATCAAAATGATTTTGTATTAAAGCTGTTTTGAATCCATTTAGCCTTGAATTTTCATTTTTGTCTAAGAAGCAAATAAACACCCAAAAGCAAATCTTTATACATCAATATTACATTATTTGCTTGATGTGTTGTTTGACAGGAAAGGAGAACAATCTCTGTCACAAATAAAAAATCGACTTCATTTTGTAGGCCACATACATGTTTAACAAAACTCTATTTTATCCAGTCACTTACGGCAATATCGGCCAGATAACAGGGTGCCGAATAAACTTTGCTTTATCAGATCACCTGACCATGTGACTTGTGTGATAAACCGTCACCTGACCACGTGATCTGACGGACTATTTCTTATAACAGAAACGCCGGTTGAAATTCAGTGCCTGAAATGAATTGAGGTTGATCGATAAATGTTCTACGACTTGCCTGCGTCTACATAACGTTATCAAGATGTCCGACATCGTTGTTTATCGTGACGTCAGAGAACGAACGTGACGTTACGCGCAGATTAATGAAAAGTAACTAAATAGCCTGAGTTTTTCCCCTTATTTAAGCAAATTCAGTGATGGAAAACTTTCGGAAAATGTGCCGCAGACCGTACAATACCAACGATGCAGAAACTAAGATGCATGTCCACAACCTTTTTGATCAAATTGCCATCTGCATTACCAATCATGGCTTGGGTTAATAAAGATTGCAAACTTGAATAATAATAAAACGTTTACTTGGTTATATATTTAACGAAAGCTATCTGTACAGTTTTTATTTTATACGTAACTTGGATTTTTCACTCGACCGAGGGGAAAATCACTCAACTTGGGCGAGTGGGTTAGGTCGAAGACTGTAAGGGCTAAGGCGTGTTCCCCAAATAAAGTAAAACTTCTGGCATGTTGATTGCCATTAAGTTTGCAAATTTAAAGTTATAACTGACATAATCAGGGTTTTCATTGATCTTCAGTAGGCTTCAAGGTACAACAGATTTGACCAGGGGCGTCAAGGGGGCTGCTTAGTTTTTAAGTAACTTTGGGGATTGTAACCAAATTTTTTGCTATTTTAACCGATGGTTTTCAACGGCCATCGGTTCTCTATGAAACCCTGCATTATGAAATCTCGGTTCAAATTGGACACAAGACAAACTTATTGAGGGATGTTACCTTTACTATGTCATGACTATTGATCTATGACATGTTTCTTTCATAGATCTTCAACTCAGTCATTACAAATATACACATTGTTTCAGGCATATAGATTGCCCTTTTAAAATTCATTAAACAGTTAAAAAGTAGGTGGATTATTTGGTAAGTTTTGTCTATTTAATTAGACATTCAATGCTGACATTCGTAAATATTTACTTAGAGTAAGAGAAGAAATAAACCGAAACAGATTGCCAGTAAGTCCTACCTTTAAATTCAACGTACAACATAATGTTCGCTGTTTTATTAAAGTGCTAGGTAGCCTGGCAGCAACGGAGGTCGCCATCTTTGTTGGGTCAAGGTCAACTGGACGGTGTAAACGTAAAAATTGTCACAACGTGATAATCAAACTACTCAGAAAATGTGTTTCATGTGAAGTGATGTATCAAAAAGGATTTTTCCGTAAGAAGATGAAGTCACCGAAATTTCTGTTTGCCGTTGTTGTTATCGTTACTTTGATAAGTTAGTATTTTATTTTGTTTTCATAATCAGTAGATTTAGAAAATCTTGTAATCTTTCTTGTTACCTCCCTTCCTGGAAACTCACTCTCACTAGTCTCAGATTTTTGTCTTCATTTTGGATGTTCAATTACATTATTTTTTACAGACACGAACTATTATTTACATTTCATGCTCGATATTCTTCATAACAAGTTAAATCTAATTGTATGATTAGTGTGAATGATTTCGTGAATTATATTCTTTATTAGCTTGAGTTGACTGTGGCTGTTCAAGAGAAATCAATATATTATCTTTTTACTTCTTTTCGCAAATAATTTTGTACTACTAAATAAATGGTGTTTTGTGATGGCATTTGTATATAACAAGAGAGATGTTGGTTCTAAGGTTTATTCAATAAGACTGTCTAACATAGCAATATCCAAGTGGTCAGTTACAGTGGGCGGTGCTTATCAGTTGTGGCATTACAGGTACTAAGCACTGATTGGTTAGCATGCATAGGATAATGAAACATCTCCCTTACAAAATTAAAATAAATTGAAACATTCAGAATGACACAATGAATAAATAATTGTTATTAATCACTCATAAACTGATTCAAAAGTTCTATAATGTTTACAGTTTTCGGTTTCACTGCATATATATCATCTTGCCTAATGTCTGTTCTTCGCTCCATAGTGTTTACACAGCTGACCTTAATGGTAGGTCATTGAATTTGTCATGGCTTATCAGCACAAGACTTTCTGTCGAGTTAATGTTACTTTTATTGCTGGAAATTTCATACTGGCACACTGAATGGTCATTAAGGTACTAACCACTGATTAAATGTTGATTTTATTACCATCTGCCTCTGTACTTTTGTCTTTATGTCTACTGTCATGCTGGGCCAAAATATTACTTGTCTTGCACGCTCTGTGCATTTCTCGACACCTAGGTGTGACTCGTGAAGTATGTCGAGCATAAGAGGTCTGATTTCTTTGGGGATTAATATTCTAGTGCCTTTCAAGATAATCCCGTCAATTACCGTCAATTCGTCTCTGTAATTCCAAAAATCAAGCAATAGTTTCGGGCAATTCGCCCGGTCATTTGGCCAACCGTCAAGGATAACTTTTGAAAGAAGTTGTAATTGAGTGTCAGAATTGGAAGCTGTCCTTACAAGTTCCATTTTTTTATCACTAATTGGCAAATTTGTCATGACGCTATGAACTTGTGAATCCAGACCCTCTGCAATTTCCGGGTATGTGTCAGGGAGGTAATTGCGTGATAGGGTATCTGCTAATGGTATTTCTTTTCCTGGGACAAAGACCAAATCTTTGTCATATTTCTGCAAATTCAACAGAATGCGCTGCAAACGAGGGGGTGCAGAGTGCAAGCCTTTTTTCCATATGGCTTGGAGTGGTTTGTGGTCTGTCTGACATGTGATATGTTTACCATAAACATACTGGTGGAATTTCGTGCACGCAAAGAGAATTGCATATAATTCCTTTGTGATTTGTGCGTAATTGACCTCTGCTGGGGTTAAAGATTTTGAGGCAAAACACACTGGTTTCGCGTCTTGTAGAAGTATGGCTCCTAGCCCAAACTTTGAAGCATCTACTTGGAGTGTAATTGCTTTATTTGAATCAAAATAAGCAAGTACCTGACCAGGGCTTTGACAGATGATGCTTTTAACCTTCTGAAAGGATTCTTCTTGGGGTTTATCCCAGCTAAATATGACGTCCTTAGACAGGAGCTGTTGTAAGGGTGCAGTGACTTCAGAGAGTTTAGGTGCAAACCTCTGTAAGTACGTAACCATGCCTAATATGGTCTGCAATTCTGCCTTAGAGGTGGGAGCAGCCATTTGCTCTACGGCCTTGACCTTCGTGGGGTCTATTTTTAAGCCTTGGGATGTGATTAGGTGACCAAAGAATGGTATTTCTGTTTTACCTATCTCTGTCTTGTCTGGGTTTAACCTAATGCCCATTTCACGACATCTCTCCATAAGTCGGGAGAGATTTTCGTTATGTTCTGTCATGTCTTTTCCTGACACAATTATATCATCAACAATAGTCTGTACACCCGGGAGGTTCTCTAGACATTGTTCCATTTTTGCACTAAAGAGATCATTTGCATTGCATAATCCGTATGGTAACCTAAGGAATCTGTACCTAGCAAAGCAGCTGTTAAATGTTGTCAAGTAAGATGACTTTTCCGTCAATTGTATAGACCAGTAACCACTACGAGCGTCAAGTTTTGAGAAAACTGTCGCATTTGTCAAATCTGGCAATATGTCATCCAATGTTTTATTTGGGTAGTGTGGTCTCTTGATAGCATTATTAAGATCCTTAGGGTCAAGACAAACCCTTAATGAACCGTTGGGTTTCTCAACCGTGACCAGGCTGTTGACCCAGTCAGTGGGTGTTGTGACCTTGCATATAATGCCATCTTGTTCCATTCTGTCAAGTTCTGTCTTAAGCTTGTCTCTTATAGCGACAGGGACTTTTCGTGGAGGATGTACAATTGGTGTCACATTGTCACGCAAGTGAATTTCGCATTCACCTGGTAGCTTACCTACCCCTGTAAATACATCTATGTATTTATTGATAATTTCTGCTTTAGTAAGGCTTGGGCTGCAGTTGGTAGCCAAAATTAACTTGATCAGATTCATTTTCATACATGTATGTAGACCTAGAATGGGACATGAACCTGTTTCAACCACATAGAAATCTTCATTGAAGGTTTGACTGTTATGAGCACAGGGTAGATTAATGAAACCATCTACCTTTAAAGGTTGATAACCATATGCAGTCAAGCGTGTCTGCGTTGAACGCAATGGACCTGTATTACCTAATGACTTAAATATTGATCTAGGCAGGACGTTGACCTGTGCGCCTGTGTCAATTTTTATTTTTACTGACATGTTACATATTGTTAATTGCACAAATGCTTGATTTGTATTTTTATCATGATGTACTGTGTTAATGTAATAATTATTAGCATCAAAATGTGAGTCAAGATCAAGATCGGTAGTGTAATTTACCTCATTGACGTTCCTGCGAGTGTCCTGTATCTTTTTCTTACATACTTTAGCAAAGTGATTCAGTTTTGAACAGTACAAACAAGTTTTTCCATGTGCAGGGCACATATTGTCTCTGGAATGACTGGTTCCACAGTTGTTGCACAATCTGACGTGTCCTCGTGGCGCGGAGGTGGTCACTGTCCATGGCCTGTCTGAACGATCCTGTTGTCGTGGAGATTGCATAGGTTGTCTCAGAGCGTTGATGGATTGGGTACGGCTGCTTATTTCCTTTAGCTGTGATTGGCTCACTTCATGCGTACGACAAATGTCCATACACTTGTCGAGTGTCATGTTTGATCCCTCGTTGATCAGTTTTTCTCTGATATTGGCAGAATGAATGCCGAACACTATGTGGTCCCGGATCATTTCTTCCGTCTGAGTCGTGTTCGATTTCCTATTTTACGCACAAATTTCTGTAAAACTTGTGTACAATTCGATGAATTATAGTACAGTAAAGTTCCACAATTAAGACCACCGGGCGTTCTGACAAAAAGTGGTCTTAATAGCGAGTCAGTCTTAATAGCGAGTCGGTCTATATGTATACAGAGTATTTCATAAAGCTACCAATTACATGTAGAAAAATAGTGTTTGTTGTTGTTGTATCTGTTACTGTGGCATATACAAATTACATTCAGAAAACAAATAAATATAAAAAACTATATAAATTTATTTTAAACTGAAACTATATAAAAAATTGTGATGACATATATACAAACTAAATTTGTGTTAGTTTCATAAATATCTTGATATTATTTATAATCACCATTTGATATTGTCTATTTCACTATTTTTCTGATCAATATATTCTGAGCATGTACATAATAATAATAAATTATGTGTCTTTTCACCATACACAATAAATTTTCTTGGGGTACATGTACAAAATTCACTTGAAATTCTATAGTTTGTTTGATGTTGACAAAGCCTTCTTTTCTTTTACAGTTCATCATTAGATGATGTAAGCGAAATAGTATGAATGTGCTTAATTGCTTTAGTAATTAAATCTAATCTGAATCATGTAAAATACTGTTAAAATCAACATTAAACCAGGGACCACGTGTTTGATAACACCTCTCCATTTAATGTCTATACAATCAGCCCGATAATCCCCTATGATACTAATTAATTGCTTAACAATTACACATTTTAGACCCTTCTCCACTACAAACAATAACAGCGTATCATTTAGTAGTCACATGTCGTAAAAACCGTAAATCAGTGTATGACGTTATCAATAAACCACAACAACAACCAAACCCCTGCGGCTAGGTGTGAAATGTATACAGCCAGATAAATATTGACTTGTTCATGGTCGCATTAGTGGGACTTAAAACTGCAGTAATTAACAGATTGGGTCCAATAAAGTGGTCGTAATACAGAATAGCGGACCGGTTGTATTTTCGGACCTTTAAATCATTGAAATGAGAAGGGAAATTTTTGGTTCTTTAGAAAAGCAGTCTTATTATCGGACCGGTCGTTAGGTGGAACTTTACTGTATATAATCTATCAACATGACCAAAAATATACCTTCAACAGACGAAAGTTATCGAATATTTTGCTGATGTTTCATACTACCCTTAGTTTCAAGATTTTCCTCGTAAATGCTTTGGATTAAGTCCGTAGCATTCCAGAAAGCATGTAAATTGATCTGAATCAATAGACGCATGAACAAGCGTCTTAAGCTGTTGACCTTTTAAGAGGACAATTCCATAACTAAAATGGCCAACGGGACGAAATGAAAAAGACCAATTTAGTTATGGGACCCAGAACTATGTTTTCCCAAAGTCCAAACTTACACTGGACTGGTCAGCGGATTTTTTTCACAAATCAGCAATTTTAGAGATAATTCTTCCCGAAATCAACAGGCATCTAAAATAAAGGCTTCTTCCCTATGAACTTATGAAGAGAAAACCCCCTGTCAATGGTGAACCAACAATGAATATTTTATATAAACAGTTACTAAAACTGATCTGTTCACTTGCGGATTTTCAAATTTTAAATCTTCAGACTTAGTGTAGGCTTTTTTCAGGGATTTTTTTGGGGCGATTTTATAGCCGAAATTCGGTCATATTCCCAATGGAAAATAGTGTCTTTTTTTCCCAATTCACAGACAAAAATTCCCAATGAAAAAAAAAAAAAAAAATTGTTTTTAAATGATTTTATAAGTTCATTAACATCACTATTGGTTGTAAATACCTTATTCTGCTACTGTTCTATGTGAGAATAAGTAGAACATTGCAAAGATTGTAGTTATACATTTTTCCCAATTTTCGATTAAAACACTGCGAAAATTCCCAATCCCAAGGGTATGGGTCATATTCCCAAATTACTGAGAAAAAACCCTGTTTTTATATGGCAGAAGGGACGTATTATGTTATGGTGCAGCTGTCCATAAGCAATTTTGTGTCTGCTCTGTAACTCTAAGCCTCCGAGGTTTTTGAAGAAACTTTATTATACTCTTGAAAGTGTTCACCACATTGAGACAACATGCAGAAGCCATGTTTAGGATGGTTTGCTTCAAGGTCAAGGTCACACTTAAGTTCATATATGAGTTATTTCGTGTCCACTCTACCTCTTTAGATTTAAGTCTGTGAAGGATATTGAAGAAACATTACTCAAATGTTCACCACATTGAAACGATGTGCAGGCCCCATGTTTCGGAAGGCTTGCTTCAAGGTCAAGGTCACACATACTGACTTAGGGATCAAAGGTCATATATCACTTATTTTGCATCTGCTCTGTAACTCATTAACCCTAAACAAAATTGAAGAAACTTAACTTGAATGTTTACCACATCGAGACAACAAGAAGAGCGCAGGCTTTTGAAGGTTAGCTTCAAGGTCGCACTTAGTGTTTAAATGTCATATGACTTATTTCATGTCCAATCTGTAAATCTGAAAGCCTGGAAAGGATTTTGAACAAACTTTGCTTAAATGTTCCCCAATTCATGTTGAGATGACGTGCTGAGTGCATGCTTTGGAAAGGGGACAAAGGTTATGTTCATTAAATGTACCCCAGGCCTAAAATATTTTTTTTACTGTATCAATTATACCTTTGGGTGTATATTCTTTTTTTCCTTCTATAGCAGTTAAGAGCCATTAACAGGCATCTTCCCTTAGGAAAATTCTTTAAAACCATGCAGTTTTCCCCTAAAATCCTAAAATTCAATAAATTTACATTAAGTTTTTTCTTCCCCTTTTACAAAAAAAACAGAGACATAGATGACAGAGATTTATACAGCTTCAGTTATTTAATTAACCTAGATGTTAAATTGTATATCACATGTGACTATTAATTTCCCCAAAAAGTACTGATTTACTGAAACTTCTTACCTACTGATACCACATGCATGAATTTTACATTTTCTGAAAGTTTATTAAATTTAAACTATAGCTGCCAAGTTCAAATATCAATTTTGACTGATAGTTTTATTACACCCATGTTTATACAGTCGGAACCTCATCAAACGGGAATCCTCCTCAATCTGAAAAATGTCCACGGTCCCGTTTCGTTTCTTCAATATCGCATATTAAAAAATCCTCCCCAATCCAGAACCTCTGTATTCCGTAGTCCAGACGACTTTTGCGGTCTGAAATGCTATTTTATACTGATTTTTAAACTCCTCAATCCGATATTTATGCTTAATCCGGAATTTATATGCAAAAAGATATACAACATGTCATACTGTTTATTTGATCAACAATTAAGGTTCCCTAATTAGCCTCAGGGATTTACTGTTAGCATTTCCGTAGAGTACGTGGAAGGTGTCAGATTGTAAATAAATCTATCGAAAACAAAAGAATACAACTTAGTTTGACCTCTCAATACTGAAAACAACTACATGATTTGTTGTCTTTTTAACACAATGAAATCAGTTCATACTTGCCTTCATTATTGACATTTTAAGGTAAGATAGTTTGACAAGTCAGGCAACATGTTTGTGAAATGTGAAAACATGCGGTAAAATCATAGGTTTTTGTAAACTGATGACCCCATGCAGGCAATCCGAAGTGTGAACAACATGATGGCAAATTAAAATTGAATTATCATGTGTAATGTTTTCGTCACAAACTTCATATCTGTACCACGTTCACCAATAAAAATATTCGATTTTTGAGTTATTATTGCTTGATTAATCATTTAATGCAGTTCTAGACTTTTTATTGTGCATCTTTTCACTTTATTATCGACAGTCGTTGTATATGGTTTCTTAAATTTTCGATTAAAAGGTCGAAATTTGATCAAGTCTTGTGTTTCAATTTGGTTTAGGCTTCAGACGCTCGCTCGTATGTGCTCATTTGTGTACACAGTGTATTTTTACAGTCAATGTTTACCAGTCTCTTGAGGGATGAGTTTTCCCCATACACACATTTATTAATTATAGCCTTATTATGATATACATGTAATTGTAATAAAATACATCTAATGAACAATAAAATTGTATTATTTGTTCTGCATAAAACAAGAACAATGCACAACTGCCGTCAATAAAAGAACAGGAACTACAGTTGTACTTTCATACCAACAATGGCATAAAATAGATAAAGTAAATCTTCCCTATAAACTCTAAATGGACAAAACCTCTCTAATCTGAAATCCTCTCTAATCCTAACTTTTTGGTCAGTCCGAAGGGAGTTCTGATTAGGGAGTTTCTACTGTACTTCATTTTTGTATCTACTTATGCCATTTTTAACAAAACATCAACTGGTAGCAATTTTTTACAGGCTGATAACATTCTAGTTGATGTAGCTAAAAATACCTTAGAAAATACAACAAAATATTATTTCCAGCAGTGTTCGAATGTTCAAACTTTCAGAAAATGTATAATTTATATATGTCAGTTGTTTGGTTTTTAGCTCACCAGAGCACGAATGTGCTCAGGGTGAGCTTTTGTGATCACCCTGTGTCCATCGTGCATCGTACGTCGTTACGATTACGTGGCGTCCATGTTTACTTAAAACAACATCTCCTCCTACACCGCTATGCCGATTGCAACCAAACTTTGCTGGAATGATCCTTGGGTGGTCCCCTTTCAAAAATGTTCAAAAAATTAAATTTCATTAAAAATTCTGGTTGCTATGGCAACAAATAGAAAAAACTTTAAAAATCTTCTTGTCTGAAACCACAGGGCCTAGAGCTGAGATATTTGGTTTTTAGCTCACCAGAGCACGAATGTGCTCAGGGTGAGCTTTTGTGATCACCCTGTGTCCATCGTGCATCGTACGTCGTTACGATTACGTGGCGTCCATGTTTACTTAAAACAACATCTCCTCCTACACCGCTATGCCGATTGCAACCAAACTTTGCTGGAATGATCCTTGGGTGGTCCCCTTTCAAAAATGTTCAAAAAATTAAATTTCATTAAAAATTCTGGTTGCTATGGCAACAAATAGAAAAAACTTTAAAAATCTTCTTGTCTGAAACCACAGGGCCTAGAGCTGAGATATTTGGTATGTAGCATTGTCTAACGGAACTCTACAAAGTTTGTTCAAATTATGGTCCTAGGGTCAAAATTGGCCCCGCCCCGGGGGTCACTTGATTTATATAGACTTATATAGGAAAATTAAAGAAATCTTCTTCTCCGAAACCGCAAGGCCTAGAGCTTAGATATTTTGTATGTGGCATTGTCTAGTGGACCTCTACCAAGTGTGTTCAAATTATGGCCCCGGGGTCAAAATTGGCCCTGCCCTGGGGTTTATTCTATTTTATATAGGAAAATTTAAAAAATCTTCTTCTCCGAAACCACAAGGCCTAGAGCTAAGATATTTGGTATGTAGCATTGTCTAGTGGACCTCTACCAAGTTTGTTCAAATTATGGTCCTAGGGTCAAAATTGGCCCCGCCCCGGGGGTCACTTGATTTATATAGACTTATATAGGAAAATTAAAGAAATCTTCTTCTCCGAAACCGCAAGGCTTAGAGCTTAGATATTTTGTATGTGGCATTGTCTAGTGGACCTCTACGAAGTTTGTTCAAATTATGACCCCGGGGTCAAAATTAGCCCTGCCCTGGGGTTTATTCTATTTTATATAGAAAAATTTTAAAAAATCTTCTTCTCATGAAACCACTAGGCCTAGAGCTTAAGATATTTGGTGTGTAGCATTGTCTAGTGGACCTCTACCAAGTTTGTTCAAATTATGACCCCGGGGTCAAAATTAGCCCTGCCCTGGGGTTTATTCTATTTTATATAGAAAAATTTTAAAAAATCTTCTTCTCCGAAAACCACAAGGCCTAGAGCTAAGATATTTGGTATCTACCTTTGTCTAATGGACCTCTTTTAAATCTGTTCATATAATGGCCATGGGATAAAAAACGGCCCAGATCGGTCACTTGATCTTACTTAGACTCGTATAGAAAACTTCAACAATGTTAATCTCCAAATGACCTTTTCTCCTGGTGAGCATTTATAGGGCCATCATGGCCCTCTTGTTGTGTTTTACCTGCTACAGAATCTACGAAATGATGTCATGCATGATATTTTAAGTTGCCAATCTCTGTTATCTATGTCTCTGCAAAAAGTAAGTGTTTTTCCACCCTAAACTTAAGGAAAAGGCCCCTTCCCCTGCCTGTGAAAAAAAACCTGATATTGCTCCGCCTTGCGGTACTTCTGTATACGGTAGTTTAATTTGCCCTGTCCTGTTCAGACTCTGAGACAGAGTTCTGTCAAATTAATTTATTAAATAGGCTAGTTAATTGGTCGTTATTTATGTACAAACTTGATATAAACTTGCCTGTTTGCTGGATAGCAACATAAGTTCAGTCAGTGATGGTGAATTGATTTTAGAATTTCCTGTTTGTTTCATTATGTAACTTTACCTTATATTATCTGATTATTATTTGATAAATTTATGCCTATCATGTTAAAGAGTATTTATGAAATGTGTTATCGTATGTTACCCATAAATCACAGGCACATTTGATTCATACATTATGTCATCCATGTTTTTACTTTGGTTTTAAAACCCATTTCTTACTGAAAGGTTTGATGTTAGATTTTTAGCTCACCTGATGAATCAGGTGAGCTTTTAGGATCGTTGAATGTCCGGCTTCCGGCGTACATCGTCCGTCCACAATTAGTTTGTTTACACTCTAGCATCTGCAGGTCTTTACGCATTGTGATTAAACTTGCTCACAATGTATATTGCCACAATGTCTCGGCTAAGTTCGATTATTGGCAAAATAATAATATTTTCAGTAAATGTGTACAACCAAAATATCTTGGACGAGTATGACTATGGGCGGAATCGGACCAGAACTTCTAGAGTAATGGGCCCTTGACTTTGAAAATTTGCTATATGTTTGCTTGTTTACACTCTAACGCCTTCATTTATTCACCGATCCTAATCATATTTACAATGAATGCTTATGGCCTTACGGTATTGGACAAGTTCAGTTATGGGTGGAATCGAACCAGAACTTTAAGAGTTATGGGCCCTTGGATTAGAAAATTTGCTACGTTTTAGCTTGTTTAACAGTATTAATATTATGCCTCCAATGTTGGTTTTGATCTCAAAATCTACATAAAAATGGGTTATACGAGTTGGAAACTGTATTATCTGTTCATTAATTATTTTGACTTTGTTCTCAGGTGAGCGATAAAGGGCCATCTTGGCCCTCTTGTTTCTAGTTCCCAGCCAATAATATGAATAAAACAAGCTGTACAATAGAATTATTGTAAATGAATACTTGGGATAAAGATTTTATTAAGTATTTGAAGTTTGTGATTTTGGTACATCGTCCATACATCAGTGTTTTATCTTTCTTTGAGAGAGTTAAGTCTTTGAGAAGGTATAGGCCTCGTTTCATCAAACATCTTACGCCACTTCTTTAGTAAGAAGTGGCTTATCTCCCTTCTTAGCGTTAAAATACGTTTCATCAATAGTTTCTCAGCTACGAATTCTTAAGTTTGGGAACAATTAATTCTTTCTTAACTTTACGATAGCTCATGGGCTGTCTTAAAGATAAGAAAACGCAGCTTTTGCCTTTATTATTATTATTATTTATTATTTTAAGACTGTTGAGTGCAATGTTCAAGATATTCGTAAATAATGGAAAAAAATAAGCTTTATGTTCAGGGGCGTAGCCAGTTACAAATGAATTTTATGCACACAAGGAAGAATGTAACCCCGGTGTAACGTTTTCAAGCTCTACCTTTTTCAGGTTACCCCCGGTAACTTAAAAACGTTTTCAAAGTACCGGCCCCGGTAACATTAAAACGTTTTCTAACTCCCTCCCCTGTTTAATAATCCCCCCCTCCCTATGCTGATTCTTTGTGACGAAAACGTTTATATTTCAGGTTATAACTCATACTAAATGATTCACAGTCAGTGACATGGTTTATTGACATATAATTCCTGTATTTCTAAACTGAAAATACGCAATAATTATATGAAGCTATGGAATCCTATTAGGGTCATGGAGAGTATGCGCCTTTATTCTAATATATTAACGACAAATGCAAGACATGACCTGTGCAATCCCGCACTTACTTGTGTTCAGAAAACCAACAATAGTTAATTTTTTTTATCCATTTTTGTCAAAATTGCATTGGTATTTGCGCAATAACGCTCATGGGATTCCATAATGAAGGAATGGATTGTCAGTATATGACATCATTTGATTTCGTCGTATGATTTCATCGTTAGGACCGCGTGAATAGTCTCATATAACTGTAATACGTGTATGCATTTATGTGTTTGAAATTGTAATCTCCTTATTCGTGTGCAAGCTCTCTTGTATTATATTTTTTCAAATTATTACCCGGGGGTAATCTGAAAACGTTTTCAAAGCGCCCCCAGGGGTAATCTCAAAACGTTTTAATTGTACTCCTCCCGGTAACTTAAAAACGTTTATAAATTACCGGGGGTAATCTGAAAAAGTTTTTAAGTAACCGGGGGTAACCTGAAAAAGAGGGAGCTTGAAAACGTTACACCGGCTGTTGTTTGGTTGTGGATTTTTTATGGCCCGCTATTTGAAATTGTGGAAGAGCATAAAGTTTTTCCCCTGTCCATCCGTGCGGCTGTGTGTCCGCCCGTTCAAATTTTGGCTTCCGAGCAATAACTCAAGAAATATTTCAAGGGTTGGTTTCATATTTTACATGAATGAATATAATAATAAAATGCATGTCAAGATCGATTTCACTTAAAATCCAAACATTTTCTCAGTAGTTACGGTCTCTTTTTACATAGCTCTCGGAGAGGCATTCGTGTCCTCTGGACACATTTCTAGTTTAAATTAGAACTCAAACAGTGAACTTTCAGTTGTATTAGCAGGGATTAGAGGCACTGTCAAATATTATTTATTTGAATGCATTTATTTCAAACACCGTGATAACGATTGTTAGACATAATATTACATCGCTGATGTTATAACTTGTTGACAAACTGATATTTTTAAAACTTATTTTAAGACCGTGAACAAATCTTCAAAAGAAACCTTTTTTGCATTTCTCTTTAACCGATCGTATGCGCGTTTGATAGCCATAATACATATGTTTTCATGATAAAAATTGAAAAATAAGCTAATAGATATTTAAATACTTTTGGAGTTTTCGTATTTATTATCTGTTTTCTCTGAATCTTGCTGTGGAATCTTACTGGTCAAACGATAAATATTTTATCTGACGAGCACAACATACATAGGCGTGCAAAGTAATTCTCGTATGTGCAAGTTTGAGCGACTTAAACACACATTTATCATGAGTCAATGTTCACATTGTTTAAAAACATATTTCCAGTTAATATACATTTTGTATATGAAATAGTTTACATTTTCTGAAAGATTAGAGCTTCATATTTAATTTGGTATATAATTTACAAAAATCTGTTGAGAAATAAAATAAAATTCTCTATATAACATATGTATAGAATCAGGTGCATTTGTCTTATTTACATAGCTAGGGCCGGTGAATAAACATTACCCGTGCAGACTGTGTCGCGGTCTTTACACATTTAAATAAGAACAGTTAATAAAACGGTTTGTGAATTTCGTAACTTTTGTCGTAAGTGTCTTCGTAGGAAAGAATCTTACGAAAGATAAGAATATATAGATGAAACGAGGCCATAATGTTCTGGATTATTCTTGATTGTTATCATAATTGTCTGAGATGGTGCAGCATATGCTGTACTATTTTATAATATTTATATTTATTAATTTACTGGTGTTTAACTTTATTTATGTGCAAAAACTATGACTTAATGTGTCTAGAATCGACAGTTAACTTTGTTGGATAAGATCGTAATTGGTAGCTAACTCAATCTGTTACTGTTAGATTTAATTGTTATACAATATGCCAGTTTTATTCCACAAGTACAGTAGTACTACATTAAATCAGGATTACTTGATACAGATTAAAACTTAATTAACACAAGTGATATACTTGTAAAACTTGAAAGTATACTTTCTCACAATGTTTAGATAAATCTCTAATATCATCAGCTGAATGGATCAAAAGAAATTAGGCATATTGATTGTATTTATATCAAAAGTTAATATACATAATTATTGATTATGAAACCATTTTAAATAATTTAAGTTATTCTAGAATTTTTCATTTTGACAACTGAGTGGTGATACAAAATGTGTTTGAAACTTTGATGAATCTTCTTTCCTGTTTTTTTAGCTCACATGTCACAAAGTGACAAAGTGAGCTATTAGGATCACTCTCCGTCCGGCGTCCGGCGTCGTGCGTCGTCAAACTTTTTGTTGTGACCACACTAGGGGCCACATTTTTGGCTCAATTTTAGCAAAACTGGGTCAGAACGTTAATATCAACAAAATCTCGGACAAGTTCGATATTGGGCCATTTGGGGTCAAAAACTAGGTCACCAGGGCCAAATAAGGGAAAACCTTGTGAACACTTTAGAAATCACTGTTTTGAATTTATCTTCATGAAACTTTGTCAGAATGTTTATTTTAATAATATGTAGGTCAAGTTTGAAAATGGGTAATTTCTGTAGTAAAATTAGGTCACTAGGGCAAATTGCTGGAAAACCTTGTGAACACTCTAGAAGTCACTGTTTTGATTGGATGATCATGAAACCTTGTCAGAATGTTTGTTTTCATAATATCTTGGACGAGTTCGAACATGGGTCATCTTGGGTCAAAAACTAGGTCGCTAGGTCAAATCTTATGAAAAACCATGTTAACACTGTAGATTTCACATTTATTATTGGATCTTCACCAAACTTCGTCAAATCGTTTGTTTTAATGATATAACGGTCAAGTAAAAAAATATGGGTCATCTGGGGTCAATAACTAGGTCACTAGGTTAAATCTTAGGAAAACTTTGTTAACACTGTAGATGTCACAGTTTTAATTGGATCTTCACCAAACCTTGTCAGAATGTTTGCCTCAATGATATGTGGGTCAAGGATGAACATAGGTCAGCCGGGTTCAAAAACTGGGTCACAAGGTCAAATCTTAGGTAAAAATCTTGTAAAAGCTCTAAATGTCATGGTTTTGATTGGATCTTGGCCAAACCTTGTCAGATTGTTTGTTTTAATGATATTAAGGACAAGTTCAAATATGGGTCACCTAGGGTCAAAAACCAGGTCACAAGGTCAAATCTTAGGAAAACCTTATTAACACTGTAGATGTCAAATTTTGATCGTATCTTCACCAAACCTAGTCAGAATGTTTGTCTTAATGATATGTAAGACAAATTCGAACATAGGTCGTCTGGGGTCAAAAACTAGGTCACCGGTTCAAAACAATGTTTTAATGAGTGAACAGTGATTGTCATGTGAGCGATATAGGGCCATCTTGGCCCTCTTGTTTTTGTGATCACTCTGTCAGTGTTTGCCTATTTCTTCCGCAAATTTAACGACTTTAACGTGTAAGATTGTTTACCCCTCGACTCCATGAAAGCTAAACTTAATTGACATGTACATAAAACTTAAACATTGACGAGATTACGTCAGAGGAGATTACGTCAGACGCGCGGTAAAGATAAAACGGTTATTCTGCAGCGACTGCGTGTTATTGATTTTTGACATGTAGTTTAACTAGTGCAACTGACTACATTATTTATTGTAGTAAAGCGCAGTAATGACCGTTGATTAATATTGCATTAACACCACGATATTTTTCGATGGCAAGTGTTTCAAATTCATTCATTTGACCTCCGGAAAATCTTTGGATACGGTATTCCAGATTTTTTTTTTTTTGTAAATAGGGTCACAATAAACGCCCCTCTTTTGGAAAATGCATCGCCCCCGGGGCGTTTATTCGGGGAATACAGTAGGCTTATAAAGTTATATAGGAAAATTTTAAAAATCTTCTCCGAAACCACAAAAAAGATATTTTGTGTGTAGTATTGTCTCGCAGACCTCTTCCAAATTTGTTTATATAATGGCCCTGGGGTAAAAATTGGCCCTGACCTTAGATTCACTTTATTTTACTTGGACACGTGTAGAAAATATTTGTCTTTTATCAAGGTGAGCCTTTACAAGGCCATCATGGCCCTCTTGTTTCACCTTTAGGGGAAAGGTGGCAGGCCCTTTGAAAAGGGAAAAAATACAACCAGGGGCTTGGGTTTTCTTTATTACCCCATGTATAATTGTAGCCTGTGGAGGGTACCTTCCCCTCTGAAAATTTCTTTGAAATCATGCAATTATTTCTAAATTTCCAGTTTACTCCTTGAAATTTCATACCCTATATTGGTTTCAGGCATGAATTTGTTTCCCCGAAAGAGGCTTCAACGAGGCTTTCATACAAGATACAAATTTTTATTTACAGTCGGTTGACATACAACAGAATAACATTAGCTATGTATATGCTATTGACCGACATATCCATACAAAGAGCTATCCTACAGGTTAATGTAATGATAATTTTTACCAAAAGTATTATAAAAAAAAGAAAATTCTACTGAAGGGGAAAGTTTTATGAATATAGGGTGAAATATTGTACTTTTCAGTTTTCAGACTGGGGAATGGGCCGAATTTTGACCCCAAATCAGAGTCCCAAAAAACCAACTGTTTTGATAATTTATAAATTACAAGCATACTTGTGTTGTGAAGTATCAATATTTAAACCTCTGATGTACTTTTTGAAAACTTGCAAATTCTGTAACATAATCACATCAAAGCAATACATGTATTATGTAATTTATAATGCATTTCATACATGGAGTATACACTATGTACATGTCTATAATTTGATTCAGAATTAAATACATGTGTATATTCATTTTAATGATGAATATATATATACCGGTATAATCTCTGGTATAATCTCTGTTGCGTGTACAAAATGTTCACATTTGTTGAAATAGATTATCTTGATAAATTAGTGCTTATTCATCAATACATAAATTTGAAATGACTTAAAATAAACATCTGCCTTGTGTCTTAGGCTGAAAATAACATAAGTTTGTTTGTAGTGCTCCAACAGAGCAACAGATAAGGTGCGTATTTGCGTAAATACGCAAATAAAATTGATTAAAACCCAATTAAAATCAAAATTAGTGCGTAACAAAACGCAAACCAAAAAACTCGATACGCAATTTATCCTAATAGCATGCGTACCGATACAATTTTCAATGCGTCCGTATACGTGTTTTTAGCCAGTCGTACGGTTATGTAGACGCTTGCTTAACTTCCGGTAATTGAATTATGAGCACATTGAAAGCGTTTATCTGCAATTGTCACGATCAAAACAGCAGACGAGGAAAACGTTAAACACCGATTACTCTTGAGGCTTGATTCATATTTTGATGTAAAGAAACAACTATCACAAGGTGCAGTAATTGTTAGAGAGATTCTCGATGATTTAATTTTAAATTTTGTTTCATCTAGGCACGATATATGATGAATTCTTTTATTTGTTGACTCGATCGGCACGAAAACGACGTAAAAAAACTTTAAACAATGCAGTTACACACTGTCATAAGTCATAAGACATTTAGAAATTGGACAGATAAATACCAATGGTTGAAAATTGAAGAAGTAGCTGTATATTACATGTTGATATGCAGTGTGTGTAATGACTGAGAGAGAAAAGTGTAACACGGAAGCTCGGCAAGTTTGTGCTTGGTGTTTGCGCTTATGAGTATACAAGCGTTAAATGAGAAAACCCAATTGATTTCATATCTGTCGGGTTACAATATGTTGGATACCCAATTGTTTTTCTCAGTACTCAATTCCTCTAGAAAATGAGGAGTATTACCCAATTACACAAAAAACCTTATCTGTTGCTCTGCTCCAACCTAGAATTTTAGCATTGGGTAGGTAGGTAGGTAGGTAGGTATTTTTTTACTATAATCATGACAGTGTAAAATCAAAGTACTGAAAGTACTGTCGGAACTTGATTTTTTCCAGACGAAGCAAAAAAGAGAAATGTGTACCCATATCATTAGTGCCCATGCAAACATTTCTAACATTTACACTTAGGGACTGATTTTTCATTCATATTGTAATACAGGTTATATGCATGTATGTGAAGGGCATACGCTAGTGCTTCACTAGTCTCTTTGCTAAAATTTTAAAATGAAAAAAAAAATATTGGAAAGTTTAATGTTTAGCACATTAATTGAAGAACTGATGATTTAATTGCATTAAAAACTCTTTATTGTCAGGGAATTTTTTGGGGCGATTTTATAGCCGAAATTCGGTCATAGTCCCAATGGAAAATAGTATCTTTTTTTCCCAATTCACAGACAAAAATTCCCAATCAACAAAAAAAAAAATCTTTTTTTTTAAACAATTTTACAAGTTCATTAATATCACTATTGGTAGTAAATACCTTATTCTGCTACTGTTCTATGGGAGAATAAGTAGAATAAGTTGAACATTGCAAAAATTGTAGTTATACATTTTCCCCAATTTTGATTAAAACACCGCAAAAATTCCCAATCCCAAGGGTATGGGTCATATTCCCAAAATACCGAGAAAAAACCCTGATTGTACACAAACTAGTGAACAACACATCAGTATAATCAGGGTCACTCAAAAAGGCCCTGACACAATAAAGTAAGACCTACAATGTATATGACCTATAGTTAACACCATGTTGCATGAGATTTAGGCGTGATCATATAATTCTAAATAATTTTGCATAAAAAAGAACTCTTAAACTATCATTTTTAAAAGCACATAACCAGTAATTTACGTTCGTATTTAGCGACTCGAATTATTATTTGTAAACCGCAGTTTAACAATTAGATGAGAATTTGCCCTGTTCTATAAGGATAATGTTGAAAAGGCAAAAACACATGCATCGATGGTAGATTGTTGCAAATGCATGCATATACATCAGTAAAGATATTTCTGAACCATCAAATGAAAACTGAATGTAGATCGAACTACTTCTACGAAAACATGATATGCAAAACAGCCACAGGCGTGATATTTTATTGGACAGTGGATATGTGGTTTTAATTCTACGCATTCGAATATCTCATGTATTTAACCACAAGCTCTTATTTAGATACATGGTGTAGTTACAGTAAAATGATTGAAATATAATATTATATAGATCCGACACACTTAATTGAGGAAATATTCCAGATACAGCTATGTAATCACACCATTTAGTTGCATACTATTTCCTTTATGAGGCATTCTTTTAACCAAGAGTCCAGCGACTTTAGCTTATTAATTGCTCACTTATAATATATAAATGTGTATCTGTATGTATAGCTATCTTATCTTGATGTGTTTAAAGCTACATTTGACCACAGGTAACTGTATCATGAATAGATAATAAAAAATTTAAAAAAAAAAAATTTAAAAAAAATATTTAGTAGATATATTAATAAATATTTTTTTTAAATTTTTTTTTTTTAATTTTTATTATCTATTCATGATACAGTTACCTGTGCATTTGACAAGGTATACCAAATATATTTCAAATTGAGTAAAAAATGTTGCTTTTGTAGTATACTCATTTGATTGTTATTTAATTAAGTTTTAATATAAACTGTCTCACTCTCTGTGATTTAACGGACAGGATTGTTACAGCGTGACATTATCAGAATAAAGTTTTCCAGAATATTTTATTCAGCTGTTTTCTGATACAATGTTACTTGGTGAATTTTGTCAAGGATTTTGCGCATGCATGCTAACATCGCTCAGTTTGTTTTTATGTGCCCTTAGAAAGGAGAAAATTGCATCTTGAGGGGAAACACAAGGGCAACAATAACATGTGTGTATATCCATAATTATCCTCCCAACAATTGATTTCATTATGAATAGATTACAATCTTGATGGTTACATACAAAGAGCTATAATACAGGTTAATTATTATACCCCCAGATATGAAATATATGGGGGCTATATTGGATTCACGCTTGACGGTCGGTCGGTCGGTCCGTGCGTCTGTAGACACAATTTGTTCGGAGAATTTCTCAGCAACTACTTACAGGATTTCAATGAAACTTCACAGAAGTGATCAGTAGTAAGCCTAGTTGTGCTAGCTTAAAGAATTTTTCGTTCGGATTAATTATTACTGAGTTATACCCCTTTGTTGTTTTTATACAGTATATACAATTATAGGCAAATTTTGTCCGGACAATTTCTCAGCAATTACTCACAGGAACTCAATGAAACTTCACAGAAGTGATCGGTAGGAAGCCTAGTTGTGCATGCTTAAAGCAACTTTCGTTCGGATTAATTATTACTGAGTTATACCCCTTTGTTGTTGTTATACAGTATATACAATTATAGGCAAATTTTGTCCGGACAATTTCTCAGCAACTACTCTCAGGATCTCAATGAAACTTCACAGAAGTGATCAGTAGTAAGCCTAGTTGTGCATGCTTAAAGCATTTTTGGTTCGGATTAATTTTCACTGAGTTATAGCCCTTTGTTGTTTTTATACAGTATATACAATAGGCAAATTTTGTCCGGACAATTTCTCAGCAACTACTCACAGGATTTCAACGAAACTTCACAGAAGTAATAAGTAGTTAGCCTAGTTGTGCATGCTTAAATCATTTTTCATTTGGATTGATTTTCACTGAGTTATAGCCCTTTGTTTTTTTCTACAGTATATACAATAGGCAAATTTTGTCACGACTATTTCTCATTGCCTACTGCCAGGAATTCTATAAAACTTCTCAGAAGTGATAAGTAGTTAGCCTAGTTGTGCATGCATTAAGCTTGTCTTGGTTGGTTAAATTTTCACTGAGTTATGGCCCTTTCTTGTTTTATACAGTGTATATACAATATCTCAGTAACTACTCATAGGAATTCAATGAAACTTCACAGAAGTTATAAACAGTTTGCCAAGTTGTGCATGCAATAACCAGGTTTTGTTTGGATTAATTTTCACTGAGTTATGGCCCTTTGTTTTATACAATTAGGTAAATTTTGCCCGTACCATTTCTCAGCAACTACATGCAGGAATTCAGTGAAACTTCTTAGAAGTGATAAGTAGTTTGCCAAGTTGTGCATGTCCACAATAGGTTTTGTCCAAGTAAATTTTAATGAGTTATGGCCCTTTGTTATTTTTTATATAATGTATATTTAGAAACTGGTCAGGATATATCTAGGCAACAATTTACAGGTATTAAAAAATGAAAATGCATTATATTTCCCTCTGTAAAATGTAACAATAACTGTGTCAAGGCCGTATCTGGGGGTATTCATCACCTTTAGTGATAGTTCTAGTTTTATTTTAATTATCTATTTCACTGGAGGGGAATTCTTGATTAGATTTAAATTAGCGGAAAATATATATTTTTCAGACATGGGAATGTGGCCAAATTTTGGCCTCAAGTTAGTCCCCTAAAAACACTGCATACTGTTTAGATTCTATGAATTAATCATGAATTGAATTTGTCCACTTTCTGCAGATTGAAATACCCAAGGGGTCATTTTAAGATACATGTAGACCCCAAATCCTGTGCAAATATTATTCAGCCCTTCAGCTTGAAACCTCAGTCATATCCCTGACTTTGTGTTGTGTCATGTACCTGTCTCAGACAGTACCCACAGGTGGCTATATCAGTGTTTGGTTCACAAAAAAAAGCCACGTCACTGAGCTTATATATACTATCAAGGTAAAAAGCCTACTATATGTCTATATGCCAAACAATGTGGAACATTGCATCTTGTTGTTTCAGCATAAAAGATGTGCGCTGAAAGAAAATTGCTACACATGTCATTCAAATAAACTATAAGATATTCATTCCTATCGAAAATCTCATTCAATTACATCTAATAACTGTGAAACAGTAAAATTGTGTTCCTTTCGTTATTTAACTTCACTGTAAGCCATTTTGAGTCAAGCGCGTGTGATGTATCAAGCGATCTGATTGGTCAGCATGAAATGAACAGTATTGTACACACATATCCGACCAATTAGATCGATTGATACATGTGTAGCTATTTTCCTTCAGCGCACGTATTTCATGCTGAAATAACGAGTTGCGATGTTCCACATTGTTTGGCATATACACATATAGTAGGCTTTTCACCTTGATAGTAATATAAGCTCAGTGACAGGATTTTTTTTGTGTGTGGCCCGAACACTGATACAGCCACCTGTAACAGTACCCTGTCTCTCTTATTCAATTTGTTATCATTGCTGACAAACTAATAACTTGATCAAATAAAATTGTGTGGGTTAAAGGCCATCCTTAAAAAATATTTGTTTGGGGTAACGCTACTCACCAGGCTACAGCTTTACCCAACTATTTTTATTGGCCTTTTTGGTATTTCTTTATTTATATGTTTAAATTGTATTTTGGATTCAAAGTAAAAAATAAATTAAAAACTATTTCCTACCTACCTACATATGTACCTACCTGTACCTACCCACTGACAATCATCTGTGTAGGGTTACTCCAAACGATCATTTTTTAAGGATGGCCCAAAATTCAGTACAAATTTCTGTTGGTTTAGATTTTGTTTTAAGGTTCTTAAGTCTTCCTGTTTGAAATGTTGTATAATTTGTGTTACAAAGTGTTCTAACATAAGAGAATGTTTACACGATCACTCAATAAACCAGTCTGTAAACACTTTACTTTACAGTTTCAACTTGATATGTTTGCAGATACAAATTTATGTCAATGGTGTCAATATTTGACCAGACTAGGCTTATGCTGGATGATAAGTCCTTAATGCTTGTCTTATCTGTATCTGATATTAGTCAAGTTGATAATGGAGTTCACATATAGAACCAGCCTCTACCTGCCCCAAGCCCTTTTTTATGCCATTTTTGGGTCGGGTACTTGGCCCTATTCCAAAACAAAATATGTATATTTTCACCAGCGACAAAAATTTCCCCAAAATTAAAAAAAATTACCTGTTTCCCAAAATGATAAAATAGGGCTGACCTGACCTGACCAAACCAAACTTCAACTTCGATATTGTACATACAATGTAGCAGTTGCTTTCTTACTTAAGGATATTGAGTATCATTTATTTATATAAGTTAATGTTTAAAATATTCATGTAGAGTATTATTTATAATTGGTTGATTTAATGGCTAGCTTGTACTTTGTTAAACTACGAATGTTTATATTTCTTCTGTTGTCATGAAAGGATCATGAAAGACTATGTTAGAAACTACCTGTTACGTTATTGTTGTTGATGATTTAGACTGAAATAAATAAGATTAATGTTGCTTGTTTGAATGTTCATGTAGCATGCATGTTAATGATCTGTGACTATTGTAATGTCAATGTGAATATAATAATAAGGAAGTATGAAATATGTTTCATTTTCATAACTGTAAATACATTTAACTAAGTATCTCTTGTGAAATAATCTTCAACATCCGGGGCTCTTTTATTCAAGTTATAATTTATTCTAATTTTATTCACTACTGCTAATCTAAAATTCAGTCGCCATGGTTTCTGAAATGTCTAATTCTTGTAAAAATATTTTTTATAAATCCCATTGAATGTTTTGGGAAGTGTCCTGTTACAGATTCTTTATCAGTCCATCCTTGAAAATTGTTTGTTTGTGGTAACCCTACCTAGAGAATTTTCATTGGGTAGGTACCCAGTAGGTAGGTACCCAGTAGGTAGGTACCCAGTACGTAGGTACCCAGTAGGTAGGTACCCAGTAGGTAGGTACCCACTACGTAGGTACCCAGTATGTAGGTACCCAGTATGTAGGTACCCAGTATGTAGGTACCCAGTATGTAGGTACCCAGTACGTAGGTACCCAGTACGTAGGTACCCAGTAGGTAGGTACCCAGTATGTAGGTACCCAGTACGTAGGTACCCAGTAGGTAGGTACCCAGTACGTAGGTACCCAGTACGTAGGTACCCAGTAGGTAGGTACCCAGTAGGTAGGTACCCAGTACGTAGGTACCCAGTAGGTAGGTACCCAGTAGGTAGGTACCCAGTAGGTAGGTACCCAGTAGGTAGGTACCCAGTACGTAGGTACCCAGTATGTAGGTACCCAGTACGTAGGTACCCAGTGGGTAGGTACCCAGTATGTAGGTACCCAGTACGTAGGTACCCAGTAGGTAGGTACCCAGTAGGTAGGTACACAGTACGTAGGTACACAGTAGGTAGGTACCCAGTAGGTAGGTACCCAGTACGTAGGTACCCAGTACGTAGGTACCCAGTAGGTAGGTACCCAGTACCCAGTACGTAGGTACCCAGTATGTAGGTACCCAGTACGTAGGTACCCAGTATGTAGGTACCCAGTACCCAGTACGTAGGTACCCAGTATGTAGGTACCCAGTACGTAGGTACCCAGTACGTAGGTACCCAGTAGGTAGGTACCCAGTAGGTAGGTACCCAGTAGGTAGGTACCCAGTACGTAGGTACCCAGTAGGTAGGTACCCAGTACGTAGGTACCCAGTACGTAGGTACCCAGTAGGTAGGTACCCAGTAGGTAGGTACCCAGTACGTAGGTACCCAGTACGTAGGTACCCAGTACGTAGGTACCCAGTAGGTAGGTACCCAGTAGGTAGGTACCCAGTATGTAGGTACCCAGTACGTAGGTACCCAGTACGTAGGTACCCAGTAGGTAGGTACCCAGTACGTAGGTACCCAGTAGGTAGGTACCCAGTACGTAGGTACCCAGTACGTAGGTACCCAGTAGGTAGGTACCCAGTAGGTAGGTACCCAGTACGTAGGAAATATAGTTTTGTATAATATGCTTTTTAGAATGAACCCAAAATACATACATGTCAGAATGCTATTTTTTATTTTTAAAAAAAATTCCTGAAATGCCCCAAAAAAAGTTTTTTTTTTGGTGAGTATACAGATAGCGTCACCCCAAACAAAATGTTTTTTATGGATGGCCTTGTGTCTGTATTTTCTGGGAAACCAAGCCCCTACTGTGATCCCTTTCAGTGTGCACTATAATTTTATTTTGTCTTTCTATTTAATGAAACATACAAAGAAAGCTTATGTATACTACATGTAGGCATAATTTTCATTTCTATATCGTATAAATTGATTGAAATATATCAATTTGATATTGAAGTGATTCATATTTGAATAAAAACTGTTATAAACAGGAATGATTCATTTTGCTATAGAATGAAAACTGAACAAATGAGGCCGTGCTTAGAAAATGTTAATTTGTGGTTCACAATCCAAACCTAAGCAGTGTGTAGGTAATAAGTATTTTTTCTCTGAAATATTTATTATATGCCTTTAATTGTACTGAGAGCAAAAAACTGGAATATTAAAGAACAAGGTTAATTTGGCAAAATTGCTTATAAGATTTTGTGTCAGGGATTTTTAATGAGTTAGTCATGTAGTAAGAGCAAACTAACAATTTTTATTAATGTCCTGATAGGTGAGTCCTCTGGAGCAAACAGAATATGAGGCATTATTTAAAAGTTATTCTTCTTTGGTTTACAAGAAACTGTTTTGTCCAAATTTGATAGATGGTAATACAATCTCTTACTTCCTTTTCAAATTTACAGTGAATGTATGTGCTATCTACAAAACTTGCATGTATTACTCTGTGGTTTTCAAATGTTTTTTGTTGTTAAATTTCACTTTGAGATAAACTTACCTGTATCGCTATAAACATGCTTTGAATTATTGCGCAAAAAACATGCAAGAATTCATTATAAAATTGAAGTCCCTAGATTTGTAATTACACTATAATAAGATGGGGAAGTAAAAAATGACTGCATGCTCATTTTCTTACCTATCAAATTGATCTAATTAGATTACAATGTATTAGAATTAATTGGTTTTACCTTATGTTTGTCATTTTGAAATGAATTGGCAGAAAAAAACGTGAAAATCTTCATTCATTTTTAGCTCACATGTCACGGCGTCGTGCGGTGTGTGTCGTGCGTCGTCAAACTTTATGTTGTGACCACACTAGGGGCCACATTTTTAGCTCAATTTTAGCAAAACTGGGTCAGAACGTTAATATCAACAAAATCTCGGACGAGTTCGATATTGGGCCATTTTGGGTAAAAAACTAGGTCACCAGGGCCAAAGGGAAAACCTTGTGAACACTTTAGAAATCACTGTTTTGACTGGATCTTCATGAAACTTTGTCAGAATGTATATTTTAATAATATGTAGGTCAAGTTTGATAATGGGTCATTTCCGGTGAAAAACTAGGTCACTAGGGCAAATTGCTGGAAAACCTTGTGAACACTCTAGAAGTCACTGTTTTGATTGGATGATCATGAAACCTTGTCAGAATGTTTGTCGTCATAATATCTTGGACGAGTTCGAACATGGGTCATCTTGGGTAAAAAACTAGGTCGCTAGGTCAAATCTTATGAAAAACCATGTTAACACTGTAGATTTCACAGTTTTAATTGGATCTTCACCAAACCTTGTCAGAATGTTTGCCTCAATGATATGTGGGTCAAGGTTGAACATGGGTCAGCCGGGGTCAAAAACTGGGTCACCAGGTCAAATCTTAGGTAAAAATCTTGTAAAAGCTCTAAATGTCATGGTTTTCATTGGATCTTGGCCAAACCTTGTCAGATTGTTTGTCTTAATAATATTAAGGACAAGTTCAAATATGGGTCACCTGGGGTCAAAAACCAGGTCACAAGGTCAAATCTTAGGAAAACCTTATTAACACTGTAGATGTCAAATTTTGATCGTATCTTCACCAAACCTAGTCAGAATGTTTGTCTTAATGAAATGTAAGACAAATTCGAACATAGGTCGTCTGGGGTCAAAAACTAGGTCACGAGGTCAAATCTTAGGAAAACCTTGTCTATGCTGTAGTTTTCATGGTTTTGATTGGATCTTCGCCAAATTTTGTCAGAATGTTTGTCTTATTTATATGTAGGACAAGTTGTAACATGGGTCATCTGGGGTCAAAAACTAGGTCACCGGTTCAAAACAATGTTTTAATGAGTGAACAGTGATTGTCATGTGAGCGATATAGGGCCATCTTGGCCCTCTTGTTTTTAATGATACATAAATTATGTATAAGTTCTCGTCCATACTTTGAAGTTTATGCAATACATTTATACATATCACAAGTGATGCGAATATAATGTGTTGGGTAATAAAGTGATTTAAATTAAGTTTTATACTGTAAATCACTTTATATTCGCGTGATCTTTATTTCACGTTTTTGCCTACCCTGAATATATTCGCGTATTTATGAATTCGCGTCTGAAGGCTCTTAATTTAAATTTGGCGAAGGCTTTGAATTATTATATAAATAAATATATAAATAAAACGGGTTAAACATATATCATGCATTCCCTGCAAAAATTAAATCGTCCAAACCTGTTACAATCAATACAGTATTGAATATAGAAAAGTGACAAACTGTCCGTTAATCCCTTTTGTTATCTTAATAGACCAGTCATCTAAAGTTCAAAATTGGCCTTTTGGGGAATAAATTAGTACATAAGCCATTTTTTGTATATTGGTTCTTTATGTGATAGAGAATGACCAGAAAAAAGTCCCCAAGAATCCTATGGTGCAAAAGCGAGATTTTTGGGCTAAAAGATGGAAAAAATGAATAAAACTGCGAATTTCTGGAATCCCTGTGTAACTCAAAAACAGTTCATTCCTGACATTTTAAATTTTCTACACTGGTAAAAAATTATCAACAGCATCTTTTTTAATGTTTTTTATATCGGCTTAGAATCCAAGATGGCCGCCATAATCCAATATGGCCGCCCAAACTTCATTCGGTTTAAGATTAATTTTTGAATGGTCGTATACTATGTTTGAAACATTTTTTCAATAAAGAACTGTCAAGTTAGTAGCTTTTTCCAGTATTTTAGCATTGAAAGGTATATTTTAGTAATTTACATTAAAAAGATTAATCAAAGTACTGGAAGTACTGACGGAAAGTCAACTTTGTCGTATTTTAGCATTTTCGTGGCGAAGACGCGGAAACTCGTACGACGTGGCGTAAATCACCACCATATGTTCGACCACTACTTTAAATAGTGAATGAAACTATTTTCAATATTAGTAAATCTTGTTACCTCAACTGTAACTGTTTATGAATGAAACTTTTGTGTGTTTGAATACTTAATTATTATACATTGTACTTATAAGTTTTACAGTTTAAGTTGCCATAACATAATATTTCTGCAGTAATAACTTCAGCTTATATCAAAAGTCTCACTCTGCAATGTATACAACAAGGGGTACTGTTTTCTGTCCTGTTATTAGGCCGAGGGTAACTATTTTGAATATGATGATGTAGGAAAGTATCACCTTCCAAAAACATAGATTTGGTACTTTAGTAATCAAGAAGTAGTTCTAGATAACAAGAATGTATTGGACTTCTTTTGTTTCAGACGCATTTTTGTGGAGGTTAGTAGTTATAATGTACAATGAATATGTTAGTGGCGGTGATTTTTATGTGATTACTTTTAATTACAATGAATCCTTGTATTAATTTTCACTGTTGGAAATGCAATGTTTAATGTTTTACGGCGCATCGACAACATCAGTCATGTAAAGCGAAATTAAATAAGAGGACGTCAAGAAGTATGTTATCAGATTGGTAAAAGGATATAATTATAGTCATGTTAATAAGAACTGAAGCGCAACTAAAAATGTAAAATGAAATAGTAGCAATTGATATGTAGTGACAAAAAAATAAGAGTGTGTGAGACTAATCTTATTTACATTGTATTATATTATAGTGATACAGATTATATAACATCAGATTACATGGGTTGGTGCATGTGGTATATGTTTCTTTCGTTCTTGGTATTTGGTTTGGAAAGTGCCAAGTGGTGGAATTACATTCAAAGATATATTTTGATAAAGTGTAATTAACAACTTGGTATGTATTGTTAAAGAAATTTAATTTTAGTTTTAAAATACAAATGTATAATGGGCGGCAAGTTTTTGTTGTTAAAAAAGGGATACTTATTACTAGTATTTCATTTGCCTCAACATAGAGGCTCCCGGGACAGGTCTTTAACTATGAATATGTAGTGATTCAAGGGCTATTAGATATGATTTCCAGGCTGATTCATATACAATGGATCCGTAGTCCAGTTTCTGAATGGATATAAGAGACCGATATAAACGTATTAGTACTTCTCTGTTAGATCCTCAGTCAGTGACAACTTTCAGGAGGTATTGAGTCTTCTAGCAATTACTTTTTTGAGTGATTTAATATGACTAATATAAATGTAAGTCTGGAGTCAAATATAACCACTATAGATAATCAAAGTCTGGTACAACCTGAATTGGTGTGTTGCCCATATAATAAGACATAGTTCCGGACGCATTTAAAAATGTATTGAAACTGTGACACCATTTTGATCCGACAAAGTTTCCTATCAAGTATATCATTGATTGAGCCGTCTTTTAACGAGGTTCTTGTTTTTCGACTCAAAACATCAAAGGATTCAAGTAAAACCATTTACATAAAGAGAGCAGTCTTCTCCTGGATTTAAAATTTCAACTTCACTATTAATTTTGATACTAAATGGGGTGACACACAGGATACAGCCCTGTTGCACAACCATTTATTGTTTGTGTGGATCTGAAAGAGAGTTTCCCAATTGGACACGGAAGAAAGCCACAATAAAAAGTGGAAGGTGGCATCTGAGTATTGCGTGAAAGCCCAGCTTAGGAATAGGAATTAGCAATGCTAAGAAAAAGGGAGTTCATCCGGATTCCCATACATTATTAAACGTATCAAGTAAAAGAGAAAGAGTATGAATGGGCGTTTAAGAAATTAATTGATAACATAACGGACTTTGTCTGGACCAGAGGATTTAATTGTACTTCTCTTGGTTTTGGAAGAGATAGTAAGTTGTTTCTCTCATCCCAGGTCTTGTGTGCCTGAACAAATCTATCTCTGTGTAGCCTAAATTAACGTTGCTAAGATACTTTTACATGAAAAGTTGGAGATGACACTTGTTGAAGTGACCGCTTTCCCAGCTTATTTCATCAGCATGTCCGTCTGTCTAAGACCAATCCAAACTGTGGAAGCTAGCAATAGCGAATTTGAAAAAAACTTCTTTGAGACCAGACTTATGATTACTCATGAAAAGTTAGACAATAGTGAGGATGTGTCTATAACATTGTTACTTCACTGCCCATGGAGACAGCTGAAGGCTCAATCCCTCTGACCTCCACAAACTCTAGAAGCCATGACAAACTACAAATGTATGGTATAATGATGACTATATATGGGCTACCTAAACCCTCAAGGAAGCCCTAAGGAAATTCAAACTGAGACTAACTGATGACAATCTTAATTAACTCCTTTTGTATACCAAGAACAAAAGCTCGAAAATCATAAAATATTTGGGAGACTTTGTCTCAAAACTGAATAATATAACCTCGATTAGAAAAACGTAGGTATGGTCCACAAAGTCAATGGAGAAGACTTATCTCCAATTAAGCATTTTTCTGTTGACAACAATGATACAGACTACCTACCCTCAGGAAGAGGCACTAGCTACTGCATTTTAAAAAAATTCTACATCTGAGAATTATTCAGAAAAGATTAAAGTGAAGAGACTTAGGAACCTATTACAGGATGTAGATAGGTATTTGCATTGGCATCTTTCATTATTGTCTGATTAATTGTGTATTTTTGTTGTATGACCTATCGACTCTATAATTTTAGCAGCCATATTGGATTTATATCATGCATAATGAACATTAAAATACAAAAGTTCTCAGTATTTATCAATATCAAATGTTAAAAATGTCTTAGGCATAATTCTAAAGTTGAATAATTATAGTGGTTCTAGAATGTCATTTTTGTGTTTTACACAGTTTATGCCCAAAATTACATTGTGAGCTTTATAAATTCAATATTGACTTTGAAAAGAAACTCATCACAAATAATATAAAAGTAATTTCTTTTCTTCTTACATTTGTAATTAGAATATGAGAAAATAGTAAAATTTGGAATTAAACAGTAAAACAATTTGGCGGCCATTTTGGATTGGAGCGGCCATATTGGATTTCTGCAATGAATAATCAAGTTCATTAAAATACAAAAGTTGTTAATATTCATCAATATCAAAAGTTAAAAGTGTCTTGGGCATAATTCTGAACTTGAATAAATATAGTGTTCTAGAATGTCATATTCGAGTTTTTATACAGTTCGTGCCCAAAATTACATTGTGTGCTTTTATAAGTTTCGCTATTTGTTTTTTTTTAATAAATTCATCATAAATAAGATAAAAGTAATGTTTATTCTTTTTACATTTGAAATTAGAATGACTGATATAAGAGACAATCAGTCAAATTAGGATTTAAACAGTAAAAACAACATTTTGGCGGCCATTTTGGATTATGGCGGCCATTTTGGATGCGACTCGAGAGTAAAACTAAATCAAAATGATGTCTTTTATCAATACACATCATCTTGGAAAATTAAAACTCATTTGGCCAAATAGTTTTTGAGTTATACATCGATTTCTGAAATTCCCAGTTTGATTTATTTTTTTCAACTTTTAGCCCCAAAATATCGCTTTTGCACCATGGGATTCTTGGGGACTTTTTTCTGGGTGTTATTCACCACAAACAGAACCAATATACCAAAAATGGCTTATGTACTAATTAATTCCCCAAAAAATTTATGATGACTGGACTATAAGAAATGTGTTTAAATTTCCAGTTTGTGCAAAAGATTATACGAAACATTGCCCCCTCAGGCAATACGCACACTGCTTGTTTGTTTTATGTGTTTAAGTCACACCAATTAGTGCAACTGAAAAAAAACCAATATACTTGTAGTGTACATACCGACAAGTGGTAGTTTATTTATCAGTCTGTACTGAAATTTTCGGACAATGATCTTCCGATAGCGCTTACGTTATATTAATAAATTTATGCGGATTTATGAATTCGCGAAGCCTTCCATCCAACTTTTGATCAAATGAAGATATTTTAGAAATGCTCTGGAAAGGTCTAAATGATATTTGTAATACATTGGTGTACATGTGATGAATTAATTACTTCATAATAACATGTAATAATTTTTCATCTCTTGTTTAATTTCAGTTGCCTATGCCAGAGTAGCGATGACAGATGAACCAAATATGTAAGTCATGACTGGTTATTTTTAACAATTTTAACATTTTCTTGAAATTCTCATGTTTTTTCTCATTGATCTACTAACATTCTGTTTAAGTTTGCCGGTATATCAGTTCTTTTCAGAATTTTGGGAACATCACCCATAATACCTTGTGGATTGGGAATTTTGTTGGTGTTTTGCTCAAAATTGGGAAAAAAATGTATGACTAAAATTTTGTGCTGTGTAAATGAACGCAAACAAGCTATGTTACTTGTCCTGGGTGTGGTGTGTTTGGTAAACATCACTGACTGTACATAAGATTTAAATCTCATACCTTTAATGTTACAGAGATGATGAAGTTAGGTTGTTTGAGAGAGGTCATGCCGCCAAGGCTCAGAATACAGCTGACTTGTATCACGAGATAGAAGCTTTGAAGAAAAGAGTGAAAGAACTAGAAAAAGGGTATCTTTATTTTCATACAATTTTTTTAACAGGATTCTTTCTCCTTCTATAACAGAGGCCTATTAAAGGCCCCTTCCCAATTGAAAATTTCTTTAAAATCATGCAGTTTTCCCAAAAATCCAAACTTACACCAGCTTTTTCATTTCCAAATCAGCAATTTTAGTGATAATTCTTCCCAAAATCAGTAGGCTAAGGCCTCTTCCCAACAAAGAGAGAAAAATCCCTGTATAAATAATAGTAATGCTTCCTGGCCTTGTACTACATGTATTTATTTGTCCACACCAACAGACCCTGCTTTATAGTTCCTACATAAAATATTTGTCTGTAAGCTAGCTTGAATCTTTCCACTCAATAAAGGAGTCCCTTTTACTTCATACTCTCTGTATCAGCCTATTGTTTTTGGTGTGACTTTTTTCTGTCTGTCCGTCCGTCCCTCCATCCGTCTGTCTGTCTGTGTTGGGGCATTGTGTTTTAAAAACACATCTTGTTGATTACATTCTTTTTTATAAAGATCACTATAACTCTTATCTACCATAGTCCTCTGTGTGAAAAGTTGGTCTGATAAAAACATCATTGATACAGATCTAATTAAATAGCTGGATACTGTTTGCTTGTTTATTTTGTAATATGATTACAATGATGTATAACACAGATGTTTCATATGTTAATAAACAGATTGTACATAAATATTTTATGTAACATAAAAAAAAAATATGTTGCATGATTGTGTACACATAGATTACTTCCTTATCACTATTTATCCATTAGTCATCACTGGCTTTCCAATTCAGACCTCTGTGAACCATGATGTGTACAAATCAGGTGATATGTATTGGCAGCACACCTTGATACTGTTTCATTCACTCTCTAAGCTGAGATATAGCTTGACCAAGTGTTTTGAACCGTGACAAAATTATTCAGAATACTGGTAATTCACCAAGTCAAATAGGGGATATGGATTCCAGAACAAATCTGGAATTGAACTTAAGTCTGTTGAAACATGAGATTACGTTCTATCCACCATACCAATGACAATTACACAATATTGTTGTGCTAAATTATTCTTATTTATTATCTGTAAATGCCTTTTGTTCAATAACATATTTATGTTCTGACTGTCCACATCTCCCAGTTGATATAGTGTATTCTTCCGTCAAGGCTCAAAACACATGTTCTAGCTAGACTTTCTTCTTGTATATCTTTTTAAACTGTCACATACAGCTATTGTTCATAAGCCTTTTCATATGCTGTTAACCGCAAATGAAATTAAGATTGAAAAATTCTATCATTAGAGATATATTTTGGCTAGTCTGTTTTTGAAGAAAAAGTCAAGCTATTGTCAGCATTGCGGCATCTGCGTCATGCGAAAATTTTAATGTAGCTCATAACTCAGAAACTATCAGAGGTAGCAACATGTAACTTCAAAGGTGGATTGATCTCACTGAGGCAGTGAACAGACAAGTATTGCCACCACTTGCGGCACTTTCTGTTGCGTGGATTCTTGGTTTTGCTCTAAGTGTAATCATGAAAAAGATTTTATTAAAATGTTACAATTTATCTTGTTTCTTGATCATGGTGTTGTGTTACATAGATATAACATTGGGCCTAGATTGTGTGGACATGTATTAGATAATAATATTATTGTGTATTTCAGTCACAAGGAATATCCGAAGGTCCCCGTACTGAACTACAAGGATAGGAAAAGGGTCTTGGTAAGTTTTGTGTATTTAGTTAAACATTGAAACTACCACAAATCATAACAATGGAACATAATATTATTTTACTGATAGGGAACAAATTTTAGAGTTCCTTATAATAGTCTCTTTTAAATGCCCCTCCCATGTATGTGTCCCTCCCATAGTTCATGCCCTATGTTACGCCTCTGTCCTATTTTTGCCCCTCCCATATTTTAGGCCCCTCCCATATTTTGTGCTCTATGTCCTATTTCATGCCCCTACTCTATTTTATACCCCAACCTTATTTTATACCTCTCCTATTTTAATGCAAATGTCCTATCTTATGTCACAACTCTATTTTATGCTCCTGTCTCACTTTTCCCTTTCATTATTGGAAATACAAAAAGTTTCAATTTTTGATAAATACTTTAAAAATCCTTAGAATCATATCCAATGTGCACAAAAACTATTTTCTAAGCATAATGTAAAGGGTTACATGCTGAACTTCATAATTGGAGTTATGGTACTTATGATTGTTATTGAATGTATGTTAACAGATATCCGGAGGAGCAGGTTTTGTTGGATCCCATTTGGTGGATAAACTGATGATGCAGGGTCATGAAGTGACTGTGGTGGATAATTTCTTCACTGGACGTAAGAAGAACGTTGAACATTGGATTGGACACGAAAACTTTGAGCTTATACATGCTGATATAGTTAATCCATTGTTTATAGAAGGTAAATTTGATATTTCTGGAAGCAAGGCCAGGGAAACAGCTGTGTTTACAATTACGTTATTGACTCCATTGTCTTTGAACATCCATTGTACATACCGGTAAATAATTATATCTAATCATATTCTCATGAAATTTGTTTGGAAAAAAGTTTTTCAACCCTTTTACCGGTACTGTATTTTTCTAGCCTTCATGATTGGTAAGAAAATATTCTGTTGTTCATATTGAAATATTGCAATTGTTTACTAAGCCATGTTATGAACATTATATGGCTGAATAAATCTATCTTATTTTAATATGTTATTATTTCCAGTGGATCAGATTTACCACCTTGCCTCACCAGCATCACCACCAAACTACATGTATAATCCTGTTAAAACATTGAAGACAAATACTATAGGAACTATAAACATGTTAGGTGAGTCCTGTATATTTTATTCCTCTTTTTATGTGGCCACCATTCAACATGGCGGGAGGGCATAAACTGCTATACCTGTCAGTCTGTCTGTCCTTCTGATCAAATTTTGGTTTCTGAGCGATAACCCAAGAAATATTTCATGGATTGGTTTCATGTTATAATAATGAAATACAGGTCAAGTTTGATTTCTGTTGAAATCCAGAGGAGTAATGGCCGCTTTTGACTTAGCTCTCAGATGGGGCATTCTTGTCCTTTGGATACATTTCTAGTTTCACTGGAGTTTTAACAATTGTGTGATTCTACCATGTAATACAAATATAAGCCTTGAAATTTTTTTATTTTGATCAGTTGAAAACTTCTCCCATATCCATTGTACAATTAATAAGTATAAATCACTGTGTGAAATAGACTTCTTATGTTCAACAAATAAATAATGTTAGGTATGTATCGCTATTAACAGTCAAGTAAATGGTGACGGCCATTTGTTGTTTTTATCAGAATTTATTTTTATATTAAATCTTTTTTTAAATTTGTGAGGTCATCCATTTTTTCAGGTATTGCTGAAAGTTACTGAAACTAACCCTATAATTGATTTAATAGAATCTTATTCATAAATTGACGTCTAGTCATGTATGAAGTAGTAAGGACTAGTTTTAAGGAAACAGCTGAATATGAACTGCCATTCAGTGGACTACGGTAATATGTGTCTGTCTCCTTTTTTATGCCCCCGCATCGATAGATTGGGGGCATATTGTTTTTGGTCTCTGTTTGTCTGTCTGTTTGTACCAAACTTTAACCTTGCCTGTAAAATAAAAACGCCTGCACCTACATTCATCAAACTTCATATGTAGGTTCCTCATGACAACCTCTACAGGACCTGTGCATTTTCAGGTCAGTAGGTCAAGGTCACAGGGTCATTGTGTTTTAAAAAAATCAGACACTTCTTTTAGGATACTACTCCTACATTTTTCATGGGATTTTGACGAAACTTGTTGTTACCAAGAACCCCCACACATATTCCAGGTTTTGTGATTCGATCATTTTTTATGGAATTATGGCCCTTTGTTTAATTTGTGTGATCGTAACAGCGAAATACTCTTGTTTCCTTGTTTTCTCAAGGGATTTTGATAAAACTTTCATGGAACTATTGTTATCGAGATACCCAATGCATGTTGTAAAGGTTTTATGATTCAATCTATTGACGGAATTATGGCCCTTTGAATGCCTGTACCAAACTTTAACCTTGCCTATTAAATCAAAACGCTACCACCTGCTATCATCAGACTTCATATTTTGGTTCATCATGACAATCTCTTAGGGACCTGTGCATTTTCAAAAAGGGCAACCGGAGGGGGCATGGTGTTTATAAAACACATCTTGTTATTGCCAAAAACATTTTGTACACAGGGGTCAGTTGTGACCTTGATGGAATCTAAACCAAACAACTTTAACATGCACTATGTTTGGTCTCTAAGATCACATGTTATCTAAACTCCGTGTTATCTCAATATTGTAATTATCATCTAAATGTGTTGATGAAATTTTCAGGATTAGCTAAGAGATGTCGAGCCAGGATACTGTTGGCATCTACTTCAGAAGTCTATGGAGGTATTCTTTTATTTTTTTGCATAAGTTTCCCAATAACATTTTTATTCTAACCATTTTAAATTAAATTTGTAGGGGCAATATTGAAAAAAAAATCTACAGTATAACCTTGATTTAATTTAATCAAACATGGATTATCTGAAAACCTGGTATTATCCGAAATGAATTTTTGTTCCCGAATTTTCCTATACATATTTCAATGTAAAATAACCACAATTGTCATAATTATGTAATCTGAATACCTTGGCTTGTCTTATTGTATATATTAATTGTTAGTCAAGTTTTACAATATAAGAAATAAATGTAAGCAACTGTGCTGTGTGAACTAACATGGAAACTATTATTCCAGACCCAGAAGTCCATCCTCAAACAGAGAATTACTGGGGCCATGTGAACCCTATTGGACCCAGGTCTTGTTATGATGAAGGAAAAAGGGCTGCAGAAAGTCTGTGTTATGCTTACAAAAAACAGGTTTGGCATTTACCAGAAATCATTCAAGTTTATATTGTGCTGTTGTGAAATATCATTGTCTAAAAAAGTGTTGAAGGAATTTTAATGAAAAGAAACAAAACATATTATCTTAGTATGTCCAAATTTCATAACAGCAAACTGTCCTGGCAATTATCGCAAGGTATTCTAAAGGAAAGGATCCAAATAATGGTGAAAACAACATTTAAGTATTAAATGAGTGTTTCAAATGTACAGCTGTTTACTATTTATTTACAAGATCTTTATTATTTTTTATGTTTGCATAATTATATGTTCCTTCCCTAGAACTGAAATCAGTTATATCCAAATTAAACATTGTTTACTTTTCCAAATTTGAAACATTTCAATTTCAAATTCTTTTACAATATTTAAATGATTTTTTACAGGAGCAAGTTGAAATCAGAGTAGCTAGAATATTTAATACATTTGGTCCTAGAATGCATATGAATGATGGGCGTGTTGTATCCAACTTTATTCTACAAGCTTTACAGGACACTCCAATCACTGTATGTACCTTGAATTTTTATTCTTATTGTTTTCCAATGAAATGCCTACATTTTATTTGTAATTGGAAAACATAAACAATTATGGTATTCAATATACCAAGGACCTGGTGTGGAGAAAATAAGTCACTTATTATTTTTTCTGTATGTACAGAAATAAGAACAAATTGTTAATCAAAACTTTCGAATTTTATGTGACATGTCATTGCGCTCGCGTCACATGTGATATATCGTATAAAATTCGAAATATAAACGATAACTAATGCATACATTTGTTTTGTTGTTCTAAATAAGTAAACCTTTGCTTAGGCTGATAAAAAATAGTTTTGTTTCCGGTCATCCAACTGATCATATTTGTTGGGACTGATGCTGAAATAAGCAAAATAAAAAAACTGCAACAATTTGTTGTGTTACAAAATTATTAGGGACGAATTGTTATTCAAAAGTATGAAAGGTATGCATGGAGGAAAATAGAAACTATCCTATTTTGGAAACTGAAAGATAGTGCAGCTTTCCATAGTCGTCACTTGCTGGGCGCATGCATTTTGATGCTAACCTAAGTACTACTTTTTCTACATCCACCATGCAATTTTTAAACTAGTTCCTGTTCCGTGTTGCAGTGAAAGTCTATATGTAAGTTCAGTTTCCATGAGTTCCGGGAATACTTTCTGTTCTTTGATTAATGTAGCAATGTTCTTGTTTGTACGAGAATGCTTGCTTTAATACCATTATATTTCCAAATAAACATTACATTTCTCTTAGACATAGATAAAAAATATTCTAGATTTACCTATAAAACATTTTTGTATTAAGTAAGACTACCATAGTTTGACTGAACATACAGTTAAGCCTTTGATTATCCAAACTCCACACTCTTGATTACCAGAACACCTGGTGTTATCCAAAATGAATTTTCGGTCATGATTTCTCCCTACCAGAACAACTGGTGCTATCCAAAATGAATTTTCGGTCACGATTTCTCCCTATATATTTCAATGTAAGATGACCTCTATTATCTCAATTGTGTTTTCCGAAAACCATTGATTGTCCGAATTGATGCAAAATATTTTGTTCCCATTGATTTCGGAGGATTGAGGTATTACTGTATTATAATGTAATATTGTAGATATATGGGAAAGGAGAACAGACTCGGTCATTCCAGTATGTTAGTGACTTGGTCGATGGTCTTGTTGCCTTGATGAACAGTAAATATGATCAACCTGTAAACATTGGAAATCCAGATGAATATACCATCACAGAATTTGCGTCAGAAATTCTGAAGAGAGTTGGTGAGCAAACTTTAATATGCTTGCTGATAAGCCAAGCCTTCTATGTTTTAGAGGTAGTATCACAACTGTTAAATCTGTTTAAGCTGGCTAGGTTAACTGCCTGCTACAATATGTCTGAAATAATGTTGAAAATGGCTTTAAATCTGATTAAATAAAATAAGTTAGATGTGCTTTGACAATGTTTAAGAATAAAACTGAATAAATGCTTTGATATCATTGATATTTTTATAGAATTGTCTCTTAACTGATTGTTGTGTAGTAATATGACTCCTTGATGCTGAATTTTACTGAATGTTTATACATCTTTCTATGTCAGGTTTATAAAACATGTATATTGTTCTGTGTATGTTATGATCGTACATTGAGCTGTATTTATCTTTTTTATTCTAACCGAAAATAAATCAGTCACATATCTGCGTTAAATTATTGAAACATTTGTTCTTTCAGGTGGTAAAAGTAAGATTATACATAAAGATGCAGTAACTGACGATCCCAGTAGACGTAAGCCTGATATATCACTGGCCAAGAAACATCTTAACTGGCAACCTAAGGTATGTTTATTTAAATGTTGACTGTGTATTATATGATATATCACTGGCCAAGAAACATCTTAACTGGCAACCTAAGGTTTGTTTATTTAAATGTTGTACATTATATGATACATTGCTGGCTAAGAAAATTTCAGTTGGCACCCAAAGATTTGTTTATTAGCTCACCTTAGCACATAGTGGTCTGTGTGCTATTAGAATCAATCAGTGTTTGGCGTCCAACATTCATAATTGGGGGTGTTATCACACAGTTTTAATTGGATCTTCATCAATTCAGAATATTTATATATGGGTCAGTTTTAATTGGATCTTCATCAACTTGGATAAAAAAATTAGGTCACCGGGTCAAATTAAAGAAAACTTTGGGACACTTTAGAGGTCACAGTTTGATCAGATCTTCACCAAACCTTGTATGACATGTAGGAACGTTGGTATTCTTTGGTAAAAAACTAGGTCTCCAGGTCAAATCACAGGAAACCCTTGATTACAATAGACCTCATGACACAGGTTCAAAACAATGTTTTTGTCAGCAAGCAATGATTCTCATGTAAGTGATATAGGGCTGTCTTGGAAAGCACGTGGAAAGGTAAAAAAAGGATGTACTGTTCCTTGGGCCTTTTAATAAGATTTGGGTCAACACAGTCTGTGAAATTAAGGTTTGAAATGTGGTTGCCCGAAACTGAAAATTTAACAGCTTTTAATTTGATTTGTTAATGAAAAGTTGGTTGTCCGAACCAAAATTTTGTTGTCCGAATGAAAAACTGGCTGACCCGGACAACAGGACAACCACTAATTTCAAAGACTGTAACCAGGAAAAATTAGAAATAAACAATTCATGATGCCTTAATGGTATTGAAGATAATGTATTATATAAACAAACTATGTACATTTGTATTTGTGTTTTCAGGTGAAAGTTATGGACGGTGTTAACAGAACAATAGAATATTTCAGAGAAGAATTACGTCATTCCAACATGCTTCCTTAAACAATTAACAATGTATCCAAGGTGACTGTGAGATTGGTTAAATCCAGTGTAGGACAAATTCCCTTTTTTAGGGTGGAGAATGATCTCTATGCTTGAGGGGTTAATTTCATTCCGTTTGTCGAAACTACAAATGATAAGCTGTATTCTTCATTAGCGTCTGTTGCTTTCATATCAACTTTGTTTACTTTTTCCTTAAATATTTGTGTATTTATATAAATAGGAGGATTTTCAGCTTAGTTGCCTACCTCTTGTCTAAATAAATCTGGATACTGTCTGTCTAATGTTGCCTAGACTGTACATGTATACAGAATAAGTAAGTATGTAACCTAATATTTCAATTTAGAATAATATACTTCATGTACAATTTTTTTAAATTCTGGAAAGAACACTTCAAGCCCATGAGGTGTTTATAGATTTGTAGCTGTCTCCTGGTAGAGCATTTGTTATTATAAAGGGTACATTACAATTAACAATGAGAAGTCTTTATTGGCTCTGAACCACTTGATTTAATGAAATGATTATATGTGTTATGATCGAACTCATCGCTAATGCAGGTTTTTAGCTCACATGTCACTTTGTGACAGGGTGAGCTTTTGTGATCAGTCTTCGTCCGGCATTGTGTGTCGTCAAACTTTACCTTGTGAACACACTAGGGGCCACATTTTTAGCTCAATTTTCGCAAAACTGGGTCAGAATGTTAACCAGGGCCAAATAAGGGAAAACCTTGTGAACTCTTTAGAAATCACTGTTTTGATTGGATATTCATGAAACTTTGTCAGAATGTTTATTTCATTGATATGTAGGTTAAATTTGATAATGGGTAATTTTCGGTCAAAAACTAGGTCACTAGGGTAAATTGCTGGAAAACCTTGTGAACACTCTAGAAGTCACAGTTTTGATTGGATAATCATGAAACCTTGTCAGAATGTTTGTCTTTATAATATCTTGGACGAGTTCGAACATGGGTCATCTGGGGTCAAACGCTAGGTACTGCAAGCCAATTTAGCCGCTTAAAAATGTGTTTGGACCGGTTGGGAATCTCAAAAGTTTTTGAAATATTGCTAGAAACTGCACGGACCCCCCATAGCAGGCCTATTAGTCTGGCTTTTGGGCCTGTTTGCCACAAACTAATTGAGAACCCTGGTTGCTATGTCAAATCTTATGAAAAACCATGTTAACACTGTAGATTTCACAGTTATAATTGGATTCACCAAACTTTCTCAAATTATTTGTTTTATTGATATAACGGTCATGTACAAATATGGGTCATCTGGGGTCAATAACTAGGTCACCAAGTCAAATCTTAGGAAAACTTTGTTAACACTGTAGATATCACACTTTCGATTGGATCTTCACCAAACCTTGTCCGAATATTTGCCTCAATGTGGGTCAAGGTTGAATATGGGTCAGCCGGGGTCAAAAACTAGGTCACCAGGTCAAATCTTAGGTAAAAACTTGTAAAAGCTCTAAATGTCATGGTTTTAATTGGATCTTGGCCAAACCTTGTCAGATTGTTCGTTGTAATGATATATTTAGGACAAATTCAAATATGGGTCATCTAGGGTCGGACAAAAACTAGGTCAGGAGGTCAAATCTTAGGAAACCTTATTAACACTGTAGATGTCAAATTTTGATTGTATCTTCACCAAACCTTGTCAGAATGTTTGTCTTAATGATGTATAAGACAAATTCGAACATGGGTCATCTGGGGTCAATAACTAGGTCACAAGGTCAAATCTTAGGAAAACCTTGTCTATGCTGTAGTTTTTATGGTTTTGATTGGATCTTCACCAAACCTTGTCAGAATGTTTGTTTTATTTATATGTAGGACAAGTTCTAACAAGGGTCATCTGGGGTCAAAAACTAGGTCACCAGTTCAAAACGTCAAAAATGTTTTAATGAGTGAACAGTGATTTCATGTGAGCGATATACGGCCATCTTGGCCCTCTTGTTAGGGTATGGAAACTTGTCTCAATATTTTTAGTTCTTTTCATACATATAAATGGTGATTTTATGTGACAGATTGAACTTAAATTTTGCATCAAATATTTAGACATCAAATTCATAAACTCAGTTTGTTTTCTACGGGTGTGATAGAATTCGACTTAATTATTCATGTATGAGTTTAAGTGATATTTTTTTGTATTATTTATGGTTCTGGGTTGAAAAAAATATTTTCATTTTTATATTCACTTCATTAATGTATTGGTTCATGCTTTTCACCCTTTTGGAGAATGTTAACATTTTTTCTAAGACAGTCGCAAATTGACTTTGGTGTATTTTTACCTCTGCACCTAAATTGTTATAATCATTTGTTTAATTTAATCACTGGGTTTAATGTTAAAGTTAAGATACATTTTGGATGAGTGAATGTATAAAAAACTTGGGTCTTATCTAATTAGAATGATGAAGTGTCAGATACTGGTATTGATTCAGCCATCTTGTTTCTGGTAAAGTTTTAGTTCACTTGTTCGACCCGTGTCCGTGGTCGAGTGGTTAAGGTCACTGACTTCAAATCTTTGATAGAGGGTCATTGGTTCAGGGTCATTGGTTCAGCCTCGCTACTGACCGTATCTCTTCATGTGAGAAAGTAGGCTGTTGCTTACGGAGGATGGAAGTCTATTGCTTGTTCTTCCCAGGAAAAATGGTTAGGTGAACTGTCTGTCTCATATGACTCTGACTGAAAAGGGGGCGTAAAACTCAAATAAACAAACAGTTCACTTATTAACGTAACAGAAAATTTAACCCAGTGGTTGAATGTAAAATGTTTATACAATAAATTGTCGCTATTTGATTTTCTGTATATATTGTGCCTCATATTTATTCTGCATTATCATGTATGGATATTTTCATATTAGTGTTATATTTATGCTGAATTTAAACTGCCTTATTATTACTATGACAAAAATGAATACAGATATGCAATTCCTTGTATGATTATAATGTGAGAGGATTGTCAATTAGTATTTAATTATAGACTCAGTATTTTGAGAAGTGTAGATGATTAATATATTTATTGTATGTGCTTTGTGCTAACCGTAGTTTTTATGTCTGTAATTTGTCACATTAGGATTAGAATGGCCTATCTGACAAGTATGATAGAGCAAGATAGGCCCTTTTAATTTTAAAATGATGATATGTTGATTACATACATATTTGATCCTGGGTCAGAGGTCACCTACGACAGTAATTGACAGATGAGAGATTGTGAAATCTTGTGTGTAGCATTAATTCTCGGAGCTGTTTCAGGAGCATATTGAACGCACAAGTCATGCCATTCTTGTTGGTTAAGGAGAAATGATGTATTCTAACATTTATAAAATAAGTCAGTGAAAGGTGGGAGCTTCGAATATGAACTGTTTGCCAGATTCTCAGTGATTAAAAATGTGATCTTGAAATAATCCTCTATTCGTGGAGACGTTGCAGGCTCCTTGTGAAGGAGTAAGTTACCACTGGTTAGAATAAAGTCCAGGAAAACTGGTTAGGTGAATGGGCTGCCATGTATGACTAAATTATTGTTGAAAAATGGCATTACTCCCACTGAAATAAAACAAAGGGGGGTTTATAGTTCCCATATTAAATAGTTCAGTATACCGGTAGTTGAATCATTATTGTGCATGTTTTATTTTCATCTTAATACACATTACCGCAATAATGATGTACAATTTGAAGATGTTTTTATGTACGCTCGTTTTATTTAACACTTTATTTTGGTATTAAATAATTTTGGATATGATTTGGTTTAAACTCTAAAATATGAAAAAATATTGAAACTTCATATATGATATAATTTTATGATTTTGATAAATTTGGTAATTTTATCACTCTGAAAATCTGTGTGAAAATTATTGTAAAATATTGTTCTTGTTAAATATGTACTGTCAGCTTATATTTAAAAATGCTTTTTTCCACTTTTTAACACTTTAATATAAAAGGATATTAAGTCAGCATTTTCTATCAACCCCCATATCAGTGTATGTTTGGATATATCACAGTACATTCCAGTAAGTTATTTATTCTGCTATAATTTATGTGCTTATTATGTAATAAATATAAAATTGTCTAATTTTTTTTTGAAGGTTTTATATTCTTTGATGTAAAGCATAATAGTGTATAAAATATATTTGGAATCCAGTCATTCTTTTCATACTTTAAGGTTATTTATTTAAGTCACTCCCTGATTAGACCCAAGCCATGAGCTTGATTCAGCTATGTCAAAACTTGTTTCATGTCCACTTATAAAGAAGAAAGTACCGAGATACAGTTTTCTGAAAGTTGTCTATGATAACTCTGTGTTGAATGTTATTATCATTTTCACTCAGTGAAATGAACTCAGTGCAAAATACAATATACTCAAATAAAATCATAAATTGTGATGAAGTTGTTCATTGGCTTCAAATTCTCTTCACATTACAGCATTATTTTGTGATTACTATTTATTCCTTAAGCTTATAAACATTAAGTTACATTATTTCATATTCTCAAATTCTTCGTCTGATTTTCCTGTTAGAAGTTTTTGATCTTTTTACATTATTCTGAAATATTCTGGTTTGCATTTACCAGACTGACTAATTAGAAAATCCTGACCTTTTTTTTTAGATTTTGTTCTTTATTCCAGCTGTCTGTTTTGAGATCAAGTATATAATGTTATTAAAGAAAATACATGCCAACTTGACCTATCCACAGTTAAATTTGGTTTGTATGACCATAACTTAATCATTTAAATGAATGGTTATGTAATAAAATCTATATGCCCATCTAAGACTGTCACAATGTTCATAGCATTATAGTGCTACAGGTTTGGGATTTGTGGATTCCAATTGTGGGCATGGCTTATATTCGCTATATCAATTGATTAAAGATGTTATGAGTATGTCAAAGGTTAAGTCAATCACTGTTGATAATTTGTTACTTGAATTTGGCTGGTACTTGCAGTGAACAAGATTAGTACTAGTTCAGATTCCAAGATCACAGAGTACATTCTCTGCACATGAGTACGTTACTGAAATACTGTTAAAAACAAAAACAAATCAATTTTTATTTTCATACTGTTCTGGTCATTTACTGTGTAGTTTTGTCTTTTTGATGATGCTAACAGAAACTGTTGTTTAAACCACTTTGTTGTATTTTGTTGAAGTCAGTTACATGCTTTTTGTGTATTCCTATTAGTTATTGCCATTTGTTTTTAATTTTTATTTATTACACAAGTGAATTTTTTGGGTAGATTTTTATTATATTCTCTAAGGTCATAATTTGGCATTTTATTTAAAGAAATGTCATGTTATGACTTGAGTTCAGCTTAGTAGTGGTCTAATAGACTAGTAGATATAGCAAGAAATCAAAGTATTTCTGAAATTGCCATTTTTGTATTTTTGCACTTCACTTAATATGATGTGTTGTGTATACATGTCTCCATATTGTTTACTTAAACCCCAGTCCTGTTGCTTACTTCACATTTTAAAATTCGTACAAAACATTGATAAACGTTGTAGGAAATGTGAAGAGCATAAGAATTTGTATTGAAACATATGTATATTTTTTTTGATGAGAGTAACTTTTAAACCAACAAGTTTCTCATGTTTATGTTAGAAATATACAAACATATACTATGAACATAAACAATTGTGAGCTTATTAATTTTGTGTTTGTTAATTAACATAAACAAGTTAACCGTAGACCAATCGTGAAAATAAAGCATGTTTAAAATGTACCAGTGAACAGGAATGGAAGAAAAACCAAACATAAACGTAACAAATTCAAGATATCACCTTCATATTGTTTTTCACTTTTCAAGTATGACGAACGCGACGGTTTTGAAAATAGGTGAAATATATATATAAATATGAAATGAACAATCTTAATGTGACTGAAGTATGACTGTAGTCTGGTTGTCTACACAGAAGATTCTAATGTTGTACAGCTCATCAAATAATTCTCCCCTACTAGTGTTTATTTGAATTACAATGTCCTACAGTCAAACCTGTGAACACAGGTCACCTTTGGAGATGACAATGCAGCCTTTATTAATTTATTGACAGGTTGATATTTTCAGTATTTGTGTTATATTTTTAGTAAATTTAGCTGCGGCAGGGGACTAGTGCTCTGGATTTTTAACCTGGCAATTGGTTCCCAGTTGTGTCGGCTCATACCCTTTCATGAAAATTTGACAACAATGTTAATTTTCCTCCACATGTGGAGAAGTTGCTGGTTCCTGGTGGAAGGGTAAGTTAGTACTGGTTAGAATATCCAGGTCAATGGTTATGTGAACTTACTGCCGTATATAACTTAAAAATTGTTAAATAACTGTCAACTCCAAGTAAACAAATTTTCAATAAATTTAATATTATTGAAGTATTCTGATAAAAGCCAGTACTGGTTCCATAGATATTCCAATCTGTCAGGTTTTCATTCAATGTCGGTTGTAAACTTCATTGTAGACATTCAGGGATATTTATGTGCTATGATGGTACTATCTTAATTTATAAACTATTAGATATGGTAGCTTCTAGTCAGTGTGCTGGCATTTTATTTTTAGCTCACCAGAGCACGAATGTGCTCAGGGTGAGCTTTTGTGATCGCCCTGCGTCCATCGTGCGTCGTTACGAATACGTGACGTCCATGTTTACTTAAAACAACATCTCCTCCTACACCGCTATGCCAATTGCAACCAAACTTGGCTGGAATGATCCTTGGGTGGTCCCTTTCAAAGTTGTTCAAAAAATTAAATTTCATTAAAAATTCTGGTTGCTATGGCAACAAATTGAAAAAACTTAAAAAATCTTCTTGTCTGAAACCACAGGGCCTAGAGCTGAGATATTTGGTATGTAGCATTGTCTAATGGAACTCTACAAAGATTGTTCAAATTATTCCCCTAGGGTCAAAATTGGCTCCGCCCCGGGGGTAACTTGATTTTACATAGACTTATATAGGAAATTTAAAAAATCTTCTTGTCAAAAACTACAATGCCTAGAGCTTTGATATTTGGTGTGTAGCATAGTCTAGTGGACCTCTACCAAGTTTGTTCAAATTATTGCCCTAGGGTCAAAATTGGCCCCGCCCCGGGGGTCACTTGATTTATATAGACTTATATAGGAAAATTTAAAAAATCTTCTTCTCCGAAACCGCAAGGCCTAGAGCTTAGATATTTTGTATGTAGCATTGTCTAGTGGACCTCTACCAAGTTTGTTCAAATTATGGCCCCGGGGTCAAAATTGGCCCTGCCCTGGGGTTTATTCTATTTTATATAGGAAAATTTTAAAAATCTTCTTCTCCGAAACCACAAGGCCTAGAGCTAAGATATTTGGTATGTAGCATTGTCTAGTGAACCTCTACCAAGTTTGTTCAAATTATGGCCCCGGGGTCAAAATTGGCCCTGCCCTGGGGTTTATTCTATTTTATATAGGAAAATTTAAAAAATCTTCTTCTCCGAAACCACAAGGCCTAGAGCTAAGATATTTGGTATGTAGCATTGTCTAGTGAACCTCTACCAAGTTTGTTCAAATTATTGGCCTAGGGTCAAAATTGGCCCCGCCCCGAGGGTCACTTGATTTATATAGACTTATATAGGAAAATTTAAAAAATCTTCTTCTCCAAAACCACAAGGCCTAGAGCTAAGATATTTGGTATGTAGCATTATCTAATGGACCTCTACCAAGTTTGTTCAAATAATTGCCCTAGGGTCAAAATTGGCCCTGCCCTGGGGTTTATTCTATTTTATATAGGAAAATTTAAAAAATCTTCTTCTCCGAAACCACAAGGCCTAGAGCTAAGATATTTGGTATGTAGCATAGTCTAGTGGACCTCTACCAAGTTTGTTCAAATTATTGCCCTAGGGTCAAAATTGGCCCCGCCCCGGGGGTCACTTGATTTATAAAGACTTATATAGGAAAATTTAAAAAATCTTCTTCTCCGAAACCACAAGGCCTAGAGCTAAGATATTTGGTATGTAGCATTGTCTAGTGGACCTCTACCAAGTTTGTTCAAATTATTGCCCTAGGGTCAAAATTGGCCCCGCCCCGGGGGTCACTTGATTTATATAGACTTATATAGGAAAATTTAAAAAATCTTCTCCGAAACCACAAGGCCTAGAGCTAAGATATTTGGTATGTAGCATTGTCTAGTGGACCTCTACCAAGTTTGTTCAAATTATTGCCCTAGGGTCAAAATTGGCCCTGCCCCGGGGGTCACTTGATTTATATAGACTTATATAGGAAACTTTAAAAAATCTTCTGCTCCGAAACCGCAAGGCCTAGAGCTTAGATATTTTGTATGTGGCATTGTGTAGTGGACCTCTACCAAGTTTGTTCAAATTATGGCCCCGGGGTCAAAATTAGCCCTGCCCTGGGGTTTATTCTATTTTATATAGGAAAATTTTAAAAAATCTTCTCCGAAACCACAAGGCCTAGAGCTAAGATATTTGGTATCTAGCTTTGTCTAATGGACCTCTTTAAAATCTGTTCATATATTGGCCATGGGATAAAAAACGGCCCAGATGGGTCACTTGATCTTACTTAGACTCGTATAGAAAACTTCAACAATGTTAATCTCCAAATGACCTTTTCTCCTGGTGAGCATTTATAGGGCCATCATGGCCCTCTTGTTGGAGAATTTAAAACAAAAAATATTAATTTTGCTGTAAAATTGTCATTATTTCAAACTTCAAATTTAATGTGTCTATGAAAAAAAATTATTGTATCTACCACCTTGCAATGCTTCTACTTATATTCATAAAACACATGTATCTTTGTTATAAGGCTGAAAGTCGTAGTATTTGGTTGTTATAATGAGAACACATTTTGCCAGTTTTTTTTATTGTGTTAACTAGTGTATTTGTAGCTCAATTAATAAAAAGTTTCCACATATGAAATTCATTTGTCATTTTTTTAAGCCTAGTCAGAACTCAGATACAGACAGGTAATCTATTGAAATCTGACAATCTCATCTTCTTTAAGTGGGCTATTGAAAATAAACAATTTACATACACAATGTTGAGAAATTTCACAAGCCTGAATAGCCCGGGCTAATTAAGTTTAAAGATTGCAGACATGAGACATGTTTCAACGTCATTCATGGGGGCTTGTTTAAAACACTGGGTCACAATGTAATCAAAAAGAAGTATGTTAGGATATTTTTAATTATTTTATATATCAGATGTTTCTTAGATAAGTTGACAATCTTCAATCAGAATCTGGTCCGGCGTCTATAAATGCTGTCATCATGTTCTCCACTTCTATGTCTGTCTTCTAGAAAAAAATATATAAGATAAAGATAAGACACCGTAACCAGTTTATCAGTGCCTCACAAATAATGTATGCTTTCTCTTCATTCATAAACTTTGGGCTAAATGAGTTAACAGAATATAAAGGAATACCAGTCCATGTCTTAAAAGATGTGTACCCTTCTATGTTCTTCTATACAATCTGACTATCAACACCTGCATTATATTACAATGACGAAGTAATGACATTGCTACTTAACAACGTAACAACTACAGTTAAACCTGTGAACAAAGACCACTCTTGGGAATGACATGTGGTCTTTATTGACAAGTGGCCTTTATTTTGAGGTCATTTTGTTCTATATAATAGATGACAGTTTTAAAAGAATGGCCTCTATTCACAGGGTGACCTTAATTTGGAGTTGGTCGCTAACATATATTTGATCGTGGCTGATTATCACTGAATTAAATAATTCAACATAGAAACTTACGGTAGTACTACAAGTAAAGCATCACATGAATGAAATACCAGACAGGGCCATTAAATATGTATTATCAAAGTATACACATACCTCATCCCCAGGTTTATCATGTATGTTATCATCCTGATCAGTAGCTGATTTCATTACATTCTCTTCATCATCACTAGATACGGTGTCTGGGTTAGCTTTATTAAGTGTCTTTGCTTCAGCTACAATCTTCATACTTTTCTCACCACTGTTCTTGTCATTATTATTTTCATGTAAGTTTGTGTCTTCACTTGATTCCTTATCTTTATCAGCACTAACTACATCACCATCATTCTCATCATCAGTATTTTCATCAACACCATCAGTTTTATCACCCGAGTTCCTGTCTAGCACAGAATCATGGTTAGCTTCTTTACTTTCTTCCTCATCACTTTCCACCTCCTCTTCCTCATCATCAGACACTTTATCAATATTGTTTACATTATCCACAGATTTCATGTACTTTTTATCTCCACCTTCTTCATTATTAGCATCAAGATCATCTTGTCTTTTCCTTTTCAGTGTTAAACTATTTCTCTGTTCTTCCTCATTTCTTCCGGTAACAGTCAATTTATCAACTACAGTGATATCAGCATCAACTACCATCTCAGATGTATTGTGTCCATTGGACATATCTGTACTATTCACAGCAGAAGTCGGTGTTTCTAGAACAGATTTCTCTGCAGTGTTTCCAACATAAACTAAATTCTGACAGATAATTGGACCATTCAGACAAGGTACTCGTGGATGAATCAAAACTTCACAAACTCTCATGGCCTCAATGCATACAGATGATACCTAGAATGTAATATGTAGTCTTAGTCTTGAAGGTAACATGCAGGAAATAATACAGTGCAACCTCTCAAAAGCAACACCCTGTGAGAGAAGCAAAATTATGTTGTTGTTGAGAGGTTAAATTAATGGTAAATAGTAGTTGGGAAAAATAATGCTGTTGTATTAGGGAGGTTGTTGCTCAAGAGAGGGTCACTCTGGAGAGGTTGTACTGTATTTTAGAAATCAACATTGCCTACGAACTGATTGCACCATGTTTTGCAAATTCCATTACCAATTACCAACAAAAAGTTCCAAGTTATGGTCACAGGGCAATGAAATTAAATAATATAACGCATAAATGAAGAAATTAAAAACAGTTAATGTTTATCGCTGTCTAGTTCATTCTTTTTATTTACTTCTTGTAAAAAATCAAAGAGTCAGTCAAGAAAAATTGAAACAAACAATAAAACAGATAATGCTAACTAGAGAAAATATAAACACATGACTTAAAGATAATAGGATTATCTAAAGGACATAATGACACAAAATGAAAATAATATACTAATCTAAATTTGATAAGTATCACTTACTCAATGTTTGACTAGGCTGTACATACATGCATGTACAAATATATAATACACAGATAGGCTTCAATAGACATCTTTTTTCCCATTTTTTGCACTGGCATATGGTGCTTGAATAAGCAAATTGTAATTAAATCGAATCAACAGTAGACTTTAAATTTTGAAGCAATCACTACAAACAATATCTTAAGTGATCCTTTCAAAATTTGAATAGTACATGTATATGTTACAATTTTCACATGGAGAACCAACTTACTTCTAAATCTTGGTCCAAAGTTCCCACAGAGAAAATCCCTATTGCACATTGTATAGGTGATGGGGCTGTAGGGTGTGAGGAAAGAATAAGGGCCTGTAGAACCTTATATAGTCCCTTACGACAACCAGTACTAGAGTAGGGTATAGGAATAGCAGTTGTTTGTTGTACAGTTAATATTGTCTGAATAATAAATCCCTGTATTTCCTGAAAAAAACAACATTAAGTTGACATTATCAATTAAAAATAACAATTTAAGTAACAGCCAATTAACAATAAACATTCTGGAATATTGATACTATTAACTGGTATAATCAAACATAAGAAACATTGACCAAACTCTAAAACAGAGGCAGAATTCATTCATGTATACAAATGTACTGACAAACCTTGTCTATTAATTAGCTGGGTCCTGGCAGGGGACTTGCTGGACTTGTATCCTGATATCCAGGTTTGAATCAGAGTCGGGCAGGTCATACACTTCTATAAAAATTTGCCAACATTGTCAACTTACTTCTATAGGTGGAGAATCTGCTGGAGTTAGCACTGGTTAAAATACAATTCAGGTAAACTGGCCGCCATATATAACTGACATATCATAGAAAAGTTTGTCAAAATTCATTTTTCAAAGCATCAAGGGGCATAACTCAGAAGTGCCTAGGAAGTTTGGGCAGGTTATTGACCTGGACTGAGATCTCATGGCCATCAACATTTCCATGAAGTTTGGTGAGGATCCGAATAAAACTGTTTGAATTAGAGAGCGGACACTGTTGTGGATGCCGCCTGCCCGTCCACCATGGGTGTTCCCATAATACGACCCATTTTTCAAACAGGCGTATAAAAATGGCATTAAACCAATTGTAAGTGAAATGAATCAGCTTACCTGTATTTTCTTAGCAGATAATTCACTCAATGAAGTTGTTAAAATCCAATACAAAGCTGAAAATACAAAGTTACACATGGTGAATCAATATAAAACTGTTAATTAAAGACATTATAGAAACCAAATAATAAACTACCAATACCAGTAACTTTTGAGGACATCTCTACATGATTATAAAAATTAGGGAGCAAAATACAAAATGTATACAAAATATCATCATTAGATACAATTGTAAATACTTAAGCATTTGACATGCTTTAATTCATTCTAGTCAGTCTAAACTAATCTAAGAAAATGTATTTAACCAATGACAAAACAAGTAAAACCTAAGTAAAGCTCAGCCTTGATAACCAATGGATGACAAGAGGTAACTCCCCCTGATTGCCAACTGGATAGTATTAGCATTATCCAATATTGATTGAACAAGGAACAATCTCTCAATCAAGTCTGAGGACCCTAGGTCAGATATTTACACTATGACCTAGACCTATAACCTCAAAATTTGTCATTTAATGACCAACCTCCCAACAATGTCTGAGGATTATAGACAAAAAAATTCTCTAGTTATTTATCTGACAAGGTTTGGTTGCGACGAACCAACCAAAAGACTGACCCGACATGGGCAAAGCAATATACTCCCGCTTCTTCTAAGGGAGGTACTATAAGTATCTTTATGACTGAGCAACTGAAGAAAACTGAAAACAAAGAATATGTCTCCTTTTGTTGAACCTTGTATATCACAAAACCTACCATCTAGAGCTGCTTCAACTAGTTCACTGTTGGCATGGGGATGTAGCTTTCTTTGTGTACTTATACCCTGACTTATCTCCTGGTAACCCTTTCTCTTCTTCCCCTTCTTCGATGAAGAGCTTTCAGTAGAACTTCCTGTTTTATTTCCAGTAGAAAGCTACAAAACGTTAAAATATTTGTTAAATTAAAGCCATGGTTCAAGTTAACAGATAAAATAGTACCAACATAATTATATGAAATGGTGACCATGTATATTTTTCTCACACAAACCATACTGAAAAAGTTTCATTTTTGAAGAGATGTCAAACCATCTTCATAATGAAGAGTAGGGAGAAGCAGTGGTTTAGGGGCAGAGCATTGTACTCCTAACCAGAGGTTGCGGGTTCGAATCCCATCATTAGCGGAATTTGACCGGAACTTTCACAATCCCTTCTTTCAGCATGAGTACTGGTCAGAATCCAAGAAGTAGTCATCGAGAGTAGTTAATATAAGTTTTAAGAACTTGATCTACAATTGATGTAAAATAAATAAGTTTAAACTAAACTAAAGAAATAGCCTCCTACCTGAAGAGTTTCTGTAAAAGGGGAACAATCATGAAGTATCTGTTTTATTAGGTTATTCTCTTCTGACACAATTCCAGAGCAACCATTTAAAACCTTTATCCATGTTGTAAGAACATTATACACTGTACTTCGTAAATATCTACAAAATAAAAAACAAATGGAAGTAAACGTATCTCTTAATTATCCTATAGAAAAACAAGTTTGAATATCAACTGTTTCCATGGAAGTAAACAATGGTTAGATATCTAACAAACAAGCAAAACCATAAGTTAGTAAGTCTGGTAATAATAGTATTTTGTGAATATCTAGAGTACAAAACTAGACTAACCCACCAATGCGAGTTTTGAAAGGATTTACACAAATTATATAAACTGTTACAAGAAAATACACAACTATCAGGTTTTGAACTTTTGACATTCAGGTGTGCTGTCAGGACATATTCCTTAAATACAGGGATCAACTTGTAAGTGACAAAAATGACAATAATAGTGCTATCAATATCATATAATTTATATCCCTATAAGATTTGAGTGTTTGCCCTATCAACATTGATACAAACTGTCACCAAGTAATGATATCTCATAACTTACCCATACTGTTTATTATGACCAAGATTTTCAGACTGTGTCCATATCAATTCTTGTGATAGTACACTGATGACGATACTTGACTGGGGCACTAAATTCTTCTTACATCTGCAAATAATGTCATAGAACTTAATTCTAATCAAATATTGAATAAAACTTGATCGTTAAATGTTTCAAGATACAGTAAACTAAAAACTCACAAATATCAACAAAATGATAATTGCTTATTTATCATAAACTATTTTTTGTTTGGTTTCACACTGATATTTTTTATGAAATGCAGCCACAAAAATGAAACAGCAACACAAAACATTAGACTGTGGCCTTCAATACTTGGCAAGTTGAGACCACATTTCATCTACCATCTTTCAGGAGAAATCAACTATTGCTTTGAAGTCAATAACAACTTTATTCATTCAGGTTAAATGCCATTTTTCAACAACTGATCAGTTATATACAGCAGCCGATTCACTTAACCAGTTTTCCCGGATAGTATTCAAACCAGTTCTAACTTACCCTTCCACATTAAACCGGCAAATTATTCAAATGTGGAGGAAAAATGACATTGTTGTCAAATTTTTATGCAAGGTTATAATCTGTCACAAGGGAATTAGGTCAATAACAACCTATCCAGTACGTTATTGTAGGTGTACTTACAGTACTATGATCTGATCCAGTATACATAATGCTGCAGTGTGGATATCAGGAATATAGGAAGCCAGCAATGTTCTGTTTGCAGTAGGTCTGTTCATCTGTACAAATTTATAATATAAAAGTAACATTTGTTTCAGCATGTTTAATGCCATTTTCAACAATATTTCAGTCAATATACGGCGACCAGTTCACGTAACAAGTTTTCCTGGACTGTATTCTAACCATTACTAACCTACCATTCTACAAGTAGCTGGCAACCTCTTCACATAGGAAGGAAAATAAATATTTTTGTCAATTTTTATAGAAGAGTATGCATTGCAGAAATCAAGATTAGAAGCCAGACTGCCAGGTTATAAGTCCAGCACACTAATAGCCTCATAGACACATTTATTTCAGCCAATGAATGTGTGTCTTGTTTCATTTTATGAACAAAGGTATCTTTGAATCAACAATATAACAAGAATGCCAGGTTACAAAATATGACTATCAAAATGTTTGGGATTCTATGAGTGGTAAATTAGTACCTGGTACGATAGGGATCTCATGCCCATAAACATTTCCACCAAGTCTGATGAAGATTGATTGATGATTGGTCGATTGATCAGTTGATGATTAGCCAATGAGGGGACAGTGAATTTTTAGTAAATTTTCAATGCATCAAGGGGCATAATTCCGAAGTGCCTGGCATGATAGGGCTGATTATCAATCTTGGTGTCCATAAACATTTTCACCAAGATTGGTGAAGATCGATTGATAATTGGTCGACTTAGAGGGTGGACACTGTGACTGTCAATGTATCAGGGGGCATAACTCGTAAATGCCAGGGCCGTTTGGGCTGGTTATCAAACTTGACTGAGATTTTGTGGTCATAAACATTTCCATCAAGTTATGTGAGGATCTGAATAAAACTGTTTGAATTAGAGAGCGGACAACATTGTGGACTATTAGCGCACGCCCGCAAAACCGGTCGCCTGCCACAGGTGTTCCCATAATACAACCCATTTTTCAAACGGGCATATAAAAATGGTAACTTCATTTCAGAAACTGATATCAAATTTAAATTTTTAATGTTCCACTTAAACCTAGATACACATGTTTTCAGGCCTAGGTTTATTAGAACTTTAAATGATTACAATATCTCACTTACCACCATATTAGTATTAACAGACAGACATCTACATATAAGCTGTATCATAGTTTCCACAGGTACTTTTATTGTACTGAACAAGTCCACTCTGTAAACAAAAATATGGGATAGAGAAGAAGTCCAAACTCATGACAAATAATAAGTGCTGCCAAAAGCAATTTTCACTTACACTTCATAAAATTCCCTCCATACGTTTTTAAAGAACATAGTTTTGAAATAAAAATCTTAAGTCTGCCACCTTAACTCAATATGCAGAGCGTCTATGGACCTCTGGACACAGTTATGTTCCTGCGATTTTTATTGCTTTATTGCCTGGTACATGTGTTTTGACTCTAATTGGATTTTTTTTTGTATTAGGAAATTTTAAGAAACAAAGACATTTTCTGTGACAATTTTGTTTATGACATGGCATTTAAAGTACTTTGCCCTCCATAGCCAAATGTATAAATAAATACTAACCTTAGTAAAGCTTGCAAACATCCTGATAATGTCCTCCATCTTGAAACAAGGGAGGTAACTTTGGTACTCCATGATGATTCAATAGTAGACAAATTCAGACAAACTTTAGTGTCATTCACAGAACTGAATCCTGTAAACACAAGTTAGTATGACAGATTACAGACTGGTATATATCTATTTAATACACTAGACAACGATTACAGTAACAAACATTTCATGTCATGCCACAACAAATAAATGTCAACAATTATGAAAATTCCCAAAAATAATCTTCAAAAGATATTACATAAAAGTTGAGGAAAACAGCTGAGTTTTCAGTATTTTAAGACAGAATGATGAAAGACAATTCTACTATGTGAAGTACCAGCAGTATCCTATTTGGTTGATCACATGCTAATTAAATAACAGTATCATTAATTTTCCAAATAAAACATTCAATGTATATGATTATCATTATACATGCAATTAATAAATAAATTGAAATAACAGGAAATGTCATTGGTACATAAATATATGAAGTAATATTTGAATAATAAGTACAGTAGATTCTTCATAATCAGAAACTGACAGGTTTGAAATGTTAGTTCTAAAGAAAAATCCACGGTTTCAGATAATCCATGGTATGGTATACATGTATCTAGATGTGTTGAATTTGTCATGGCTATGAAAAAATTGGACACCAAAATTTCGTTTCCGATTTCCCAGATATTCAGGTAATTTGTTGTAGTTTGTCAGATTTTCGGGATATTACTGAAATTGATAAATCCTACTAAAATCACTATTGTCTTTTGTGTACAATAAAAAATATTTTGTTAATCAAAGATGAAAAAAACAAGTGAAGTTCAAGGTTATACTGGTTTACCACTGACATCTCTTCTTATAGAATATAGACCCAGACCTCATGATAATATTGTGAACAGTGTAACATCTATATACACATAATACACAATAAAGAACTAACTTGTTTCTAATCCATCGTAGAGTTCAGTTAATGTATTCTCCATACTTCCCAGTACTTGCTGACATTGTGATGTCCAGACCTCTGTATGTTTAATACCTCCAGATCCACCTGGTCCACATCTGGACAACAACGCATAGCAGGTGTACACAGTCTGAAATTTGTAGAAAATGATTTTGCATACTGTCTGTACATTCAAGAGTGTTAACTCATGTACACAACATGATGGTTTGTGTACTCATTAAGATACCTATGTACTCACTTATGTCAGTGCTGAAAACATTATTCAACCTAACAAAGAATTTGAAGCAGGGTTTTAAGCATCAAATAATTATTTTGTGAATTTGTTCAGATTTATGCCAGCTGTCAACAGTAATATACAAATATATAGTCAAACCTGTGAACAAAGGCCATCCATGGGAAAGACAAAATGTGGCCTTCACTGAAAAGTGGCCTTTACTTGGAGGTCATTTTATTCGAAATAATCTGTTTTTTTAATGACCTTTATTCACAGAGTGGCCATTATTCAGAGGTGGCTGCTAACACAGGTTGACTGTATACTGATGGGCAGTTACCCTTACTAGTGATCTTGGATACTGAACCATTGTAGTAAACTTGTTCTCTAGTAGACATTTTTCTACATGAATAACCAACAGATGAAGATAAATTACCTCAATCTTCAACCAAATGTAAGCCATAGAACCAGTTTATATTGATTTACTGTATTTTCATTTATTTTCGTTGGGCTCGATTTTCGTGGTTTCTACTAAAATGGCTATTTCATGGGGACATAAATTTGTGGACTTTGACTTTTGAAATGATATGCCTTATCTCTGCATTTAAATTTGTGGGGATTTGATTTCGTGGATGAGCCGACCCACGAAATCCACGAAATCAAATCCACAACAAAATGAATGATTCCACAGTACATTTGTATATCATTTTTACAGGAAACAACTTCGCAGCGAGCGGTGTCAACGCTAGTCTGTTCACCACCTCTATCCACCAATGAAGGACTTTCATCTTTAAGTTTTATATGGGTAACTTGTTAACTAAAGACTTGTGATTCTGTTTGCATGTAAGTGCTGAATTGTGGATCGTTAGGGATCGCCACATGCCCAACAAATCACAGCCCTTAACCAAATGATCAGCCCATCTTCTGGAATCAGTCCAAATTATCTGAGACATTAAATTAAGACAGAATCCTACCTCAGATGTTGTATTGTTTTCTAGTTGCCTCAGTAGTACAGCTTCTATCCTGTTCTTAAAAGGTCCAATTGGTCCTGGGTATGTTTTTATACACTGATTGATGCAACACAAAGCTGATTGACAAACCTGTAAAAATGATAAAGAAATATGAATACAACATTTTATACAAAAATGTGTTTTACTATATTTGATACAACACAGAACTGACTTACATATATGTACCTGTTTGTGATAAAGAAATATAAATATGATTTGATATAAAAAATAAAGTCAACCTAATATTACAAATTATCAGTCCCCCGATTCATTTATCACCCTTGCTATTTTAGTCGAAACAAGAGTGCCAGGTCACAAAATACGCCCCTCAAAATTCATTTTTCAAGTGTCAGGGGGCATAACTCTGAAGTGACTGGGCCAATTGGGCTGGTTATCAAACTTGACTGAGATCTCAGGGCTATAAACATTTCCATAAAGTTTGGTGAGGATCGGAATAAAACTATTTGAATTAGAGAGTGGACACCGTTGTGGATGCCGCTCATCCGCCCGCCCACCCACCAGCCAACCAGCCCACCAACCTGCTGTGGGTGTTCCGATAATATGACCCGTATTTCAAACAGGCGTATAAAAATTCAGCTAACCAACAAAAATGGTTGTAGTGGTTTCATATACAAATTCCATCTTGTAAAACACTTAAGTCTGATGTAATTACAAACACTAAATTTGTCAATTTAAAAGTGAAGTTTATAAACTTTTGAAAAATCAGTTTTTATAAAATCTATTAATTTGATTTGTATCACCTTGTAAAATGTTACATCTCTAAGAGACTTATTTGGGTAAACAAAATATGTGCATGTGTTGTTAAACTAGTTGTAAAATCATTTAAGATATAAGTCATTATAAGAACAACCACTTACCTCATACGGTGCTGAAATCAGCAAGGGAAGTAACTGTGGCAATACAGATGTAGTTAGCTCCCTTGTTAAATCGGAGAAATTTTTGGATTGCATTATTATCTGTCCGAGAATCTGGCAACATGCAGAAAACACAGGCAAGGCACAATGACCCTGTAATTAAAACATTTTAACAATAAAGTTTAATACTGTAAACATTATCAGATACATAATCATTACAAAGGTAGGAGACAAAGATATTCTTTTTCATACAGCCAGAAAATAAAAAGTTTCTGACAGCATGCTGAAATGTCTGCCAATATTTTGGGACCATAGATCAATTAATAAAAATGGATAATGTGTACAACTTCACTCAAATGGTTTATAATGATAAAATTCTACCTATTAAATACTGTGCCAAAAAATCACAAAAATATATTAACATGTAGCCTACCAGTCAATGATCTTGATTGATGTGATGATATATGATTTAATTAATAATACTTATTGAAGACTTCTCACTTAAGCTTGAGTGATATTCAAAGTAATTCATACTTAAAACTAGATCAAGGGCTCAAGATATTGAAATAAGGATGTTCATATAAGGCATGCAAATTTAAAAGCAAAAAAGAACATACAGTAAAACCTCGATTATCCGAACACCGATTATCCGAATACCCGGTATTATCCGAATATAATCTACGGTCCCGATTACGTTTCTATATATTTCAATTACTACGAAACCCGGTTATACGAATCCGATTTTACGAATACCTGGTGTAATCCGAACACATTATTTGGTCCCTAAAGTTACGAATGCGCTTATTTCCACACCTATTATTCGAAATCATCAATTGATAACAATGGCCGATTGAGAATCAAATGTCGAGTGACAAACAATGTGTAACATCAATTCATACACGAAGCGTGTCAACAGTTTAATCATCGTTAAGTTGACCATATTAATTGTTACGATTTTATAATAATCGCCATGAATATTTCACAATGATCTCAGGTATAATAAGTTGATACGCGTAAGTACCTGGTGATCTGTATGAAGTTATTTGCATTTCAGCGTCATTCAAAATTTAAAAACTGATTCGAACACAATTAAACAAAACTAACTAGAATATGATGATTTTGTGAAAAATGTTCCAAACATAAAAATATTACGTCTTCGATTCTTTAATTGTTTTAGAATGTGACGATAGCGATGCCTAGTAGATCGTTAGTAAGTGAAGTGAGAATGACATATTATTGTGTCGGATTGTGTTCTGCATAATCCATAAATGCGCGGGTATTTTTTTAACAAAAAATATTGGTTCATTTGTTAACTCATATACATTCATAAAACAAGGATAAATAATAAGAGTTTGTTATTCATTTTATTTATTCTTATTATCACTCAAGTAACGTCTTGTTTACATACGAGAGTTAACTCCCTTGCAGTATAAGGACAGTACGGAATTTATCGTTTCCAACCAGTACATCATACCGAAATGGATTATTCGAAACCATGGATTATCCGAATGATTTTTCAGGGCCCAATGACATTCGAATAATCGGGGTTTTACTGTATAACCAGAAGTAAAATTCAAGTTTGTAAATTCTTCAACTAAACGCAGGAGCATGAAATATTAATGTACATGACAGCAAAGTTGTTTTACAACAAATCTACATAAAAAACATTGCGGTATCTTGAATATTTAAGAACTGACTAATAAAACATGAATGACTAAAACAAGTAACAGTCGTCAAAACTTTCCACTAAGCCAGAGAAAAATTGGAGAGAAAAAATTGTTTTGGTGCACTAAGAAAATGTAATATAAATAGAGACATAACTTGAATAGACTACTTTCAGCAACTCAGGTTAAAAATAAAAAAAGGTTTGTTTTGGAGTGCTTTGACCCAGAATTTTAGCACTGGCAAGTAGGTTACCAAAGGTTATTTTTATTTTCAGCCTCATTCAAAAAACTCATTTACAATCTCATGGCATTCAAGTTCAACACATCCATTCATAACAAAAAAGACGATTTTAAACCACGTCTTGTGATCATAATAACAGTTTCTCTCAAATATTCCAATGATAGAACACAGTTTGTACTCGGGGACCTTGCCCAACTATGCTTTCATGAATATAAATGACATTATTAACCAGAATTAAGTGAGTTTTACTAGTCTCTATGGACTTAATGACCAGATTTATAACCTGGATTTACATAATCACTTATGAACTTGTATTTGCCTGATAACAGAACATGCTGTGAAGTTGAATACACTAGTACATGAGTTTCAGAAACTTCATACACTGGTATACTATAAATTATATTTTCAAACATTTGAAGAATCAGATTTAAAATACAATTCTTTTAAAATAGGGCCATCCTTAAAATGTTTGTTTGCTGTAACCTGACACAGAACATTTTCAGTGGGTAGGTAGGTAGGATTTTTTAAATTTATTTTTACATTTAATCTAAAATACAAGTCAGAATACTATTTTTAATGAAAAAAAACCTGAGAGGGCAAAAAAAAGTTGGGAAGGGGCCTTTTTGGGTGAGTTGTTAGCGTTCATACAAACAAAGTTTTTTTTAAGGATGGCCTAGTGGAGGTTGAATATCCATTAGCATTCTTGATTGAATCATTAATGTTTTTATGAGATTCTTCTCACCAAGGTCTGAAGCTGAGACTGGTCTCATATCTCAATATGTATCAGTTTTGGTGCTTTTTTAAAAGTTTTTATTAATCTAATCAGGATAGGTCTGACCCACCTCCATCGTTAAGGTCGCCGACTTCAAATCATTGTAACCTCTCACTGATAGTGGGTTGTGGGTTCGAGGCCCCATTGCCGACCATGTCTCTTTATGTGAGAAAGTAGACAGTTGCTTAAGGAGGATGGGAGTGACCGAGTCTAGTACTGGTTCTTCCCAGGAATGATGGTTATGTAAACTATCTGCCTCATATGACACATTGACCATATGATATTTGGTGCATGTTTAGGATTTTTTCTTTTTTCGTTAAATCATAGGTAATGGAAAATGGATCCCTTCTCAATCCTAAATAGTGATAATTTTTTCCAAAGTGTACCTAATCAAGGGGTGTGGAAACATCATTAATGATTATATCAAGTTTTCATAAAAAAACAGAAATGGCAATGCTAGATCCCCAATTAATGAAAATCTGAAAAGTAAGGAAGAAAGTTTGTTGCCCCTTTGTGCCACAAATAATACATTGTTTTAATTAGACAAAAAATGGGTATTTTACATTACCTGCATAATTTGAATAAGCAACTTTATCCAAGTTAAAGCATTTTGTTGAAAAACACTTGTAGTACATTGTTTCACTAACACATTCAACAATAATATACCTTCTCCTCTGAAAAATACAAAAACTTATTCAGTACTATTTAGAGTACATGTAATTTAAAATCTAAATAAATAGAAATTGAAGATACATTTTTAATTAAATAATAAACAAAAATATCTTGATTGCAAATGTTTACCCAGAATAAATGATTTTATTAAAGTAAATCATTATCAATTAATGTCAATAATTATTGTTCAAAGCTCCAAACTTAATTTTTAAGTATAGTTTCTTTCACTACCTACATGTACCTATCAAAGTCTAAAATCTAGACAGCACTGCAACATTTCTAAATCATCATTGAATGTATTTATTCAATTACTGATAAGTTATTTAATAGGTTCTAGAATTCCAAAATGTAATTATACATTCTAACGTTTGTTTTGTAGGTGTATATCTGGTAAAATTATCAAAGCATTCAAACATTCAAAATATTTTAGAACATTCGGCCACCCTTAAAAATGTTTGTTTGGTGTAACTGTAACCTACCTAGAAAATCTTTAGTATATAGGTAGGCAAGAATTTTTTTTTAAATTTTATTTTACATTGGACCCAAAATACCTGTCAAAATGCTATTTCACATTTTGAAAAAAAAATACCCAAAAGACCAAAAAAAGTTGGGTATGTCGGTTTTTGGTGAGTAGGTAGCGTTGCTTCAAACAAAATATTTTTAATGATTGCTTAAACACCTACCTGTGTTTGCTGGATCCAAGACAACTATGGACATGGCTTACAATGTCTTGAACATTGCTAGAGGATTTCTGAAAATTAATGTAATATTAATATAAATATGATTTATTCATAACCATATTGATCAATCAATGTAGCAGATGAAAGACTTATCGAGGGCTCAGCGCAACACTGTTGTAACTTGTTCTTATTTCAATATGAGTTACGAAACTGTTGCGTTGAGCCCTCAATATATAAAAAGCATGATATTTTTATGTATTAACAGCCAATAAACTTGCATGTAATAAACAAAAATTATTAAAATAATTTCTACACTTTATCTTTTTACTTTATTAAATTCTATACTTCATGCGTTTTACTTAATGCCATTTATACATGTCAGAATATAAACATCATTCTTAGTGTTAATATATAGAAGACCATTCCTAGGAAACAAAGAAGGAATTGTTTTAATGAGCAGAATGATGATTTTGATTCCCTGCTCTTTTACTGTTATGGTGAGCAGCCATTATTATGATGATGGTATGGTAAGGTCATACTATTTTACCTTAAAACTGGCAAAATATGTGGGTTTGCAATGAAGTATGCATGTTCCAGTACTGCAAACAGGCAATGGATGGCAAACCCCTACAATATTGCCAGTCAGAAAGCGCAACTGACTACCAGCCTCCTCTTACAGTAAGTGCAGTCCAAGACAGAACTACTGTAGCCTTAAGAGCTTAGAGTAAATGATTCCGAAAATTCAAATCGACCTTGAATCTCTTAAAAAGGAGAGTAGGAATGGAGACTGGGACATAGAATGTCCTGAAAATGGAGAAGAGTAAGCTCAGGTGGGAAAGTGAGTTAAGTGACAAGCAAAAGGCTTCAAATATCTTATAGGAGCTCTCACTCAGTTTAGATATCTGTAAACACTCTGTAACATTAATGTTTTGGGGGAGAAGTGACTTGGCATGCAAAAAGTGATGATCAGGGATTGATTTAGAATCTAGATCATAAATTAGCTGTCTGAGGAAGCTCTGCCGCCTAGACAGTTATGGACACATAAATAGCTTATAGGATACATAGAGAGCAGACTGGGACTTTGCGTTCGCATCTTGCAACATCAGTGTATCCTTTAGTACTCTATGAGACCGCTAGGCTGTCTATAGAGTCGGATATACTATAGTTGCTTGACCAGAACTGGGTCATAGTTCTGTATCTTGGGATATATATGAAAGATAAGTTATTTGGCATGTGTTGTGAAAATGATCTGAGATTGCTTTGAAATCTAGATCATAATTAGCTGTCTGAGGAAGCTAGAAGATGGAGAGATCAGTCTGGGACTTTGTGCTCGCATTCTCTAACATCAATATATTCTTCAGTACTCTATGAGACCGCTAGGCTGTCTATAGGGTCAGATATACTATACTTACAGGACCAGAACCGGGCCGCAGGTCTGTATCTCAGATAGAGGTTCAAAAAAAAAAAAAAGTAAAAAGTATGATTGCACCATGATAATTACTTGATTAGTTATCAATATAGTTGGACGTTGGAACATAATTATATCTAGTAACCGTGATTGTCGATCTACGTAAGTCCATCCGTGATAAGATTTTACTAATTGTCCAACGTTTGTGATTATTGATGGCTGAGATAAAGTTAATCATTTGAAACATTGATTATTGGTGTTAATTCGTTTGAAATACATGTCAAACGCATGCAGATTTCATTTTATTTTTACATAATCAAAGCCAAGGTAGGCTTGAGGAAAATTATATATATCAAGTTGTCACTGTGATGGAGATAGCATCAATTCGCTCGGCTCGATACACGTTACACTACCAAGGAGTAAAGGTGAATTAGTTCTTGACTAAGCTGCTACATGTGCAAGATGGATTAAGGAGCTGTCCCAATATCACATAAGACTGGTTCATAAGGCATGGAAATGCTGAAGCTCCTTCAAGGAGATCTGACCCTGACCAGCAATGTATTAGAGTATTTAGACACTTTCACGATTTGCCTTGTGGGGGCTGCGACTATTGTAGTAGAGCTGAGTGGTTGGGAAAAAATTACTGAAGAGGTAGATGATGCAGTCAAGGACGGACAGACTGCCCAAGATCCTGCAATCCTAAATGACAGTAATGAGGAACTGGTGTACAAACGATCAGATGGCAGCAAAAGACATGGTGACGGAGGCTTATGTAGCCATGCAGGGCTGTGACTAGCAATAGATTACGGAGTGATGCAGACCATGTGTCTGGCTGGAAGCTGCTAAGTAACCATGCAGGGCTTTTTCACAGATAAGGGAAAGGGCCTTTTCTTCAACTTTGGGGGAAAATAATGCATAAATTTGTCCCACCTGGACTGGACAGTATGCTGTCAAATTGACGTGGCAATATCATATATTCTAAGAGTCTGTAGAGTATGTTGTTGAATTGGCATTACAGGAAACGCTAAATACTAAATGCTCGTCACACTGACTAGAATAAGACTATATAACGGTTTCTAAATCAAATGCTTCAGCATCAGTCTACCGTCCATTAAAATCACGAATATTTATCAAATTGACAACTTACCACGGACGACAACAATTCGTTTGTTTGTAAAATATTAAGTGCATGTCTAATACCATCATTTCCTACACATTCGTTGCTTTTATCTGAAATATAACACTGAAAAACAGTGGAAATCATTGTGTCGCACACGTTCTCCGTGGGCGCAGCCATCTTGGTTAAGTATAAAATTCAGTAAACGGGACAATTCGACACCGTTACATTTCGACGAGTGCGCTCGTGAAGGAATTTTTTTATACCATCATTTCAGATGATTTATATATAAGGCCTAATATGAATATTCTTTCGTTGGAATGTATGCAGATGTATTTACATGGTTTAATTCTTCTTATAATAAGAGTGAAATTAAAAATTGTTAGGTTGTATAAAATACAACTATATCTGGTATCAAATAGTCTTATGGTCCGGTAGGTATATATACATATTCAATAGGTACACTACCATTAACAGACTGATGCATTCAGTCAATAATAACAGGCCTGTAGATTTATTTAGATACATATAACTACCTGATAATCAAGTAAAAACTGTTTGGGTCTCGTATTTTAAGGTTTTATAGATTTATAGAAATACGCATCTTTATTACAGAATGGATAATTGAGCAGCAATGATTATACACATATATAATATTTTACCACTGAGGATTGAGACAGGACGATATGTTGATGAACCTCCTGAGAACAGACTTTGCTTATTTTGTGACACTGGTGCTATTGAAGATGAAAAACACTTTTTGTTAGACTGTAGCCTGTACATGGATATTAGACATGGTGTATTTAGTGATATCATAACAAATGATGAATTTAGTGATGAAAAAAATGATCAAAAGTTAACCTTATTAATGTCTTATTACCCAAGAAAGACGGCAACATATGTGTCAATGTCATATTATCGCAGACGAAATGCCATGTACTCTTGATCAACTGTCTTGCCTCCCAAGCATATTTGTACATATATATTAATTTATAATTCTCTCTTTAACAGTTCTGTGTATTTTCCTAAAACTATCATACCATTGTAATTTACGTTATCATATGTCAAGAGATGTATATAAATGCTAAGTTCCAGGTGACATATTGGTCCAGTGGGCCGGGTACTTATATATTTGTTGTAAATATGTAATAATTATTTATGTTTGTATGTACATGTCACTGTAATAAAATATATCTATCTATATAATAATACCTATGGAATGTTAGTTATTTTTCATTATTAATTTGCTTAACATTTTATATATACTCACAGGTATATATTATAAGTCCTTGATGTAACCAAGGACTTATATACATACATATATATGTATGTATATAAGTCCTTGATGTAACGTAATGATGAGGTATAACCTTGAAGATTCATTTTGAGGGACTGATTCGGTATCATATTCCACTGTCTGAAATTAATGCTTCCCGACGGGCCTACAGTCATAAAAAATGTTTCTAGTTAAATTTCATTTTCTTGAAAAAAGATAGATTATTAAATTTAATTGTACCATAAAATAGCTAATTGTCTTTCACTACGGAGTGATAGCATGTTTGGAGTATACGTACATGTATTCATTTATTCTTTATTTCAAATGACATTACACAGTTAAATTTAAAAACAGTTCATCATGGGGGCACGAATTTATTCATTTTTGTAAAATTATGTAATATACAAGATTTCAAGATTAATTCAGAACATCAATTATATAACAATACGTAAAATTCTGAATTATGTCAAAGATGACCCCTGGTCACAATATCAGTATAAAATGTTTCTACATAATTGTGTTGTTGTCAAGGTCAAATACAGACGTAAGAAATTGTATTATAGGCCTAAGTTTAACCAAAATGTATGATATAGGGTCTACTCAGTGTGACCGTTACTTAAGACTGAATGTAACCGTCCATTTGACATAATAATTTCAAAGACAAAATCAGCGTTACAACGACATCATTACTATAATTATCAATTAAATTTACCAATCAAATGTATTCAATCAAATCAAAATGATATAATTAGCCAAAAGGCATTACAAAATTCATCTACAAAATATTACCTACAAATTACAAATATCATGTAACGATCGAATGATATCAACCATAATCGATAATGAAAATGTGTGAGAGCATAATCAATGATTATAATACTGCATATCAAAATATAAGTATTGTATATCCGGATAGACATAACTTTATGAATAATATATTAATAGTACAAATAAATAGCGATATTAAAAAGAAATCAAATTAGCGCGTTAAGAATTGTTGTTTTATCAATAGCCCTTTATTAATAGATACAGAGATATTTCGTAATTCAGTGATGTTTTCACATGCAAAAAGCTGACGTAGTGTTAACATACTAGGATTGTTTAAGAAGTATCTTTTGATGTATGTTTTCCTGATATCTTTTAAAAGTTCGCATTCGAAAAGGAAGTGAAATTCGTCGTCCAATTTATTACAGTTTAGACATAAACGTTCATTATGAGGAGTTGGTGGCTGCATGCCTCCATCGACCCTTTTATATTTCTAAATTTCTATATGAATGTTTCTCCAAGTTTTGTTTCCCTCTATTTTCTACCGTTGGACCATTTCCCTTCTTTTTCCCTCAAGGGTCCATGCACGTTCCCCTTTCTAAATAACTACGCCGCTACCTTTTCACTAAAGGTGGACAGGGGCCGTATAAATAAAGTCATTTGATATAACTCAATCGTTTCATATAGATATGGACCTGGGACCATAATGGTACCAGTATAGATATGCAAGGGAAGGTAACCATATAGGTCTTGTAGTGAGTTTATTGTACAAGATATAATGGTTGCATAATTGTCTTTCCAGTCAGTAACCAAACTAACCATGCAAGTCGTGGATTTATGAGCATTTAGGATTTTTCTAAATCGTCAAGAAATAATACTGTAAAGAAAAGCAGCACGATTTTCGTGTTGTTTCACTTCGACTGAAAAATGGTAAAATATGAAGTATATATGTACTTGCAGGTATTATTATATTTTATTCATATACAAACTATACGTATGCAATTCATTAACTCAAAAGAAGTAATTATAAATGTATTCGTGTGCTCATGTCGGTGTAGCTTAAAAGTTTACCCCGTTGAAAAATGACCCCACGGGGGTCATTTCTCAATGTTGAAAATCGACCCCGACATTTTTTCAACGTTAAATTGTGATCAAGAAAGTCGTTTGTTGAATATTGATCAATGTTAAATTTTGATCAATCCTGTGGTCAATTTTTATCGATAACTAAAACTCTAGACTAACGTCAGAGATCGATTGTACGAATATGAGAATTAATCATGCAGGTACGTAGCTCTCGTAAATACGTATTGTTTCACAGTGTATAATTACATGTACTGTGTTATGCCCTAAAAAGTTGTGAATTTTTCTTTTACTAGATGTTAATTTAATATTTTGCAATTCATGAGTTGTTTTTAAGTTCGGGGTGATATTTGATATATTTCAGTAAATTTTTGGGTTAATCAAATTAAAAGCGGAGTTACTCTAATCAATCCGTCTGTGTTGTTATAAACATAAGCTATGTCTTAACTATGATTACTTGTCTGATAGCTTGATAGCTTGTCGCATAATTTTAAAAGATAGTTGCTAAACTGCAAATTGCTATAAAAGCAAGTGGCAGGGTATTACGATAAAAGCGACAAAGTTGAACAATGGACATTTTTAACACCTGTTAGGGTCTCAGCTCCCAGACGTCTTTGCGATCGGATTAACCCCTTCAATTTTTATTGGTCAATCTATCATAAGCATTTTGTAACAGTGTTTTTCATTGGGTGCTTACTATTTCGGTCTTTCGATGAAGGTTGTGTCCTTCCTCCAAGAAGTCACTCTTGATTCAGACTTCTATGTTATAACACCTGTTTTAAATAAATTTGAGGAAAGGACACACTTCTTGATTATTTTTAGATCTTGGAAGACAGTCATCATCCGTCGGGTGCACAGTACAACACCCGTACAAACAGCGTAACAACTGTATATACATTTTGTCGTCCTAAGCGCCCTTTTGTTCTTGTCTATATAAGCGACGTCATATCGACTTTTTTTGCATTTTGTTTCAAACTTCTTTAAATGTGAATTATTTGAGATGCGTTTATTAAAAGAAAGTTAAAAGACAAAAATAAAATTAATCTTTTAGCTCGGTTATTAATCAAACAGTGAGTATTCAATTAAGGATAATTAACGGATCGACCCTAATACAAAACAAAGTTAGAGGTATTTGATCCTTACAAATTGTGATATTCAAACATAATGGATTAAATATTATCTCTCAAACATACAACGTTATGGAATGCTAGGCCTGGGTCAGTTAATTATAATTAATAATAATATATTTGACTTTGTGTCACAAAGGGAGGTAATATTGCTAACTAGTTCTCTCCATTTTCTATGATTGTATAGCATTTGTAATTTTATGTTTACAAATTCAAAAATCACACTATCAAGGACTTATATACAAACATGTATGTATATAAGTCCTTGACACTATCAAAAAAGCTTGTAGTGAATGTTTTACAAATTATTCATTCTAAAAGTGTGTAATAGTGGTTAATAAGGATGTCTTGTACTAATTTAAGGCCTGTGATCCATTATGTCCAAAAAAGGACAACTTCATATTCAGTGATGCAACGCTTTATTGCGTAAGTGGAGGGTACTTTCTTCTGTCATACAGATTAATTCATTCATACTGTTTCTAAATTTATTTTTAATAAAGCAATGACCAGCTGATTTACTTGGCTATATCCTGTCAGTAAGTCATTATTGTATTGTTTTTGTATCATTGAAATGAGACAATGTTATTATACAAATTAACGTACTTTATTGACTTTTCATTCAAAACATCATGACGATTGCGTGGGATTATTTTACTATCGCTTCATCGGGCACTACAAGTGTTTTTAAATTGACGTAAATTGAGTTTTGGGACTTATTTTGTGACTGGAACAGGACAAATCGATTACACATACGGTTGGTGCCGAAACAGAGACAGTTTATCTATCCGAAGGCTTGCCCATTTTAAGTAAGTTTTCTTTGAAGTCGCACCGAATAAACTTTCTCAATCTCGGCACCAACCATGCGTTCTCAATAATATATTTATGCCACAAAACCCTTTTTTTTAGCTTTGGATGATGGATTTTTCAATGTTTTATCGGTGTTGACCCTATCAAATGAAAGAACCTCTTTAAAATTCGCGTAAATGTGAAATTCAAATTACCTGTAAAGTTTTATGAATAGAAATCGTGAGAATGACTTACATTATATCATTATTTACTGTAAGGGATGGTTTTCAACGCTGATAATAACTCATTTTTTTAATGTGGGTCAAATTTTCACGCGTAATGGGGTCATTATTTAACAATATACATGTAGGTCAATATTTAACGTTGAAAATTGATCAATGATCCGTTGAAAAAAATTCCACGGGGTCAAGATTTTATGCTACACCGGCTCTCAGACCGTTGCTATTTTTCTGTTGTTTTTTTCCTTTTTTTTCAATATGCTACATGTACGTATTATTTTTTCTTTTAAAAAATGCTATCAACGTTACATGTAATTTTCTCTCTATTGAAATGCTTTTATTCTCCTCTTTTATCCTTCTAGGGAGGCTCAGTTTTATACTGATTGTTTAAGTGAAATGTTATTGAGGTTTATTCACAGGAAGAAGGTTTTAGATGAGTGGACAAGTGACTTCTGTATATGGCTTGGTATATATACACAGATATCAGACCAGTTCAGACAAAATCCCATGAATGCTAAGCATAATTATGTTCCAAGAAAAAACAACGACAGAAGAGACCTGCTATTTCAGCAGCCTCTCTCTAAAATGAAGACAATATGCGTACGCGTTATCTGCAGTTATTATAGCGTTAGGAACTTCGGACATATTTCGTATACTAGTATACAGACAAATATTTTATTCAAATATTGACATCCGCGTAGGCGTCGCAATTTTCAGCTTCATAATTATTTTACAAATGTACACGTAACTGCTGTGTCATGACACGATTATTCTAGAATAAACGCATTAAAAGGATAAACGTTGAATTTACGTGTACTAAATCCCTTCAACCAGTAAGCACAGTTAATGCTATTAGCTAATTATCAGGCTTTAAGTAAAATATAGAAATGGTACGAGACAACGGGCGTTATGCGCAATAACTGTTAATTAGTGTCAAACAGATATATATATATGCGTCTTTGTTTACAAAATGATGTACAGTGTGTGCCTCATTCCGGACGTGATTGTTATATCCTTTAAATATAAACACTAAGATAAGTAAGCAGGCCTGTCAGTGAACTTGTAGTTTGACCATCAATATAGAATAAATTCTGGATTCCAATTTCCTCAATTTGAACTGTGCTGGTATACGGTGAACATGTTCTCTGAACGTTAGAGAAAAACCACGACAAACAACGTACGTGGTTTTCACGATATGATCTGCGCAGGTATGGTCAACTGTCCTTGGCTCTGGACGTAACTGAAAGAAAAAAAACGTGAATTTTGCAACGTAAACAATGCTGCTGGTAAGGTGAACGATCTCCCGGCTGTAGACAACAATAAAATTGCGACAAACAACGTGCAGTCAGTCCATACAATGCAGGGTCTGTTTCTTGTATTCTAGCTAGTTTAAGTCAGTTATGGTACCGGTAATGACGCTGAAACCTTGAACCAATATGTATATATACTAGTGGTACCAACCAGGCTAAAACTGATGCTACTTAAGTGGCATAGCAACAATTCGTCAATCTGAATTTCATACAGTACGCCTATATTATCAAAATGAAGTATTAAGCTCAGACTGTAGACTGATGAATATGTACACTTTTAATAATCTATTTGATCAGGAATCTGCTGGAGATACGGAAAAAAGGTTAGTGACGAATACGCCATTGCAAGAATAGTTCCAGCGCTTGATATGTAAACAAACATAGAATAATAAACGGCAATCCCCGACGTACTATTTACATTTTCTACAGTGGTAAGGCTAATGTTACTATTGATAGCACGTAGACCGAAATAAAATGCAGATAGTCTATCTTCATTTTGTGTTTTATTTGATTACATAGTTGTATGATATTGGTCTGAAGTGTCTGTGTTTGTTATCTAGTTCTCTATATGGCAGAGACACAGAGACACTCGTCGATTAGTTCAACATCTACAATCGTTGTCTCTATACCAACCGCGACAATAGATCTACCAGTATACATAATCGCCGAGCCTCGCGGCCGTGTTCCAGTGGTTACTGCTGGATTTGTAACCAGGCAATCCGGGTTCCATACCCGGTTACTGAAGGTCATACAGCAGATTTGACAGCAATGTCAGTTTGCCTTCAGATGTAAAGAAGTTCTTGTGGAGAGATATAAAGTACTGGTTAGCATACAATCCAGGAAAACTGGTCAGATGAATCGGGCACCGAATATGACTGAAAAATTGTTGACAAAATGGCGCTAAATCCAAAATAAATAAGCATAAAGTCGTCTTAAAATGAGTCATACAACTCAATGTAACACGTGCCATGAGCCCGCTGTCGCATATATACACATGATTAAAAACCTCTTGATTTTAACCATATGGAGCTAGACCCCTATGTTTGAAAACAAAAAATCAACTGGATCAAGGTTAGTATACAACTATCATGTGATTTAGTTGTGATCTAACAGCATACTTTATTATGGTGATATTATTTACATTTCTTTGACAATACGAGGACGCATCTAGTCAATTTAACACATATCTTGAGCCACGCAGCATATTGTTCGTTGAATGAAATGAAATTACTATAATGTGGGTTCACCTGTCTAAATCATGGAATTCAGTTCGGTAATCCCCTGGCGTATTTCTCAATGTATAATTCTATCAAAATAATAACATTGTATACAATGGACAATTACATTAATCTACGTCATAATTCCATTAATGACGTTCTAAAGCACTTTGATTGAGGTAAAACTATTTCTTTTTTCAAGTTGACCCTCTCAATCTATTGCTTTACAGGTTCCCGTACTGACAAGTATGATCGACTTTGAGACTGGGGCAATTCTAAACCGACGTGAATTAATCAATTTTCTGAGAGTTATGTTGATAAAAAAGAACCATAATCCACATGTCATTTTGTAATATTTATTGTTAAACAATGATTATTAAAACGTTTGAGAGCAAAACCAATACATTTCCTTAAAAATCGTATTCTCTGGTGTCAGGTCAATGGATGTACAAATGCCCCACTTATCGGAAAAATAACATAATAATTTGTTATGATTGATATGAAAATATACAACATAATAGGCCCGTATGAAGCAGTTTCAGATTGGGATGGGGGGGGGGGGGGGGTTAGTACAGATTTTGACTCACAATTACTTACACTATCCCCCACCGGTTCCTACGACCAAGACTGAACAATACAACATGGCTGCAGCATGTTCTGATAAGACCAAACATGCGTCGCAACAATTTTCATGTTATTTCATTATATCAGAAATCATTTTAACTTAATTACCTCGTCCCAATTATATTTTGCTTTCCTTCTTTTCGTTTTTGGCCGTAACCATCGATTGTGCTTATCTTCGCTGCAAGCTATTCATCAGTTTTGGAAGATTCAAATTCGGCAAAGGATTTTCTTCGCGAGGCTTCAAGCGATTGTATTCAAATTATATGGGATTGGAAGGAATTTATTTTTCCTGGAAATACGTTCGATTTACAAGCGAATCTAGTTATTGTGAAACTGGCAGTTCGCTATGGCACTGAAAAGATTTCCGTCTGGCATAACTGTTTTGTCAACATGAAAGGAATTTATTGTTTCAATGAATGATGAAAGTAAATTGCTTGAGGAATAAACACATTTTCCAATTACCAAGCTTTTTATTCTAGGATCAGTGGAGCAAACGAGGCAAATATCCTCTAGCTTTGTGTTACTATATTTTCACAAAAATGTCCATATATGCCTTGATTAAGAGAATCATTCTTTTGGAAAGCGGAAGTATTGTGTAAAATTAATATAAAACAAATTGGGGGTCACTTGTGCAAAGTTTTAAAAAATTATATTGATCAGTTTTCATTTTACCTATATGTCTATGTGAAAAATGTAGCGAACTGTAGCAAACGTCTTCATTTGTAAGTCCTATTTATAAAAGCAATGAAAACAAAAGCATATAGTTTACATACATCTAAACTGTACGATTGCCTCTCTTGGATATGCTCGTATTACCACACCATGGTATTATACGTTTGCATAAACTCATAGAGCGTGTACGTTTTACTGTTATTTCATAAACGTTTATGATCATGGTAGATGATAAAATAAATAATCAAGATAATCGAGTAATTGTGCAATAAACAGACCTAATATTTGTACAAGGTCGATCTATATCTCAAATATCTTCTTGCTTTAGTTCATCACTAGGTCTCCAAGGCAAAATCTAAATGTGTCTGTTTTATTGTTTTTGTATTGTACTCCAAAATAGTTGTCGATTTGCCTTCGAAAGGACATGGCATAATATAAGTTAAAGTAAGATAAGGGTCTACAATGATTGTTTGTTTCCGATTTAAAAAATAATTTAGAATATATAAAAAAATGGAATGGATTGGGAATGATTACTAGTATTTATTCGGTATACTTCGACAACGCCTATATTGATGGAGATACGGAAACGGCCGATGTTTTCCGAATGGACTATTGTTTTTTCTTAAATCCAAATCAAATTATTTTTCCAAAAAGCCTTTTATTTATGTACACAGATCCAAAGTACGATTTTTCCCACTGTTCGATTCTTACTATCAATTAAACCTCTCTAGAGCGACAACCTCTCCACAACAGCAACATACTTTCATGAATTTTGCTTATCTCAAAATGCATTGCTCCGGAGAGGTTGCGACGTACGTATAAATGTTCCAGATTATGTGTGAATAACATCCTGATGATGTCAAATATTGTATAAGCATGTGTTCGCACATTATTAGCAGAAAGATGACAAAGATTTAAATGTATTAGGATGTTACACTGGAAAAAATCACCAATAACACCAATCCCATAATGCATTATGTAAATACGTTTCTCATAAGTATCACGTAATTAGACCAAATGATCAGTATTTATAGAGAAGACAATGCTCCAATATGTAAATCTACGAATAACCGACCATTCGCTTGGAACTGACCGACGTCAATGGATATATATAAAGGCTTCGAACTATCACTTAATATAATAAATGGTAAGGACATATCGGGCAGTTTCCGTAATTTTACTATTAAACATATAGGCAAAATGAAAACGTACAGACAGAATATTTTTAAACTTTTCATGATTCTAGCACATGATAATAGAAACATTTTAGGTGAAAACGAAATGAGAGTCGTGGTGCTAGTTTTTTAGTTGTCTACCCCTGAGAGTGACTTTATTTGCTTATTTTATGTCATTTCAAGGGCAGATCACTCATACATCAAACTTAAATACCAGATTTTCATTTTATTTTTGGTCAAAATACAAAATTTCATATATAAAAAAATACTTACATAAACAATACACATACTAAGCAATACACAATATAAAAAAATGCACATATAAAACAATACACATATAAATCAATACATATATAAAACAATACATATATAAAACAATAGATATATAAAACAATACATATATAAAACAATACACAAATAAAACGATACATATATAAAATAATACACATATAAAACAATGCGCATATAAAATAATACGCATATAAACAATACGAATGTAAATCAATATAAACATAAAACAATACACTAATAAAACAATACATATGTAAAACAATACACATGTAAAACAATGCGCATATAAAACAATACGCATATAAAACAATACGCATATAAATCAATATATATATATATAACAATACATATATAAAACAATACACAAATAAAACAATACACAAATAAAACAAAACAGACATTAAAGGATACATATGTAAAACATATAAAACAATGCGCATATAAAACAATGCGCATATAAAACAATACGCATATAAAACAATACGCATATAAATCAATATATATATAAAACAATACACAAATAAAACAATACAGACATTAAAGGATACATCTGTAAAACAATACGCAAATAAAACAATGCGCATATAAAACAATACGCATATAAATCAATATATATATAAAACAATACACAAATAAAACAATACAGACATTAAAGGATACATCTGTAAAACAATACGCATATAAAACAATGCGCATATAAAACAATACGCATATAAATCAATACGCATATACATCAGTACATATATAAAACAATACATATATAAAACAATACACAAATAAAACAATACAGACATTAAAGGATACATATGTAAAACAATACACATATAAAACAATGCGCATATAAAACAATGCGCATATAAAACAATGCGCATATAAAACAATACGCATATAAAACAATACACATATAAAACAATGCGCATATAAAACAATGCGCATATAAAACAATACGCATATAAAACAATACGCATATAAAACAATACACATACAAAACAATGCGCATATAAAACAGAGAACCGTGAACCTATAGAACAGCGTACATACCAAAGACCCTAAAAAACGCAACAACGGTTATTAGTAGGAACTACCACTGTATAAACACAGAGACTTTACACATTTTGAACGGTTAGGCAGCAAACATAATTTTACGCCGGTCATATTCATCTTTAGATGACATAAAATGCCAATTGCTCTAGTTTCCATCCAAAGGTTAAAGTTTATGCGCATAAATTGTCACCTTCGAGGAGATTCACATTTCATTGAGTCCTTGGGAAATCTTATTCAATTACATAGAAAGCTTAAAATGCAATTCCTTTGCAATTAGGACTTATCTAACCCAGCAATACTCGAGAGAGAGTGGCGAGGTGATATAAACATTAATGAACATCTCGCCAATTCTTTGTGAGTTAGAATTATCAGTTAACATTGAGTGTGATGTGGTATGCCATAATATCAAGAACTTATTTTAAAACCAATTCAATATTAATTACTCTGTCTCATGTTTCCGCCTTTTAACGTTTTTTTTTGTTTCATTGATTTTTTATTTGAGTTGTATTATAGAATAAAGTATATTTATATTCAGTGTTATAATACATATTATAGCCTAAATACATTTAGTATTATATTTTGTTTTATATTATATAACAAATACATTCAGTGTGATAATATTACGGAATAAAAACATTCAGTTTTATATCATATCACCTACCAGACACTCATGGCGAGACACATGTCTGTAACTATCTTTTCAGTCGGCTTTTACGTCATATTTCAACGACATTTCAGTCACATATATACGACGGCCGGTTCTCCACTATCCAGGACTAAATTTCCTTCCAAACGAAGCCGAAAACTTCTATTCATAGAGGAAAATATACATATTCTGTCAAAGTTTCATTCAAGGATATGACCTGCCGTAACCGTGATTCCTACCAGGGTCACCAGGTAACAAGTCCGGCACATTAATCACGACAGCAGCCGTCTGTAGACATCTATTAAGGTCGTCCCAGCCTAATACTACTTTTCTGAGGCTTCATCTTAATGCTATTATTACAAAAACAGTATACTGTATTTTCATTTATTTTCGTTGGGCTCAATTTTCGTGTTTTTTACTAAAATGGCTATTTCGTGGGGACATATATTCGTGGATTTTGATTTTTGAAAAGAAATGCCGTATCTCTGCATTTAAATTCGTGGGGATTTGATTTCGTGGAAAAGCCTACCCACGAAATCCACGAAATTAAATCCCCAACGAAAATTAATGATTCTACAGTAGTCCAATTATCATTATTTCTACGATAGTTACCTTAAATACTTCAATTTATTTTATGACATTTTTTTTAAAAATTGCAAGAGTTGTTGCCCTTGTTGGAAAATAGAAAAATATTAACTTCTGTAGATATTGCACGGTGATTTATATTTTTCTTCACCAATACAAATTGATAATGTGATATTGTATCTTTTTACCACGAGTCTTCATTGAAATAGATGTTATTTTTTCTTGAATCTTTGAAAAATGGGCTACTCCCGTAGACTTCAATGAGAATTAAATGTGCCAATAACTCAAAGGATTACTATTGTTTTTTGAAAATCCTACTTTCATGTTCTATCATGGAAACCTATAAAACTGATGGATATAAGAAAGCCGCTGCGAGGGAAGAAATTAAGAAGCGGACGGACAAACCAGATCCAAAAGTTCTGTTCAGTTTTTATGTCACGTTTACTAACTACGTAGAATGTCGACTTAGTATGTTTACTGAATACTCGTACATTCTAATACATTGTCATGAAACGTTTTGGCGTAAATTTATTTGTATGTTATTGCGTGACAGTAAAATGTCACTGTATTCTTAGGGGAAAACATGACTGATTTCGAAGTAAATAACAATCCTCCGACATATTCATCATAACAGTTTGTCCTAATTTCTTGTCCGCGTTTCATTTGAAATTTGAAAAATATATCACATAAAATGTCCCGAGAACCTGATATGGAGAAAATACGTCATTTATTCTGCTGTGTGCACAGAAATTAAGACAAACTGTAAATCAGTTATCGTTCATATTTTGATTTTTATGCGACATATCACTGTGCTCCGCTTCGCATCGCTTGTGATCCCATAAAATTCAAAATATGAACGATAACTAATACATACAGGTGTCTTGTTTATTCGTGATATATGGCTTACTAGCACGTACACTATTTGATGGTGTTGTTGCTAAATAGACCAAAATTAGTAAGCAGTCTTATAATTAAAGCCCCATTAGCTTTTTGTATGTTAAAATTAAGTAGGTCTTATTTTACCTAGAATGATGTCTTATCAGGGCATAAATCAAAATAATGAAGACAATTTTTCTTTTCAAGATTTAAAGAATACCACACAACACAGGAATGCACTGTAATGTTCTGATGGTGTGTCTTGATGTTGTTAAAAATGTTGCAAAAATTCAGCTTGATTGTGTTACTCGTTCAAAAGTTACATTAGAAAAACAGGCAAAAAATGTCCCGAGTGTAACACTTTTAGCGTGACATTTTTTCTTTACACATTTTTCAATCTTTTATGTTTTGTTCAGTTTTTTGGGTAAGTAATCAATGGTTGTTTTTAATTTCATTGTACATGTGTTATATTTAAAATTTAATGCATTTTGTTCAAATATTTCAATAACAAGTATTATTTAGAGATCACCTTTCAAATGCACATGCAAAATATTTTGCTCAAGGAAAAAATGGAAATTCAAATTGATGATATTGCTGTAAGTAAACTAATGCTTGGACAGAAAATGCAGTTTTGCTGTAAGTAAACTAATGCTTGGACAGAAAATGCAGTTTAACATATTGATAGGCATATTTGTCCATGTTGTAGGTGTTTTCACCATTTAAAACTAAAACATTATCAAATAGATTATCTGTTTGTATTTTATAATAAAATAATTGAACAAATTGTATTACAATGAAACAAATTGTATAACAATAGATTAACAATACTGTCATTATCATAAGACCATACACAAAGAATATCTGTCCCGAGTGTAACGGTAACAGAAGATATATACTAGTTTTGGGGACATTGTTAAGTTACCCAAGAATAGTACCAATTAAGTGAAAATTCACATATATCTTTGAATATACCTGGAAATTGATAAAATTGAATTAGCTAATTTGTATCTGCAGCAGTAAATGTTACATAAGAAGTGTATTAAAAAATTGTTTTCATGAAAGTCTGCTGAAAAAATCACAAAAATGTGTTATTATTTCCATAGTTTAATCCATAAGATTGTTTGAATTTTAAGGATTGCTATTGAAAATATAATATTTATTTGATTAAAAATTTAAAATGTTGTAAATTTGAAGAAGACTTTAATCCTATACTTTAGCCATTGTCAATTTTTCACAATATAATATATTTCCAACCTACTTTTGGCAATATTATGAACAAAAGTATCATTATAAAATTTGACCCCCCATGTCACGCTTTGTCTTCATTATTTTGATTTATGCCCATCAGTGAAATTGACTTTTATGATTATAAACATTCCAAAATTGTCATTTTTAATCACGAAGTACATATAGAAATGTAGCACAGCATAATGAATATTTATTTTCAATGATATTGTAAAAAAAAAGAAAAAGTATCTGAAAATATTTTTACGAAATCTGGCTAAAAAGGCATTATGTAAACATTGTTTCAGAGCAAATATAATATATTTCTTATAAGTTACAATCATTGTATCGATTGTTCTATATTACTGAATTAAAAAAGCTATTGGGCCTTTAAGTTGACTATAATAAGATCAATGGACTGAGCCGATATTGTAAACACCCACATTAGAAAACTCGATTTTTGGAAGATCACAAAGAAATGTTCTACAACACTCTCAATCGATCTCCACAAATTGACGACTTTATTGTAGGTAATTGTTGGACTGAATATATCAAAAATCTTTCTGGTAAGCAACAAAGTGTATTCCATAGATTTTTTTCTTTCAGTGCTATAGTGTATAACTATATGTTTACATAATTATTTTCTCCTCAGTTGATATTTTAATGAAATGCATCGCACACAAATGTGGTTGTACAACACTGACATATATATAAAATCTACATGTCCATGCTATTTTCTGTCATTGGCGATTTTCGTATTGCCCACCAATTCAAGCTATGTTTAAATCGGATAAAAACCAGGCTGGTAATATTTGAAGAGGGATTCCAATGCTCTATACATAATCTTAATAATTAACACAAATATTAGAAATTCTTGCCTACCTTTTTGAAAATATGAGTAGGCCTATAAATGGCACGGTTGCAAATATGCATCTGGATTTTTCATTTCTTAATTGTTTTATGTACAATGTAATTCAAAGAAAATGAACATTTCAGGGTGTTAAATCGTCTGAATATCTACGAATTCAGCAAGAAATTAATGCGTACGATTTAGATAATGTCTCTGGTCGTTATGTGGCAAATATAAGTATCACGAATTACTTCCCCTGTGTTTTTATCACGTGACTAATACACTGAGGTTGTTCGCTGTTCTTCCCTTGAGGTTTGTTTTGAATATATAGTCTATGTCCAAGTCAGATCAGAAACAGACACTGCAAATGAAATATTCTAGAATCTGTGTTAGTTACACTTTACAAAACTTTCATTAGTCCAATACATGTACACTGACAAAACAAGAAAACTCGTCAAATCTTACCGTAGTAGCTGAATTCTTCATGAAATACCCGTTTTGCGAAATAATATATGAAGTTTTTTCCTTGTAACTTTCATCTATTTAATATTGGTATCGTTTTATATTAGTTATTTTGTTTGAATGTTCATGTAAAATTCACTTCAGTGTGTTTTTGTGTGGATATTAGTACAAGCTGGTGCTTTGTGGACTGGGATGCTGTATGAATACAGATGCTTTGTAAATCAAAGTTGAAGATCATAATCTTGTCAAACAATTATAATGCCAAGGTGACAAGGTCCTACCCAGTGAGTGATCTTCACTGACTTCACATATGGTCGTTCTCCTCTGAAATATGAAGCCATTGATAAATTTTGACGATAAGAATAAGGCCAGAGAGAGTAACAGACCTTTAAATGTGTAAAAGCAAAATCCAAAAAATGACGAAACTACTTTGGGACGAATCATGCACAAAAGTAAGAAAAATGTATAGACTCGAAACACTGCTATTTTTCTGGTCTAAGTTCAAACGCCTAAAGCAAGCATGAGTTTTGTATTTGTTCCGACAAGTATGCGCTGTGGAAATAAAATAAGCAATTTACATTGGCAACGAATAAATAACAAATGACAAAGATCAACCGAAAGGATGGTATATTTTTCATCAGCATCTTATAAACATTAATCTATGTACACAAATATACAGAAAAATCAAACATTTAAACAATATTGCAAAATAAGTGGGCATTAAGTGTATGTAAACATAGCATTGTATACAAAAAATGTATAACATCAAATCTCAAATGAATTTGTTCTAATAAATGTAATGATAAATAACAAACTGTTTTGATAATTTAAATAAAACACGAAATGATATTGGCTCCTGGGGAAAATTTGACTAAAGTTTGTTGACAAATATGGCAGCTGTACAAAAAATAACAATCACATCAAAATCAAATAAACAGAATGTCTGTTCACCGTTGAACAATTTAACATAAATGTATTCAAATGAGAACAGAAAAAACAACAACCAGATAGCAATATGTGGAACATCTAAGCACTTGTATGTAAATTCATTGTATAATGTATAAAAGTATACATATTTACATGTCAAAGACAGAACTATAGCTTAACTACTGTTCTCGTTGTCTCTTAAACAGGAGGTCGGAACAAAAAACAATGAACAGTTTATCCAGTAAAACCTTGGTAAGCATAAATGAATAATTCTATATAAATGACTTATAAATTAAAAAGATTTTGATATACATATCATTTTAAACAAATACAAAGAGTTGGGAAAACAATTATAAAAGTAAATAATGTTCAGGCCAGGATATCAGCTGTTATTTAATGAGTGACTATTTCTTTAAATTGATATTTGAAGCTGCATAAAATATAATCCAGTGCTGTTATATTACTGCCGGAGAAAAATGAACTACTCCTAAAGGTGGCATAAAAATTCCATTACATTTTTCGCCAGCTGCTACATGCAAGAAGGACAGAAAAAGTATGTACAATAAGGTCAGGATTTATAGTCCTGACACCTGCTATAGCATACATCAAGGGAAAAAACTTACACCTGCTATAGCATACATCAAGGGAAAAAACTTACATAGTGTACAATGCGGCTGTACCAACAGTAAATAAATGATGGAGAAATGACTTATTACTGAAAGATTGGCTGCTGTTAGACTTGACATTTCAACAATAATGGAAAGAATATGTCTTGAAAATAGCACTTATTAGTTATAAGAATTGACCTGGAAAATTCCAACTCTTTAATCGCACCAAGTTTAAATGGCAATCAGCAATTCTAAATAGTGAAGATAAGCTAGTTACAATTTATAAGCTTATTAGCGAGTTATGATACATACGCTGTCACAAGATGCGGTCACTTAGTTTCTGATGTTTGAGGTGACACATAGACCACGTCGATGCATACGTTAACTTGCATAGCAGTCAATAAATCTGAAACATTCTGCATTAATTCTGGTGGTTACTTGTTACACATTCTAGAACAAGGTACACATTAAACAAAGGAACAAAAAAAACGTTATTGAAAATCAGCTTTTCAAGGCAATAATTTAGGTGCAGACACTACATAGGATTATAAACCATCATTCACGCAGAAATCAACCATAAAACAAATGTGTACAAGCAATTAATGGAAAAAAGACAACAATGTAGCATTCGAATGAAAACATGAATGAAATCAGACTCGAAGACAAAAAAGTCTGAGCACTAAATAATGAAAATGTAATGCAAGTCATCTCCGGGTTCGAGACCCCGTACATTGAACACTTTGGTAATATTGGAATCAATTCTGAACTACATAATGGTGATAATATATTACATGCATGTAAATATAGAAGATAGTAGTCGGCTATGTGACCAAAGCAACATAGCAGAAAGATTCATGCTTATACTGAACAAATGGTAAAATTGTTAGAGCATCATTTTGATAGCTAAACGATGTGTGTACAATTTTAGCACATTACGACCAAAATTTCAAGACTTTTGGCACACTGGGAGACAGACTAGTTAAATGTAATAACATATGATTTCATCTGGTGGTCCCATTTGTTGAACACATTACCGACTATCATTTGATTTGAAATAGAAAACCACTTATATGTCTCAGACGATTGTGTCTAGCAATAAAGGATAAATTAGCACACGAGGAATCTAACTCATAATGGAATTTGCATGTTGGTGCCTTTTCTCTTGGGAACTTGATAATTCAGGCCTATGCATATCGCTTTGATACGCATTGATTTCTGGACATTTTTATACTGACACTTCATCAATTTAACAAGGGTTGTGCGGAAAGTTCGGTTAAATACTGTATATATAATTGGATTCAATGTACTTGACATATAGCCCAACCATTCAAATATAGCAACCATGAGATGATCAAATTTACAACTGTCACACACAGCTGACAAAATGTTAACAATGAAAAATGGCGCCCAGCAGACGACAAAACTGGCAAAAATGATTCCGAGAGTTTTACTGGCCTTTTGTTCAGTCCTGACGCAATTCTTAACATGTTTTTGCTTCATGGAATCTTTCTTAGACATAAGACTAGTTGATGAACGTGTTGAACCATGTGTGTGTTTTCTCACAAGCTCATGCAGTCTAGATGGTGCACTGAATGTCTTCGTGACACCCGTATGAATAGTTTCATTGTCATTCATGTCATTCAGTTTTTCAACTCCATGGTCATCATTTTGTTGCAGTTTGTTTGGACTTTCGTCAGACATAGAACGCGTGACTCTTTTAATCTCAAAGGTGTCATCTTCAGGTATACTTTGGTCTCGTAGATCATTGAAATGTATTCTGTAATCGTGTGACGAACCCTGAACTTGATAATCGTCAGGAAAATTCAGACCACTCATATTTGATACTGGACTTCCACTTTTAAATGAGTTACACTCAGAATTATCACAACTATCTTTGTAAAACAGAGGTTTAATTTGATCTAATTGCTCAATGGCTGATTCACTAAGCGTACTAGTTTGCTCCATGTAGTCAACTGGCTTATTCGAGCCTTTTCTATGACCTTGTTCTTTTTCTAACGCCTTTAAACATTTTTTAAAACTTTTTGATTTTCTGTTGCTTTTGAATCTTCTCATTATAACCTCACCGTCCTTACTTTGATGTTTTGGATCACATAGCTTCCACTTTGCTCTAAGCTGTTGAACTGTCAAACCGAAGATTATTCCCATAATTACCAACGGTATGTAAAACGCACTGACACTTCCATATATAATGAAATGGTTATTCATCAAAACACAATGATTGTCTTGGAGAATGTTTTTCTGATCTACGATTCCGAGAATCATAATAGGGCTACTGATTGCCAAGGCTGTTAGGTAGACGAGGAGGATTTTGATTCTGACCGATGTTTTAGATCGTGTCCGGGTTACTAGTGGACTTCTTATGGCGATAAAGCGTTCAAGTGAAATTGTGCAAAGATGGAGAATGGACGAAGTGCACAGCAACACATCAAAGGTAATGTACAAATTACATAAGGCGACATTCAGTGGCCAGTAACCTGAAACGATAAATATAATTGTTTATTGATGCAGTAACAAATTCAAAACGCAATTCAATCATCTTATGTTTAGACACTTCTCTGTAAAGAAATTGTTGTCCCTGAGTGTCACGTCTTCATATGAAATATGTTGTTTTCTATAATCTTGGGTGTATAATGTAGGGTGTTTCCTGCACAGACTGTAATGCAATGACAAAAGCACAACCTATCACCACCTACAATAAGACGTCATACAATAATCTGTTTGTTGGTGTCCTCAGTGAGGAAGGTTTGTTGTAAGCCAAGTCTAACTACGATAAATAAATGATTTATAATGGTCTCTCGTACACGTGATTTGATAGTTTCCTCAAGGATTAAGCATTGTTATATTTTGGACGGTGTGTGGGTTCAAGAAACAAGATACTTTGAAGAGCTAATGACATTATTTCGAAAAGGGCATAAAGATCTTCTTCTTATTGTTATACATGTATATCATACATAATTACGGTATTCTATCATTATTTAATAAAGAAAATAAAGTAACTTTTATGCACAGTTCATCTGCGCAGGTATTCAATTATAGTGACCTTAGGTCGGATACAAATATTTAAAGCCTTTCAATACAAATCGAGGGCTCAGCGCAACACTGTCATAAGTTGTTCTTATTTCAATATGAGTTACGACACTGTTGCGTTGAACCCTCGAAATATTGCTAGTACGTTAACAGAAATGACAGCCTCTGTTGCGACAATCTCTTTATAAGGCTAAATAATTCTACGAGCAACAAATTAGTGTTGTAAATTAGATGACGATAGCAGAGACGAAATAACTGATGAAAGAAAATGTCAAAGTTATGTACTCAGTCTACTAAACCTGATTAGATTGATTCTATTGATGTGGGTTGTAAATCTTATCTGTATCAATCAAATGCTGAACATGCCAATTAATTAGGACAATTAATTAGACAAAGGCAGATATATACCAAAATGATTTCTGGACAGATAGCACATACAAACCCTTCTCAGTTAAACTACCCTTTCCAACCACCCACCCACCAAAAAGCAACAACACCTAATACACAAGCCCCACCAAAAATGTAGGACACAACACAGTCTATCGGAGGGTACTGCCTTGAAATGATGAACCAAGCTGCACATGTAATGTAACATTAATGATACATTTCTCCCAACACTGTTCTGAGGGCATGGGAAAATCCCCGATAGGTAAAACGAAGTAACAATCATGCATTTATAAACAAACATTACAATAATATATGGCTCCGGTTTAATCGTCTGAGCGAATGTGTATGAACTTAATGAACTGTAAGTAAATACTAACACTGACTGGATGACAAATATTTCTTAAAAATCTATACAATGTTCATCAAACAGAAACTAATAGAGGAGATACGACTAAGTTTGATAAGAAGTAGAAAGGTCGATTATACGGTAAATTTAATACAACGTTGATCCAGGCAGACTCTTGAGTGATGGGATCTTAATTATATCTAGATACTAGATTTACAAAAAAACCATCCTACTTATCAAACGTGTCCTACTCGAGTAGTGTTGTGTGTTTGTTAGTAAGTTCATCGACATTCATACACTCTTGTAACACTTGTATATCAAAGGAGACCAAGTTATCATGTCGTATCTGTTTGCCATACGAAATTACTTTAAGAGTATATTGTACTACTGAAAAAAATGTGTGATGTAAATAACAATAGATACGATTGTATCAGTGAGATCATCTACAATGCAACCTCTCCAGATCTAAGATGCTCTCCCTTCAACAACAGCATCATGTTTCCTACTGCACGATTTAACTATTAATTTAATCTCCCTAAGAACAATCACCTCCAACAACAACAACAACACAATTTTGCTACTCCCAAAGGATATTGCTGTGGAGAGGTTGCACTGTATATCGTATAGGTAGATTTTAATGCATTTGAGAATATGGATAAATAAGTCAGCATATAGAACAGATACATTTATCAGTGGTATGTGTGTCTGTCGTAACAATCAAGTAGTGAAGCAAAATATATTTTTAGTATTTTTTATCGATACTATAGCGATATTATCAATCAGTATTGTAGTGAAATTTTGGGTAATATATGCGTCTTTAAACTACGGCTGGGAGTTCTATCAGACATTGAATGATATGTATTACAATGTGAGAATAGCTTTTGAAATGATTCGACACCATTGAACAATAAGCAGACGGGTCTATTTACATAAACATGCTTCAATACACTCAGTAACAGGTCGAGTCTCCATATTCCTGAATAAATTCTCAAGATGTTTGGCACTGGTGAATCTTATCAAAACAATAGAAGACTCGATTATAATTATACCAATGATTCAAATATTATTTCAAATTTGTACGATGGAGACTAGCAACGATTCATAGACATCAGCGAGTTGAAAATGCTGATAAGGACTTAAAATGAATACAAAAATCGTACGAAATATTGTAGAAGTTGTGAAGAGTATTTTTGGAATTGATGCAGAGTGGAATATGGTAATAAGGATTCTGATAATTGAATGAACTTGCATCTTTTTCCAAAACCTAAACATGAACCCATGGCGTAAGATTTTTGCATGCTCATTTGAAATAAGGAAGGAAGGTAGGTTTTTTTTATAACTCTTGCAATCAGGCGGAAAGGTAAAAAAGTGAGTCAGTGGACGTTCGGCTAATCGTGTCGGATAACCAGAAACAAACATTATTCACGTCTAATGAACCTCGTCAAGGAAAAAGAAGCATGTCACCTGAACTAATTGAAAAAAAATATCACCATTAATGCTCATGAGTCAGGTAAGCTTGACAGAACCCTCATTCTCCAATTAACATCCTGTGAATGTAGAAACACATTATAATATAATGATAGAGAGGTTATTCAACTAATTATTTAATGACTTCATAGGTTTCAGTTCTTTTCTTGAAGTTTATATTGAACAGATTTGGCATTCACTTTTCGAAAATCAAGACGACGGGTAAAGTTATCGACGAAATAATGGTCCATTCTGGTTTACCAGCTTCAAGGGGTTTGTGTTTTTTTTTTTTTTTTGTCGAAATATAAAGCCAAGCGTGATAAAAGTTCATATTACTTGCTTTATTGCCAAAGTTACAAGACGCGATAATTTCTGACATAAAATTACGACTCATACAACATAACTGAAATTAGGTTTTATGTGAATTTTGCGTTTATACTAGATCACTCCTTGTTTGAATTCCACGTGTAATTACGCATAATTTTGTGTCGATCGTGTGAGTCATTATGGACGCATTAGTGATAATTGTAGAAAAATGTAAAATTTAGTTGAGAAATGTTCCTATTTTGACAATTGTTGCTGTATTACAATGCTGTATAGTGGTCTATGATTGAATTTAATTTTAGTGAAAAGATGAATTTATTGCACAGAAATGCATATTAATTCTTAACTTGTCAGTATTTCCAAGACATTCACTAAATCTGCACGATATATTCGCCTAATGAACATAGTTATTGTATTCAAGGACTACAGAGATATTAACCAGGGTTAAAGGCTGACTAAAGTTTGCATTTTTGACAATCCACAAAATTTATACACAGGTGAAAATACACATGCATTTAAGGATAACAATAACAAATAGATCAGGAAACGTTTACATGAATACTGGCGCCGATCAGTTCTGTGTTTACTTTTAATTATAATTCTGTTATATCTTGCCTCGTCTTTGATTCAATAACATAGACGGTGGCTTAAACAGTAGTCCATACAATATTGAAATACGTTTTCATGCCAGTGCCAAATACAGTTACGAAGTACATTTATGTTTAGAAATAAACACAATAACTGTACAAACTACTAGTATTTTAGTGTTTTTATATAAGTAGTGAATGCTAATTCACATGTCAGGAATTCAATCATCGAGTATTATGAATCGTGAAAGTCATGTCTGAATATACATGTAGTTTATATTAGAAAAAAGTTCAACATTGTATTTTAAAAGTAACATGCACGTTCGTGCTGAGGCCTGACATTTTCTGTTGCGAGACCATTCGT